>JAGFBZ010001690.1:0-89648 GCA_018398805.1 Hirundichthys speculiger
GTTTTCCTTTGTAACAGGTAAAAACTGCAATAGAATGTCATCAATGTCATTCATAAATGCAACAAACTATAGTTCTTTTACAGTGGATGACAAAAAATTTTGGAAATTAAAATTTAATTTGTATCTTGTATGACCTTTTGCATTAAAAATTTTAAAAAAACTGCCAAATATAGTAGGAATAAGCTTTTGGATAGATTCAAATCCCTCTGAATACAGTATAACTATATGTAGGGTTGGGCACCGAAAAACGATTCCAAGTAGGAATCGGTTCCTAACATCCGGTTCTGGAATCGTTAGAAGATTTCTGAATTTCGATTCCTTTTTTTCTGTTCCTAAATATCCGCGCTATTTTTTTTGTTTTGTTTTGTTTTGATTTACTGCACTAGTTGTTTGTGATGTTACTCCGCCCGGCGTACTCAACTCCGCGCTAGTGGCGACGTCACGTCCGTCGCCGACGGGACTTCACTCACCACAACATGGATCCCAAGAGAGACGCCGCTTTCGAGTTTGGCTGCATTTCAGTCTGGGAAATGACGGCTACCTGGCGCAGTGCAACATCTGCGGGAAGCGTGTTACTGCCAAAGGAGGGTGCACGACTAATATGGCAAAACACCTTCCCCTGCATGGCATCACACACGGAATCGAGAATTGTTTTGAACAGGAATCGAAACAGAGAATCAGAATCGGAATCAGAATCATTAAAATCCAAACGATGCCGAACCCTAACTATATATTAAACTTCATACACTGTGTTATCTTTATTTTAAGGCTCAAATAGGTTTTGTGGCTACAGATGAATTTTATTAAGGGGAGAGAGACAAAAAAATGGCTCTTTTGATAGTAAAGGCTGCCGACCCCTGACTTAGGCCATTCCCAGGAAAGAGACAGGACAGATCCATGGCAGGCGTGGAAGGACGGCTCTGAAGTAACAGTCCTCGCCATGATGGAGAGACAGAGGAGTTACATCCAAGGACTTCAAGTAGATCCTGAATCACATTAGCAAACATTAGTAGAGAAGATGTGGCCCAAAGACGGGTTCAGTGCTTCTTAAGAAGCTCGGATGTTAAGAAGGTTTGGAGATCATGTACAAAAAGTGTCACTGCATCCTGACAGTGAAAACATAAAAACCTCCAACAAAGGTAATGAGGTACTGGCACTCAGCTGGCTAAGCCTAATGGGGCGCCATCATGCCCATCTCGCCATCATCAGATCAGATGCTATGAAAAAACACCTACAACAAAAATCTAAGGGTTGGGAAAACTATGTAGTAGGTAAGTTTAGTGCTGGTAGTTGAAAATGGCTTTTGACAAAACCAAAGAGCTTCCTTGCTCTAATAAACATTAATATTTCAGAATAACTATAAGAAAAAAAAGGGCAGTTAATATAGAAAAAGTATGATGAAGATAACATAATAGGCGATCCATTTGAAGTAAAGTAGCACACTGGAGCAGTGTTGTATGTTGTTGTGTCAGAGTCCATCTTAAAACTGCAAAAGAAATACAATAAAAGAAAAAAAAACTTTCTGTAAATAAAGGTATCACATCTCAACAGGAAATCAGTTTCTATATTAGTAAAAAAAACATACATTCATTGTATCGGCATGCAGTGGCAATCCCTTTGTCGTCACAATTTCACTGTTATCAGATATCTACCAAGTGTAGATGTAATCTACATAACAGGACCTTTTCCTCAAAACTCAAGCGAGCCAGAGAAAGCCAAAAGTATCAACACTATCAGTAAGGAGAATAATTGAGCCCAAACAGCAGCATTGTTGTCCATAACCTGGGGTACTGTATGTTTGTTTACAAGTCAGCCAGCCCCACCTAACCTATTTGAATATTGAAAAGAGATCATCTAAACCACAATCAAGATAATGGAAACACATATTTAAACGAGGTATAAATGGAGAGGAAAATTGAGTGAATATCATTATTTCTATAATCTATGCAGATAGAAATGGTCATGCTAAGCCACAGTTTAATTTAGGTCAATATAGCGAGAGTAAAACTAAGCATTTGCTTTATTTAGTAGCATGCAGCAGCTCTCTGCAGCACACTGAAATCTGCAGCATACTGAAGAAGCATGTGGCCGTTAGATACACTATGGCCTTCCCCCAGCTCATTTCAGCCCCTTGTATCTACAATCTCATTCTTTTGGTCACTACTCACAATTCATGAGCATATTTGAGGGCATTAACAAAGATCAACCAGTAAACAGAGTCTTGCCTTTTGGCTCAGGTCTCTCTTCCCCACAACAAACCAGTAAAGACTCCTCAACACTGCAGATGCTGCATCAATCCGCCCCTGAGATACTTAAACTACTCCACTTCAGCCAGTATCTCACCTTTTCCAACTTCTGTATAGCTTCCTTTTTTAAAAGTTGTGGTGGCAGAATTGAAAAGACCCTCAAAGTATTTCTTTCACTATATGTGACAACATCTTCATTCAAGGTCAACAGCATCTCATCCTCACTATTTACAGTTTTGGTGTGGCACAATCAGTGATATAGTAGAAAATGGTCCTTATAATCTCAACTGAAGCAACCGCTCCAAAAGCTTGTGCACACCTCATCTAGAACGTCAGACGCAGTTTTTATTAGTCGTTTAAGAGATGTTTCTTGCAACTTTATGTCTTCCTCTGACTAGAAACCTTCCATTGAATAAACATGGTTTATATGACATAGACCTCTGTCGGCCATTTTCCTTGTCAATATCATTTCATAGTGTTACTATGTGAACAACACAACATGACTAGAGTGGAAATGCAACACAGAATACATCTACAAGAAAGGTCAGAGCAGACTCTACTTTTTAAGAAAGCTGAGATCTTTTAATGTCTGCACCAAGATGTTGCACATCTTCTATAGACCTTTTCAGGCCAGCCCCCCCGGAAGTACCCCGTCCGCCATTGGCGTATTGTGTTTGTGCCACAGAGCGACAGTTTCACCGGCTCGCAGATTAACCAGTGTTTTTCTCTTTCTACAAATATATATTTTTATAATGTCGAGTCGGTCGAGTGGGAATACATGTTCCGTCATAAACTGTGCCAACAATGGCGTGACAATTCAACAATGGAAGAAGAAAGTATGCGAAATACACAAGCCTTTACTGCACGAAGACTGCCTTGTTTGCAGCCATACAGTTTCCACCACCGATTTCCTGGGCGCACTGACAACCAAGAAGTTAGGAAGACGTGGGTGAAAAATATCAACAGAAAGGACTTTGTTCCAAATGAATACAGCCGGGTGTGAGTTTTCGTTAACATTCAATCTCGTACTACTCATAGTCTCACTGAGAGTCCCGGATGATTCTGCTCGAAAGAACAGCAGTATGAGGCTACTGTAGCCCTCGGCACTAGCACAAGCCTATAAATCAATGAATGAATGAATGAATTAGGAGAATTATAAAATAAATTAAATATAACATTAACACATAGCCTAATTTACCACTAGCGTTAATGTTACAGTAGCATAATCTTTATGGTTTGTTGACGTTAGTTATAGCCAGCGTTGCATTTTTCACGTATTCCCACAGTTTTTAGTGTTTGGTTATGAAATGAAAATGAAATGAAAAATACTTTATTTATCCCATAAAGGGAAATTCAATGTAGTAAGGGCTCTCTCTCTCTTTTTTTTTTTTTATAAAAAACAGACAGAAATAATAATAATAATATAATAACAGGTGTTAAGTCTTGTTGTGGAGGCTGATGGCTGCTGGCAGGAATGATCTTCTGTATCTTTCCGTCTTGCAACGGACCTGAAGAAGCCTCTCACTGAACACACTTATGGGAATAGATCATGCTATTTCCATAACCAATCATTAAAAACAGCGTTAAACTACCTTCATCTGTAACTGGAGGTCACTGCCTAACATCATCAATCCAAGACATGTCTGCGTTATCAGTAACAGATCCTCCACGCTGCTGTGTTTGGGTTACTTAGGTGGAGCACCGCACACTCCAGTTATGTTTGGGCCACTAGGGGGCGCATGTCCACAATTTTTAAGTCGAAAAGGTGTATAGGTCTGTTGTTGAAAGTGCAATCAGCTTTGCAGCCATCTGCTGGGGCAGCAGCATCAGAACCAGAGACCTGAAGAGAATCAACAAACTGATCAAGAAAGCTGGATCTGTGCTGGGTGGAACTCTGGAGCCGCTGGAGCTGATTGTACAAAAAAGAATGCTGCACAAGTTGATGAAGATGATGGAGGACTCTTCACACCCTCTCCATGAAGGTGATGGAGGACTCTTCACACCCTCTCCATGAAGATGATGGAGGACTCTTCACACCCTCTCCATGAAGATGATGGAGGACTCTTCACACCCTCTCCATGAAGGTGATGGAGGACTCTTCACACCCTCTCCATGAAGATGATGGAGGACTCTTCACTCCCTCTCCATGAAGATGATGGAGGACTCTTCATCTCTCCACGACACAGTGATCAAACAACAGACTGTGTTCAGTGAGAGGCTTCTTCAGGTCCGTTACAAGACGGAAAGATCCAGAAGATCATTCCTGCCAGCAGCCATCAGCCTCCACAACAAGACATCCTAATTGATTATTATTGTTGTCATTCATTGTTGAAAAAAAAAAAAACCTTACTATAATGTTGAAATTCCCTTCTGGAATTAATAAAGTATTTTTCTCTCTTAATTTCATTTCATTCATTCAACATCTAATTGAACTACGCTGAGGTTTTGGGAAATGGAGAGAAAGTAAAATTTTGAAAAATGCCTATCCATTGTGTCCTGTTACTTTGTTTTAGATTTTATCCTTTTTTTAAAAAAAAAAAAAGGTTCTGTTTTCCAGGCTGTTTGCTGACCGTCGGTCTGGACGTAGCCTCCTCATGTGGGAAGCTGCTTGACTGTTGTTCAAGGTATCTACTGGGTAATGTAGCCTGCGTTCTGGTCCGTCAGTCTGCATCAGTGCACCGTGCACCCTCAGTTCACACAAGCAGAATTTAAGTCCAGTGCAGAGCTTCGGGCTCCTCACACACATGCAACCATACAAACAGACAAACATACACATTCTAGCCGAGGGAACATTAACCTACATGAGTACACCCCTAGATGAGTTATGAAAGGATGTACATGTCCTGTTCCTCATCCTCTTTTCTCAAAGTGATTAACACACATAAACACTTCATTTGAAATATATGTGTATTAAGCACTAATTTGGCTGATTTATATTCAGTTTCATCATCTCAACTCAGCAGAATCAATACATTGATGCTTTCCTTCAGTCACAGAGCCTGTGAGCGTCTACGCTGAGCCGGGGCTGTCGCCATGAGCTTTGTAGCAGCGATAAAGTGGACCAGCGTTATCTGTGTGGGTGGAGGATGAGTCAAGCTTTTTCTCTTCTGTTTGTTTCACCTAGCAGTTATTTTGTGCCTGGTTGCCAGGAGGGTCGCAGAGGGGGAAGAAATGGGTTTGTATGAAACTGGCATCCTCTGCCACAACATTGGCTCAGTGTTATCAGAACAGAGACACGGGCAAGTCATGCGATATTTGGAGCCGATATTCATTTTCAGTAGAACAGTAAAACACTTAACTTTGTTTAAATGCCTGAAGTATACATTTATGTAATAAGCAAGTAAATAAGAAAATATGAATAAATAGCTCCTGGAAGTACAGGGAGTTACAGGCTCAGCAGCAGCAGGAGCAAGATTTGTTTTTTTTAAGTTAGATTAACAGTTCCCTGAAATCTTTCACAGTAAATAAAGTACAAATTCAACATAAATGAAATTACTTAGCTTTGTTATATGTTTAAAAAAAAAACAAAAAGTGCAATAAAAAGAGAAATAAAAAGAAAAAAAATAGCTCCCTAAAGTTTTATAAAGTAAATAAAACAGTTAAATAAAGTTAAATAGAATTTGCCAAAAATGTGACTGTTATAACAATCAGTCGTCCCAGTTAAGCAACACGAAATGATGATGCAAAAAGCAAAGTTGTTCAGCTCTCCAATGAAACGGCTTCTCTTGCATTCGTAAATTGCAGACCTCGCTGAAGATGCGCTCGATGAGCCTTCCCTGGTCTCGTTGGCAGAAAATACTGCTGCACAGAACTTGTGTTCTTAGGTCCATATCCATCTGCAATAAGAGAGTTAACAGTGGCCCACATACTGGCATACGCTCAACTCATCATGCTTCATATTTTACAGCATTTGGGAAGCCTGTAGCTGATTTTATTTTTAAATGTTATATTTTAACATGTGATAGCAAGCACCCTATCTTTCAGAGCTAGACTGTGACATTTCTTATGATTAATACTACAGTACCTCAAAAAAAAAAGTATAATAGCAATATGATATGCTATTCAACACCATGCAGCTCGTGTAGCTGATGATGTAGTTCCATTATGTCTTAAGCCTTGAACATATGGAGCCCCGTTTGGGTCATAATTCAATGAATTATTATTATGAAATACAGGTGTTTATTATTATGAAATACGTAACCATTATTATGAAATATTTCCTATCATTATGAAATACATGTTTATTATTATGATATATTTCCCATTATTATGAAATATATGTGTATTATTATGAAATATTTCCCATTATTATAAAAAAATGTAATTATTATGAAATACATTTTATTATTACTTAATCTTAGTTTAATGCATAATAGTTTATTTCAGAATAGCTTTTTTATCTAAGAATGAGTTTTTACATAATGGCTTCGTTTTTCATAAGAATGAGTTTTTTTACATAATAATGACATTTTGCCACTGGGCGGGACCAGTGGTTGACCTGCACGCTCATTGGCTGATCCTTCTCCATTCTAAACTACGCTCTGACATCGACTAGTTTTGGCCGTCAGGTCCCGTTAGCAGCGGGCCGTGGCGTCATCAAGGTGCGCTACTAGTCCGATTGTAGCTATGGCAGCTTGGACTGAACTACGGGAAACCTTAACCAGGTTAGCAGACAATATCGAAAATGATAATTTATCAGGCGAAACTATTTTGACCTGATTTGACGATTCACTGTTCTGTTGCTTATGCCTGAATGAAAGAGCAGCCAATCACATAAATGGCTCCGCCCTCTCTGCTGTGATTGACACACAAATCATTCTTTTGAAAAACAAAGCCATTATTATGTAAAAGCTCATTCTTATGAAAAACGAAATCATTATCATAATAATGGGAAATATTTCATAATAACAAACATGCATTTCATAATAATGGGAAATATTTCATAATAATAAACGCCTGTATTTCATAATAATAGACTCATTTATTCATTGAATTATGACCCAAACGGGGCTCCATATGAACAGGTCTATCCTGCTCCTCTTTAAAAGAAACTATCAAAGACAACGTCAGTACACACTTCATCTAACAATATGCCATTTTGGGGGATCTCTCAATTAACACAGAGAGAGATAAAGTTAAATAACTTGGTTGTTAAACAGCTATTAGTGTCCTACTGTTTTCTCTCAGACAGACGGTGGTTTGCTGTTTTGCAGCTGTGTTGCACACGCTATTCTGTTTCTTTTTCATGCTTTCCTGCAATAAAACTAGACTGAAATAGAGTTTTTTTTAATAACTCTCAATCACACACACACACACGCTTCAACTATAACGGACTGTTTCCATATTGATATTTCCAGCAGCTATGTTACAAGTGATTCAAAGACATGGACATGTCAGGAGGTGCTACGAGCTAGCAGAGGTTACTTTTATTATGTTTTTAGAGTGTTCTGCTAGCTGCTACGAGCTAGCAGAGGTTACGTTTATTATGTTTTTAGAGTGTTCTGCTCATAGTAACCTTACTAGTACCATGTTTTCCGGACTACAAGAGGCACTAGAGTATTAGACACAGATGCATCTGTCAAGAAAACATGTTGTGAAGAAGAACAAAATATATTCAAGCCTACACCGGAGTATTAGTTGCATCCGTCAAAAAATATGTTGTGAAGAGGGAAAAGTTGCACCGGGCAATAAGAGCAGGTGATAATTGCACCGTTGATAACCTCCTTCCAGCAGCAGCTATTCAAGGACCCATCTGTGGACTCGTTCCTCCATCTGTGGACTTGGGGTTGCTCCCTGTGGTGGGGCCCTGATGTTTGTCCCAGTTACTAGGCATTTGCCGATTGTGCTAGTAAAAGTGGCATATTATGCTAGTGGCAGTGCTCGTTTTTTGCCCAAATTATGCTTAAATTATGCTCGCTTTTCAAAATTATGCTACTTTAAAAAAAAAAAATGATTCTGTGCACAAACTTCACAACTCACAAGACAAGTTTGAATTAGGGATGCGCGCGATTAATCGTCTAACCGATTAAACGTCCGCCCACTTACTAGTCGGCACCAGAAATATTAGTCGTTTAAACCAATTTGTGTTTTATTCATGTACAAGGCCGCTTAACTGTCATACAGCCGCCCGCCACTAGTCGGGGCTACAGAGCCGTCAGACAGCAGCTCCCTCTCCACAGCAATGCTCGAGTAGACTGGAGTTTTAAAACGGCACGGTGGGAAGATAGTCTCGCAAAACCAGTGCGGTTTGGCGGTACTTTAATCTAGAAAATGAAAACAAGGTAGTATGTAGACTGTGTCAGAAACAACTGGCACACAATCACTCGACTGGAGCAATGCGCAACCACATTCAACTCAAGCATTTGGATGTTAATCTGCACGAGACGACGGCTGCTAATGCTAGCGGTGCTAGCCACACTCAGGCCGATTTGACATTGTTTACCCGGAGACGTGTTCTCCCGTCCGGTCTGAGAGGATAACGCAGCTCATCACGATAATGACTTCATATTGAACTGCGCATAGAGCTTAATAATTCAGCAGTAATTTATCTTTTTTAGATGTTACATTATTTAACTTTAAGTGAGTTTTTGTCGGATGTGCAGGGTTTATATTCATACTGCACGGCGCAAAATGCTGCTCGTCTCGGTTGAAATTTAATTATAATTTAGATGTTTTATTAACTTGAAAGTGAATTAAAGCAATAATTTTTGTCGGATAATCTGCAAGATTCAATGTGTCAGAGGCAATTTATTTATTTTGGTGGTTAACGTTTGACTGAGTTGCTTTCATGTTCACATTCATTCATACAGCATGGTCCAAAGTGTCTCGTACTTCAGCGGCATTTAAAATCCGACATGGTTGTTGAACATTTTGATTAAAGGCCTAAAGAACTCTTGTTACACACAATATTTTTTGGGACAATGTTTCAAATTCTGTTTCGATGTTTCAATAAATTGTGCTAAATTTTCACTGTTTTCTGAGTGGTTTCCTTTTTTTAGACTAGTCGACTAGTCTTAATTAAAATTTTCGTTTAGTCGACAGGGAAATTAGTCGCCAGGAACATCCCTAGTTTGAATATGTATTTTATTAATCCTGGCCTGACGTTCTGGGCCCGGTTGTTCAAAACCTGGGTAACTTTATCCGGTGGTTAGGCCTATACGGCGGAAAAATCTGCTATCCAGCTGATAGTTATCCAGCGAACAAAAATAGGTTGCACAAAGCCTGGATAGTGTGGTGGATAACTATCCGCGAATAGCTTGCTAACCATCGCGTGTAGCAGAGCGTGACACAGTTTGCGCAAGGTTTTGCACTCAAATGGCCTCCAGTTACCATGGTAAAGTATGCAAATTTCGAGTAAACAACGAACTGTGTGCGCACTACCAGCGCGCGCTGGGTTTCAAAACAAATAAAAACAAATACAGTGAAAACTAAACCATGCAGTTTCTGACAAAGCCCTGGATAACAAATTTAACATTGAATAATCTCGCTCGTTTCTGAACCACGCAGTCCGACTTGACTTCTCTAATTCGTTCTCTAACAGTTAATTAGCACTTGTTATATTGAAGCATCACACTTGCTTGCAAGTAATCTGCAAGTGCACGATCTTGTTGATCATTGAATGAAGCTGCCAGGATGCTGATTAGTCTCTCTGCGGCAGCAGACAATGGTTGGACCAACAGTATTTTCTTCACTGCCAGGGACCAATTTGGGAGACGGTCTGTAAAAAGCAGTCGCAAAATAGGAGTGGAACCAACTGTTAATTAGTAATCTATCGTTTTTAGTAGCTGAGATCTTCGTTTTCTTGAATTATTCTAAAATTGTGCTATTAAGACAAGAAAATATACGGATTATGCTAGCAGTGCTACTTTTGGAAAAAGGGCAAAAATTATGCTCAATTCCTCAGATTATGCCAAAAATTTATGCTAGCACAATCGGCAAGAGCCTACCAGTTACCCATGGGTGGGTGGGGACCTTTTATCTATCCTCGCCCTCCATCCTTTCCCCCCCGTTATAACCACAAACATCCAACATACAAATTTTAAAAAAAGAAGAAGAATTAGGGGTGCAGGGGGACCATCCACCCTCTGCACCTCAACTCATTTTAAATGCATTTAGCTCACACACACATTTTGGGGTTGTCTAGGGTTTGAAATTATGAAACATGGAATTTATGAAAAATGTGAAGTGAATGAAAATAAATAATTACACAAAAATCAAGGCAAAGCAGAAAACAGACCATCTTGGCCATCATGGGACGAAGTATTCATTCACATGACTCATGGGCTTGTACAGAGAGCTTTGAAGCCTCTTCCTGCTTCAAGTGCACAGCACTGTTAATAAGCTCTGCAACAAGAGGCTCTGGCTCCCAGCGCTCCATGAGGGGCCAATGAGGGACAGCAGCAACCACCAGTCACCACTAACTAAATGCCTGAACCACTTCAACTGGCTCCTCTTGATATGGAGCAGCAGCTACTCTACTCTCACGGTAGAACAAATCAATACTGATATGGGGTTTTGGTCATCTAGTTATGACACTTGTGAGTGTAGACAAAGCATGGTTGCAAATGTCCACTCAGGGGAGACAAGATTTCTCTGTGTGTCTCATGTGTCAATCAGATATGTTTGGCCTCTCTTATCTCTTGTAACTCTTTCTCTCTATGCTTAAATCCAATATGCTATTTCTATTTTGGGGGTCATTCACCATCAACTGCAACTTGCATGCAATGGCATTCAAAACATGAAAACCGAGTGTGTCAAGTCTTTACATTCCATGTGACAGCTGTTTTTATCAGCAACTTCATTCTTTCGGTTATTACCAACAGTTCACGACCAAAGCTGAGGGTTGGAATGTAAACCGACCAGTAAACAGACAGCTTTGCCTTTTGGTTCATCTCTCTCTTCACCACAACAGACCAGTAGAATCTGCATCAAGCTTACAGCATACACCATACCAGTCCAGCAGTTGATGTCCCACGCCATCCCTGCGCTTACTTGTGAACAAGATCCCAAAAGATTTCATTTCCTCCACTTGACATCGCACCTCATCCCAAACCTGAACGGGGCCTTCCACCCTTTTTCAATTGAGAACCATGGTCTCCGATTAAGAGGTGCTGACTCTCATGTCTGCCACTCCCCATTTTCTAGAGCTAAAAAATGACAGCACAGTTGCAGTTTGAAAACCATGGTAATTTTTAAATTGCTAAAAACGATTTGTCCCATCTCCCATTCTAAAGTTTAGATATATTTCAGGTCACTTTTTTGGATTTTGAGGCTCATATCAAGTCTTAATATTGAGAAAGTAAAACAAAAAGTATATAAGAAAGTTGTATTTAAAATTTATTAAGTTTGAAACAAAAAAAGTCATGGTACCCATTTCTACTACGAGCTGAACATCTTGGTATAAGAATTAGGGCTGGGCATGTTAACGCGTTATTATCGTGTTAATGCAGTGGTTCTCAAACGTTTAGTACTGCGTACCGCCTGAGAAACTGTTCAGCTCTCTGAGTACCACCATGATGACCAATTTTAAAATATAGTCATATATGTCTTCTCAATTAGCTTTAAAACACACAGAGATGTTAGTTACCTCCACCAAGGAGGTAATGTTTTTGCCGGAGTTTATCTGTCAGTCTGTCTGTGTTCAAGATAACTCAACTCAAAAAGTTATGGATGGATTTTGATGAAATTTTCAGGAGTTGTCAGAAATGTGAAAAGGAAGAACTGATTTCATTTTGGCTGTGATCCAGAAGAAATCCTGGATTCTGGATCACTTTCAAATTTTCGATAACATTGCGGTCAATGGAGCCAAAAATGTTGTTTCTCAATATCTCCGTTAATTATTGCCCACAACTCATGAAATTTGACTCAGGGATTAACAATGAGAACCTCCATCAAATTTCAAAGGCTGATCCGGATCTGATCCAGAAGGCGGATTTTATCCCAATCTGTAAATCACTACACGGGGGAATTGTTGCGCTTGGCGGAGGTCTGAGCTCTCCAAGTGCTTTTCTAGTTCCTTATTGTGGTTATTTATTACCTAAATTGTTACCTAACTGAATCAGACATTTACAACTCTGTCCAAAAATTCTCACATACTCATACTCTCACACAGAGCAAATATCACACACTCAAAAGTTGTTACATCTGCACTGCAACTGAATATGCAACAAATATTTTTTTATGAGACTATTTTAATTATCTCAAGCTACACATTTCATTTGAAATGTATTAATAATCCATTGTATGTTTGTCTTTTTTAAGTAAAAATGTGAAAAAAATGTGGAAAGTCATGATGTTCCCCGCGTACCACCAGAAGCTCGCACACCACTGGCGGTACACGTACCACAGTTAGCGCACCACTGTGGTAATGCATTAATTTATTAACGCCGACATTTATTTTATCGCCCGTTAATGCATGTTGCTGACCAGCATTTGTTTTGAAAAGTCTGTTACTGGCTGCTGCGGAACCGGAAGACAATTGGCAGGTAAACATAAGGAAAATCTAAAACAGACATGGAGAACAGTAAAAATCCGTGAACTTTACAGTTCAGGTAGCAACTCAGGTAGCAATATTAACAATTCTGTCTAAAAAAAAAATAAAATTCTGGACTGCAACAAAATTTTGTGTTAGATTAAAAACAAAAAACGTAATAAAATGTCACTTTTAATTGTTTTTATTTTTGATTAAAAATTGAAAATGGAAAGAATGAATGATACACGGATTGGTAAAGTTACAGAACTTTAACATGTACATTTTCATTTTAAAGTTCTCCCAGATGGAGGATTCAACAGAAACAAGGTTATTTGTAACAACTGCCAAGTTGAACTCCCCGTTAAAAGTTTCTGCTGTTACCTCAGAAATTACCTGTTTTAATGTTCTGATTGTGCTGAGACACAATCATTTTGTTGGATTTTGTTTGGAGACTTTTTTCATTTTTTATAAAAACAGGATTACATTAATGCCCTGGCAGTTGCAATAAGCTTTATTTTATTTTACATTTTTTAAGATGAGATTTACACTAAATTTGTGTTACTGACAAGTGCTGATGTTTAGTGTTTTAACAACAAATGTTATGGCACTTTAGTTCATATGGCAGCAGAACATTTAAATAAAAGTGCAGTTTAAACTACTATTGAATTAATTATTTGATTTTGCGTATACAATGCGATTAATCGTGATTAATCAGGGAAATAATGCGATTAATCGCGATTAAAATTTTAATCGTTGCCCAGCCCTAATAAGAATGTTTGAATGAAATTATTTCAGTGATATGAATGCTGTACAGTGTACATCAGAGGTCCCCAACCCCCAGGGCCCGGCCCGGTACTGGTCCGTGGGTCATTTGGTGCCAGGCCACAGAAAAAAATAATAATAATTTCCATTATTACCGTTTTATTTATTATCCAAGTCTAAATGATGTTTTATTTTGAAAAATGACTAAATTCTTACCATTACATCAGTCTATGACTTACTCTTGATGCATGACAAGACTTCAAGACCCGTGGGAGGATGTTACCGATATTCTGTTGTTGATGCGAGGTTACGAGGACGCTTCTGATAAAGTTGCACGTGAATGCACAGCAGATTAACATTTATTATCATATATAGAAAATAACACAGTTTTTGTGCCGGTCATATCATTTTATTTTGTTGTATTTATCTGTGGCACATTTCACACTGAAAATATTGTCTGACGTTAAACCGGTCCGTGGTACAAAAAAGGTTGGGAGGCCTCTGGTGTACAGCATTCACACAATAATCTCTTTAAGTGTAGCCTATACATATGGATACAGCACATTCAGTCTGTCCTCCACCGTCTGCCAGTCAAGACATTTTAAGTTAAGTAGCAGCAGCTGTATTGCCTTTTTTATGTATTGGATGTTTGACCTTCTAATACATTTCCAATGGCATGTACCAAACATGAGGTGTTAAATAGACAGTGAGGCCACTCAAAACTTAAACTTAAGTCCAGAACTCATACCTAAGTCCGACTCTAACTCTGATTTTTAGGATTTGTGACTTGACTCTGACATGTGTACTGATAACTTTTTTTAAACTGATAACTAACATTCAGACTCATAAATCTGAGTTAAGTCCTCCTGAGTTTTTTTTTTTATGCCATGTTGAGTTGGCATAATATCTACATTAAGTTCAATGTCAATTTTCTGCATGATGCACAGTCCCACATGTCATCAGTTCATGTCATATAGTGGGTAATAAGTCTTGATTACATCACCATTTTCTCAGTAAATATATATTTCTGAAGGTGCTACTGACGTCAAGTTTTCACCAAATGTTGGTAGCAGCCCATACAATCCACACACATGAAAGAAATCACATGATAGATGTCAATAGACAATAGATTTTTTTATAAAGTGAAATGGCACAAGGAAAAAGTATTGAACGCAAAGAAAGGGAGTTGCAAAAGGGAATGGACATCCAAGACACCAGCTGAATTCAGTAATTAGAAAGCAATTCTACTCTTTCTCAGTGAAAACTATTATCAGCGGGTTCAGTCCCAAATGATGGCTTATAATAAAGTGACTCATTACGAAGGCGTGACACAAGAAACATCTCATAATGGGTACAAGCGAAGAGCTCTCTCAAGATCTTTGCAACAAACTTTTGTTACAAAACATACTGATAGCACAGAAGCATTTCCCTACAGCTGAATGTTCCTCAGAGCACTGTTGTGTGTCAATCATTTTAGTGTATTGCTCAATCATTAGTGTATTGCTACAGCCCTCATATATGTATATATATATATTAATATATTTATATATATATAATATATATATATATATATATATATATATATATCTATATATATCATATATATATATATATATATATATATATATATATATATAGATATATATATATATATACAAGGGCTGTAGCAATACACTAATCTCACGGTACGATACACGGTATTCAGCTCACGATACTATATATATATATATATATATATATATATATATATATATATATATGTGTGTTACGATACGATATATATCAATATTTATCTTACAATACATTTACATCATTTTCTTAAAGATTTTAAAGGAACAAAGTGATTTTGGTGACATCTTGTGAGTGTTTCAATGACTTTGTTTTAATTAATTGAACTGAAAGCATCAATTCCACATTATATGGCTGACAGGCAGCTTGCAAATGTTGGACACAATGTATAAAAGATGTGTTGATAAAAATAGTTTCATTTATTAAAACAGTGCAAATTGTTGCTTGCAAGCTTTTAAAGGTGGGACACGGGGGTTTTGAAAGAAGCTTAGAATATCGATACCCACGGCTGAAAAATATCGATACTCGATAAAATATCGATATAAATCGCAGAATCCATAAAATCGCTCAGCTCTAATATATATATATATATTTACTGTAATAAATAAGGACATCTCTTGAATCCTGTCATCCAATCCCATTATTTCAGTTTGTGGATGGAATTTCATTGCTAACCTTAACCTTTTCTCACCGGTCTACAAATACTCATTTTTCTTTTGTCTCTAAAAGAGAAAGATCAAGAGGAAACAACATGTGAGAAGAAACAAAAGTGGAAAATTGAACCACTCCCCCCTTAAATCAAACAGTCCTGCTGAGTAAAAACACTTGTGTTCCGGTCAATACCTAATTTATTTTCTGCTGTCTCAGTGAAGAAAGATGCATATTTAAAACACTGTACTTGTTTCTTCATTGCCTGAGTACGGTATAATTAGATCCTAAAATATGCCACATTCATCAGCAATCTGATACAATTAATCCAAAAAAAGGGCTATTTTAACTTAAAGAATATGTTTTATTTATTTTAACTGTCAATGATCAAACCAGAAACTTTCTTGGTAGTCAATTTTTAGTTAGCAAGTCTATATAAAACCAAAATATGTTCACTGGACAAGTCAAAAAAGCTGAACAATGCTAGATATTTAATGTCACGCAAACCAAAAAAAGGAAACAACAAAGGACTTTTTCCCTTTCTAAAGTCAAACCAACACAGATCTCCCATTTGCCAGACTATCGTGCTTTTTTTTAGCAGTTTGGCTGGTCCTGTGACATATATTTCAATGCAACTTATATATCAAAAATAAGCCATGTCGTCCATGGCAACAACAGGGCATCGTCTACTGAACACTGTGACCGAAAAAATGACAGTAGTAAACCATAAAGACAGAGAGAACACAAATATGCCAATAAAAAGAAAAGGCTATACTGCAGAATTTAAACTGAAGATTATAAAATATGCAGGTGAAATCAGTCATCGAGAAGCAGAAAGTTTGGAGTGAGTGAGAAACTTGTCAGGGACTGAAGAAAAGCAGAGGTAACTCTGATAGCTATGAAAAAGATCAACGAAGGCTAACCATGGGCTGAAAGCATGATGGCCAGAGCTGGAGGAACAACATGCAGCTGGAAGGAGCTTACCCATGATGCACTTATCACCCACTCTTACTGCCCAATACAACTTCTATATGTTCTTTTCCTCTTCACATTGCATTTTCTTACAGATGTGACTAATACTCCAGTGCAACTTATAGTCCGGAATACATGGCAACCACTGTAACAGTAATAAATGCTAAAATGGCATGCTTTTCACAATAAATGTGAACAAACATATTCTAACATATAATCTTTGTGTGGTAGCAGAAATGTGCTGTGACAAATTCTCATCCAGAGGGTGTCAAATACTGCTGGAGCTGAAATGCATAAAAGGTGGTCATCTATGTAGTTTCGAGCCCCTGGGATAGTGTGAACTGAGTGTGTCTAAACCCTATTGTCAGATATGCTTTTTTACTTTATCCACAGGCCTAGTTCTTTTTTTGGACAAAATGTTTTCACTCTCAAAAAGTGATGCAGCGCTTACCAGTGATCCCTCACAGTAAAAACAGAATAGAATACAGTCATGGAAAAAATTATTAGACCACCATTTTTTCTTCACTTTCTTGTTCATTTTAATACCTGGTACCACTAAACGTCATCATGTGACTAAACAGACAGAAAAGAAAACACTGAATGCATAAAAGCAGTGTTTTTGGCAGTACAACGCCATAGCTATTGATGTAAAAACTTAAGTGATTTAGGTTATAATCAAGAAAACCATGGAAAATGGTAAGATATCAGCTCTTAAATAAAACTCTTATGAGCAATCTTTGTGGTTATCGTTATGTTTGTCCAAACAAATGTACCTTTAGTTGTACCAAGCATTAAAATGAACAAGAGACTGAAGAAAACAAGGGTGGTCTAATAATTTTTTCCATGACTGTAGAATAGAAGGCCTTTATTGTCATTACAGAGTGTCATGAGATTCAAAGCTGCCCCATAGAGTGCACACATACACATAGAATGGATGAAGTATGTTCAATCTCCAACATGCAAAGAAAAATATATATATGTATTTACACAATACAAGATAAAACACAATGTATAGGCAGAAACCTTGAGATAAGTAAGGTGGCTAATAGCAGCAGCATCCAGTGGTGTATTACCATGTGTGACATTCTGAATATTATACATGCATCAGTGGGGAGTCAATGGCTTGTAATAGTGATACTTTGGTGGTAAAGTGACATGTGATAGCAGCATTCAGTAATAAATACTGGTTATTAACAGTGTAAAATACCGATTTCAGGGTTGCAGGTTAAAATCTCAGCTTTCTGTGTGGAGTGCATGCATTGTCCACGTGCACGTTAACTAGTTATAGTAAGTTGTCCATAGACGTAAGTGATCTCTGTGTTAGTACTGTGGTAGACTTAAAGTGTCCTAAAACAACCCTGAGCAGGCTCGATCCAGTGTAGAGGATGGATGAGTGGGATTTATGCACAAGCACGTTTGGATACTACACATCAAAGCAGTTCATGTTGCAAAAGTTGCATGTGAAACATTTTGCAGTGTTTTGCTCAGACGTTGGTACTATACACGTGTGCATGTTTGTGTGTGTGTGTGTAGAAAGAGGAGGGGGACGCTATCAAATAGTTGCAGTACATATAAGACCTCTCATGCTGGATTATAATCATCTACATGGCAACACCGTCACTTCTCACCTTCACAACAAAATCTAGTCTTTACCTGTGAGTGTTTATAATAATACAGGTAAAGATTCAGTTTACAAGGATCACATTTAAGCACCTGAAAGCTTTCTCTGGAAGTAAACACACAACTGTGTTCATGAAGTTTTCTAAGGTAATGGTGCCCCCTCAGTGGCTGACAGGTGCAACGCTCCTGCTCCTCTCCCTCCTTGCTCGGTTAAAGGATGGAGAGACCCATTGCATCACACACACACACACACACACACACACACACACACTGCTCCTCTCTATCCTCCAGTCTGACACCCCGCAATCAGCCTGATAAGTGATTTACTTTCATTAGACTACAGGAGACAGAGTCAGCATGAATACCACGCATGTAAGTAGCATCTGTATAATGTTCAAATACATCTGATGTCCCAAAAAGTGTTTTAATGTCGATGAAGGTTGGATAAAATCCCCATTTCCAGCATCTTTGATGAACAGAAGCTGAATAGTGACAAGCAGTCTGCGGGTGGTAAAGGGAAGTCGGAGGAAAAGAGACATTTTGATATTTATAGACGAGGATTTACAGCATTAAATAGTAAAACTCAAAGACTCAAAGTCTTATTTTCTAACCGTCTATTTTGTGCAGCGTGTTCCGCGCGTTTGCGCAACTCGGTGCGTCCATGAGCTTGGAGAGGAGGGAGATTGTCAAAAGTGGCAGTGGAAAAGGTGTTTTTTTTTTAGAATTATTGTTGTTGTTTGTTTGTTTTAGAGGGAGGGGACGCACACATTCTCTAAATATACAACCTCTTTGACAAATCATTTAACATTTATTTCTTAAAAAAAAAAAAAAAAAAAAGCAGTGATCATCTCAAATGCAACTTCCACCAGCGCGACATCTTCAGGGGAACTCTGCCATGAAAATCAGAAACTAAACATCAGCCTGCGTCGGAAATGATCACACCAAAGCAAAAAGCTGACATGTCTTGATTGTGGCGCGTGTGTGTTTACCGTTAGAGTAGAAATCCATCCGCTGCTGGTTCCCTTCTCAAGAAATATCCCTCTGTGCGTTACGTCCCGTTAGGAAAAGGTCCATTCCTCCCAAAAGCACATATACCCACCTCCGGAAAAATCCTGACGCGTAAGCGTCGGAGAGCAGCCTGGCGCACCTTCCACTCCACAGGAACAAACTGCTCCAACAATTCACACGCGCCGAGACAAATGAAGGAACCCCCGCCGCTCTCAGTCCAAAACAAGTGCGCCGTTAATCCAGAACAGTTTTTGAAATAAAACAATGAAAGTGTTTCTGATCTGACATTCTCCTGCAACAGAACAGACCCTCAACGCTCCGGGTCTCTGGACGCGGACCGGACTACATCTTAATGAAGGGAATGTTGGAGAAAAAGAACCAGGAGATGGATTTTCCTCCCCCCATCGTCTGCTCCTCACGATTCAGGCTGCACTTGGCTGATAAAACACTGTCCTCTCTCCCTCTCTTTCTCGCCTCGCTCTGGTCTCCTCTCTCCTTCTTCCTCCTACCTCCACCTCTCCTCCGGCATTCATGGAGCAGAGACGCACCCAGCGGCCGCGCGGGGAACTGCAGCTCACTGGAGAGCTCTTAAAGAAACATCAGAGTCCAAGACTGGGAGTTCCACATGTCATTAACTTGCTAAATTACTATTATTATCATCATTGTTATTAACAACAATAAGAATACAATTATTATTATAATCATTAATAATAATAATAATAATAACAATATGGTATGTGTTACAATAGTGTCATATGCAGCAGAACAAAACAAATATAAAATGATAAAGAATATTAAATTGTTTTAAAGTATATATAAAACAACTATAGCAACTATACGTTCTTCATCTCTGAATCCTTACAGGGAAAACCAGAAGTTTACATATACTATGTTTGTCATTGTCTGACAAATAAATAGAACTAAACCTTACCCGTTTTAAGTAAAGTTATTTTGAACTTTTTTATGGCTTTCATCAAAGTTAAAAGTTTCCATAGGTTTCCTTAGTATCTGGCAGCCTTTAAACTGGATGATTTGGGTCAGGTATTTTAGGTTTCCTTTCACGAACTTTTCACAATAGTTTGCGGGAGTTTTTGGCCCTTTCCTCCGGACAAAACTGTTGTAATCCAGTCGGATTATAGGCTGCCTTGCTCGTAAAGGCATATGTGATAGGAGTTTTCATAGGATTTTTCTTTTTCTTTCTGTCTATATTTTCAGGCCAGAGTTTCCAGAGCTACATACTGACCTACAGTTCCATCCCAGTGTTTACCTCCGCTTGTCTATATAGACTAACTAACATGCTGACCTGCAACCTGCAGCTAATGGATAATTACTATTAATATGGATTTAATATTATAATTTTAGTTAATAATATTTGCTCTGGGTCTCTGTAAAGCACCTAGAAACAACTGACATTGTAACAGACACTGTACAAATAAAATTGAATTGAATTGAATATAATTTGTCCTATATATTACTGCCAGCATATATGTCCCTCTCCTGTCTCTGTCCTCCATGCTCTCTGTCCTATTTTCGACTCTTTTCTTCCTAAATCTGGCTGGCCTTCAGCGGGAAGGTCCCCCTTATGAGCCGAGTCCTGCTCAGGTTCCTTCCGTCTCAAAGGAGAGTTTTTTCTTGCCTCTCTTTGGCTGAAAGGTTTGGCTGCCACTTGGAGAGTTTTTTTTAACTTGCCATTATGAAGATTTAATAATATTAGTTATACAGTAATCCCCCACACTTCGTGGTTAATGGGGGCTGTGACCCCCCCGCGAATGGTGTAAACTGTGATGTGGATGTACATGTACATGTACATACAGTATACATGTACACGCGAATGCAAAATCTATGGAAGGTACCCTCACTTTGATGATCTCTCCTCTGTGCGTAGCTGACGAGAGACAGAGATGGAGACGCGGGGACGCGTGTCAGCCAATCAGCTACAGACAACCGACGACACAGTAATGATGTCATAGCAGCCAATCACAGGCCTCCATATTCATTCATGGGGGCTCCCTGTGGGTTCTTGTTGCTTGCTGAGACTCGTTCTTGATGTGATGGGTTTCGCTTCAGCCTCGCGCGCTTCGTTTGAATTTTAAAATATTTTTTTTCGAATATTTGTTTTCTATTATTATTTCTGAAACTTCCGTGATGTACTGAGACCGTAATTGCTGAGACCACGAAGTGTGGGGGATTACTGTAGTTATATATTTGCTCGGGGGTCTCTGAAAAGTGGCAAGAGAATATTTGTATCGTAATAGACGCTATACAAATAAAATTGAACTGAACTGATTTTTTTACAGGGCTTTGTGATGGCCACTCTAAAACAGTGGCCCCCTACCTTTTTTTGTGCCAGGGACCGGTTTAACGTCAGGCAATATTTTCACAGACCAATCTGTGAAATGTGCGTGGATAAATACAACAAAATAAAATGATATGGCCGGCGTAAAAACTGTGGAATTTTCTATATATTATGATAAATGTTCATCTGCTGTGCATTCACGTGCAACTTTATTAGAAGCGTCCTAATAACATCAACAGAACATTGGTAACATCCTCCCACGGGTCTTGAAGTCTCGTCATGCATCAAGAGTAAGTCATAGACTGATGTAATGGTGAGAATCTGGTCATTTTTCAAAATAAATCATCATTTAGACTCAGATAATAAATCAAACCGTAATAATGGCAGTTATTTATTTTTTCTCTGTGGCCCCGTACCAAATGACCCACACAGCATTATCGAGCCGGGCCCTGGGGTTGGGGACCCCTGCTGTTCAGCAGGGGGGACCTGCTGGTCGCAGTTACAACCTTTTTGTAACTGTGACCGGTCAACGCTTGACAATTTTACTGCAGCCAGTCCACAGAGAGGCTGGCTGGCATCCCTGGCCTGGTCCTCAGCCAGCCTCCAGGCTGGTTCTCCTCCCTGGCCTGGTCCAGTCCGACAGGCTCAAGCCTGGCTCTCATCCCTGGCCTGGTTCTTGGACAGGCTCCAGACTGGTTCTCCGGTGGCTGGCGGGTATAGGATAGGCTCGCTCAGGGACCCAGGGTTCCCGCCCTGAAGGTAGTACTTTGACGGGGGCCTTGTAATAACATAACCAGCTAGTCATTGAGAGCATATGTAGGCTAGTCTGTAGCAGCCTAGCCTACAGATTGAACATGCCATTGATTCTTAACTTTCTGTCTGTTTCAGGTGGTGACACAAAGAGGGAAAAGGCAAGTTGGTTCTATCACATCGGCCAAGAGAGGGGAACTGGCAACTCGAGTTCCTCGATCACCTGATAAACCACACTTACTGCGCCCCTGACCACCCCATGCTACTAATCATGGACAATCTTAAAGCTCACATAAGGCGGCAGAAATCAGCAAGAGCAATGGTATCATTATGCTCACTCTCCCACCTCACACATCCCATCACATCCAGTCTCCTGATGTGGCTGTGTACGGTCCATTCAAAGCTCAATACGGCCGTGCTCTTGATGGGTGGACGCGATCAAATCCTGGTAAAACAGTATCGAGTGAGGCAGAGAACAGTTGGAATCACCTCAGCTCTATTGGAGAAATATTCTCTTAAGGCTGAACTAATCAGAGGAGAAGTGTGATTACTATTGTGAAGAATATTGATGTGGGATGATCATTGTGAATTATTGCATGGTCATTTTGATTTAATGCTGATCTGAACCTGCAAAGTGTTTTTTATGCTGAGGCAGAGAGTCCTTTTTAGCTGTACTCTAATGATGAACCTAGAATGCATTTGGTTAAAGCATAAATTTGGGTTGTTAATTAAGTAACAATTCCTTTGATGATTAAGTAACAATTCTTCTGAGAGGATGGTTAGACAGGATATTTCAGAACAACTCTTGAATGCCAGTAAAGGGTCCTTGATGTCATGTTCTGCAGCTGAGGGAAGGAGGACCCATAAGCAGGAGTTTCAAAAACACAAAAGGGTTTATTCACAAAAACAATATCTAAAAATCAAAAAATACAAAAACATGAAAATACAAAATACAAAAATACAAAACAAGAAAACCTAAAGACACCAGAAATCCCAAAACACTAAAATGCAAAAATACAAAAATACAAACTTAACTTAACCTTCCGGGAGGACAACGACAGGGGAAAAAGCAGAACAGCAACATGCCACAAAGACTAAATGGAGCCACAGAGAACAAGACAACAAGACTTAAATACACAGAGGAACAAACGAGAGGCAGGTGCAGGGAATCAAGGTAACAAGAGGGAGGAAGCAAAGCAGAACACAATGAAGACAAGACAGACCTTTCAAAGTAAAACAGGAACCACTAAAGACACAGACATACACACACAGGGCTGCCATGGCCGACCAAGCCATGACACTTGAAGGTGTATCATGTGAAGTTGTTATTAAAAGAATGAATTCTCTCCAACATACACACACAGCTGAGTAGCCACTGATTGCACGTGACAGCGAGACAGAGCCAGGGGCAAGTAGCCTTGAGGCTTCATGCAGAGTGCGTTTGGTTATGTAAGACTCTGTGAATGTGGACCAATCAGAACAATACCATGTAAATGTGATTACGCATGCCACTGGAAAACCAATCGTAAATGTTATGTAAATATGATTATGCACGCCCTACTGTATAAAACCAATCAGGACGTGTGAATCCTGAACAAACAAGGACTTTGACTCTGGAGCAAGTCAGGCGTGGCCAGCCAGGAGGCATAAAAGCTGAGGTTTCGAGAGAAGTAGCGTTCATTCTGTAGAGTGTTCTTCAAAGTATGATCGGCTGGGACCAGGAGCTAACCACCTCAAGGGATTTTACTGAGGATTTATTCTTCAAGACAAGAACAGAGAAAGAAGTCGCTCAGAACGGAAAAAAAATTATTTCCCATTCTTGAGGAATATATTTGGAGCTTTTCAGATTTTCCCTAGCTCACCGCAGGAGATGAGAAGGAGCCGGATACCAGAGTTCCAGGAGCACCTACCCTGTTATTGGAAGGACCTGCCTCGACACCTCGCTTCACAGCCTTGGATGAGAGCAATTTGGCCACTTGCTCATAACAAACCAACCAGAATCCATTCAAATGAATGAGACTGGAATTACAAGCTACAGTACTTCCAACCAGCCTGGATTCCATGGAAATAATTGGAATTACAAGCCACGGCCTGGATTAACCCACAAGAACAGAATTGCCAGCTGTAGCATTATTGTGGAGTAGAATCAGAGTTTGTTTTCCAATGTTTAATCAATGTTTAATCAATGAAATGCTGTCGCTTAACCCTGCTAACCTGTTTAATAAATATAAAATTAACACAAGACATTGTAGTTGATATTGAAACTGTCCCCAAAAGTGTACAGATTTGGGTGTGCCCCTGCATAACAACACAGGTTCTGATTGGTTACTCTAGCCCAACATTGTTACAGACCCTTAGGGTTTATTGTCCAAGCCACTAAACTTAACCTAGCCGGTAACAAGAGCCCAGATCATAAGGGGGGAGCTGCAGTTAACGAATGTGACTGATAACAGTACCTAAAGCCAGGCTGTTCCTTTAGGGTAGTTATTAGAGTAGGCAGGGTAGACATTTGGATGGAAGGATGCAGTGAGAGCTAGGCAAGTCTCCCCACCACCAGCCTAAATAAAGTTGAGGATATCTAGTGAGGTAAATAATAATAATAATAATAATAATAATAATAATAATAATAATAATAATAATACATTTTATATGTATTGCACTTTATATTTAAAATCTCAAAGTGCTAACAAAAAAATATATAAAAAATAAATAAAAAATAAAAGTGTTAAGAACAATAAATGGATTAAAAGAGATATTAGCAAAATGCTCTTGTAAAAAGGTACGTTTTTAGGCCTCGTTTAAAAACATCAGTAGTCTGTGGGGCCCTTAGGTGGTCAGGTAGGGCGTTCCACAGCCTCGGAGCAGCTGAGAAAAAGGCCCGGTCACCCATTGTGCAGAGCTTGATTCTGGGGGCTTGGAGGTAATTTGTGAATGTAGAGTGGAGGGGGCGTGAGGATGTCTGGGGAGTGAGGAGTTCCTTTAGGTAAACGGGGGCGTGTCCGTGAATGAGGAAGGAGACCTGGTACTCAATTCTGAGTGGGACCGGAAGCCAGTGAAGAGATTTCAGGATGGGGGTGATGTGTTCATGTTTGTGCACCCTCATCAGGATCCTGGCAGCACTGTTTTGGATGTATTGTAGCTTCTGAATGCTATTGGCAGAAATCCCGATGAGGAGTGCATTGCAGTAGTCCAGCCTGGAGGAGACAAAGGCATGGACGAGCTTCTCTGCATCTGCCAGGGTGAGTATTGGACGGAGTTTAGCGATGTTTCTGAGGTGGTGGAATGAGTTTTTGCAGAGGTGTTTGATGTGGGTGTTAAAGGTAAGTTGAGAGTCCATTTTAACACCCAGGTTGGTGACAGATGAGGAAACGGGGATGTTTTGGCCAGAGAAGGTGATACCAGTGATTGTGGAGGAGCGGAGCTGATGTGCGGTGCCAACTAGGATGACTTCTGTTTTGGAGCTGTTCAACTGTAGGAAGTTTAACTTCATCCATGCCTCTATCTCCTTCAGGCAGGTGGTCAGTGTGGCTGTTGGAAGGGGAGCAGAAGAAGTGGGGGAAGTTCTGAGGTAGAGCTGAGTATCATCAGCATAGCAATGATAAGATATACCATGCTTGCTGATGATACTGCCCAAGGGGAGCGTGTAGAGGGAAAAGAGGGTGGGGCCCAGCACTGAGCCCTGAGGAACACCGCAGGTGACGTTGTGGGTGTGAGACTTTGCTTTTCCCAGGGCGACATACTCGGTTCTGTTGGTCAAATAGGAGGTGAACCAGTTATGTACATTTTGTGAAAGTCCAATTGTGTGTTGCAGGCGGTGAAGGAGGATATTGTGGTCAACTGTATCAAAAGCAGCTGTTAAGTCCAGGAGGGACTAAGGGACTAAGGCAGTTTCTGTGCTATGGCCAGGGCGGAAACCAGACTGAAACTTCTCAAAGAGGTTATTGTGTTTGAGGTGATCCTGAAATTGTGCTGCAACTGTTTTTTCCAGAACCTTTTGCCAAAAATGGCAGATTGGAGATGGGCCTGTAGTTGGAGAGTACTTCTGGATCCAGAGTGGGTTTTTTCAGTAATGGTCTGATGACAGCAGTTTTTAATGCAGATGGGATATAGCCGGTCTGGAGGGAGAGGTTTATGACCTTGGTGATGAAAGGAGAGATGGCAGACCGCAATTTCAGACTCTTTAAACAGAGAGCTGGTCCCGGTGACAGACTCTGCTGGTCAGAGGCTGAACCGCACCTGGGGGATCTAACAACAGTAACCATCTACCAGGTTGCAGGAGTTGTGAATCACGCCTTCATGACAATTGTGACACCACACAACATCAAATCACATCACTTTCCCATACAGTTGGAACATTTTCCCCGATGAAGGGTTTGCACCATCCGCTCCGTCAGACCTGCCAAACCCTGAGCTACAGCCTGCCACCGGGGATGCTCCACCTGCTGCAGAAGGTACGGAAGGCCTGCACCCTGCAGATGATCCACCTAAAGATGAACCTCCCGCTGCAGATAACGCAACCTCGCATACGAATTCACCCACTCCCGCGCCAGCTGACACGGATGTGTGACAAATAACTAGCCGACCTGGATATGTCCCTGCGCAGGAAATCATCGCACTTCCAAAGTGCACCCCCAGATAACAAACCAGTCGGAAGCACGTGAAGACCGCTATCCTCACCGATACTCCTGAGATGCGGGCACTTGAAAGGGCTTTTGAAGAAAGACGAAAGAAACTGGAAGAGAAAATGCAAAAAAAAAAAAAAAAAAGACCGATCCAGAGGAGACTCACAGACAGTACCTCCGAAGAAAGTGATGTTCCCGTGCCACTCCATGAAGGATCTGACGATGAAAGATCCGAGCTCGAGGGAGGTACACCAGAAAGCATAGGTCTGTCACTGGGTGACTTCGTCATGGTCAATTTTGCAACCAAAGTCAGAAATGTCCTTTATATCGGTAGGGTTGAGAGTGTTGACGGTGATGAAATACTCATACAGTTCCTGAGAAGGATCCAGGGAAACGGGAAAGTGTGGCAGAGACCTATTTTTGCCATAAACCAAAAGGATGTGACACATGTTCCTAAAAGCGATGTTGTGAGGAAGCTGCCGCAACCTACGAGGCCCAGAGGGACCACGCAAAGAGAGCAACTCTTCATCTTTTCTCCAGGGCTGGAATGTAGAAGGCCTCGCTATGGAGTGAGGGGTATCCTAATCTGAGTTCCCCTACTGTGGAAGTGGTTCTTTTTTCTCTCATTTGAATGGTGAATACAACATTTATAGAATGATACTTTGCTGTATTTGTGTTTGTTCAGAGTCACCTCCAGAGCGGTGAAAAAAAAAAAATAAGTGGATCATTTTACCCCAAACAGGGTCACTTTACCCTCTTGAAATCTGGGCTTTGTCTCAGTTTACCCCCGTAGCTGGAGTAAAATGAGACACTTGACCACTTTTTAAAAAACGGTCATATTTTCACCATCTTTAGTACGGCAAACATTCCAATCATTTCCATTCTTAGGAAATATCCTAAATTAAAGGTAAATGTGTTAATTTTATAAATACATCAATTTAGCTTGCTTAGAGGGGGGAGGAGGAAGTAAAAACTCTCACATTACCTCACTCTTCCCTACATGGGCATGATGTGATAAATCCTTATTTCAAGTAGGACTCGTGGTACTGTCTGTTAAAAGCGTTCTTTTTCTTGGAAGTCGTAGGCTGTTTCTCTTCACTGTGAATTTTCCCCTTCACAAGGACACTTTGTTTGTCTGTTTCTTACTCATCTTGCTAGCTGGGTTAAGTTTTGCTGCTCATGTGACCAAGATGTAACCGAGAGAATCCGGTCATTTTTCAAAATAAAACATTTTTCAAAAATAAAAGCTCGTTCAGACTCATATAATAAATAAAACTTAAATAGCTATTTTTTTTCTTGCGCGGCCCTGCATCAATTGATCCACGGCCCGGTACCGGTCTGCGGCCCAGGGGTTGAGGACCACTGCTCTAAAACATTGACTTTGTTGTCCTCAAGCCATGTTGTAACTGATCTGGTGGCCTTCTAAAACTAAACTAAATTAAACTGAAAACATTTCTGTTTAGCAAAGCCTATAGTTAATCTTAACAATAGTGTGTTAGGGCTATTACTTATATCTCTCCATTATCTATACCCATTTAGTCCTCTGTAGGGTCACGGGGATCTGCTGGAGCCTATCCCAGCTGCCAGTCCATCGCAGGGCCACAAACAACAGTGCATGTCTTTGGACTGTGGGAGGAAGCCGGAGTACCCAGAAAAAACCCATGCAAGCACAGGGAGAACATGCAAACTCCACACAGAAAGGCCCCTGCCGAGGTTCGAACCAAGAACCTTCTTGCTGTGAGGAAACAGCGCTAACCACTTAGCCACCGTGCTATAGTTATAGGAGCTAAGACTAGAGTAGGCTTGTCTTAATCACAGCTCATAGCTATGCTGCTATAGGCCTACGCTGCAGGGGGGCTCCAACATGATCTGCTGAGTGGTGTCTCCACTGCTCATCTCCCTTACCTTCTCTTTCCTCCTCTCTTCTTCCTCCCAACTCAATCCATAGTTAATTAGGAGCACCTTGTTATTGTAACTATAACAAACTTTCCTGCAGTTTGTTGTGCTGTCTTGCCTCCCTTTTTTCTCTTTTCTTTCTGTATGTTTGCAGGCCAGAGTTTCCTGAGTTTCATGCTGACCTGCAGTTCCCTCCTCTGGCCATCCCAGCGTTTATCTCCACCTGTGGGTGTAGGTGTGCTCAGGGTGCCGGCTGGTGTGGTGACCGGTGATCTAGTCCTCTGACCATCTCACCTCAGTGCTGCTACCTGCATCTGTTTATTAGTCATTTCATTCAGTCATTTGTGTGCTCTTCTTTCTCTGTCCTCCATCCTCTCTCTGTCCTGTCTCTTCGCTCTTTTTCTTTCTTTATCCAACTGAACTTCGGCAGGAAGGTCCCCCCATATGACCCAGGTCCTGCTCAAGGTTTCTTCCTCAAAGTGGAGTTTTTCCTTGCTACTGTTTGGCTTAAAGGTTTTCTTTCTCCATCTGTGGGAGTTTTTTACTTGCCATTATCCTTGATTAGGATTTAATATTATAATTTTACTGAATGATATTCGCTCGGGGATCATGCTCTGGGTCTCTGTAAAGCGCCTAGAGACAATTGGCATTGTAACAGACACCATACAAATAAAATTGAATTGAATTTGAATTATTTGGGTCATTCTCCAAGATCCATTTGCCCCCAAGCTTTAACTTCCTGGCTAATATCTTGAGATGTTGTTTCAACATTTCTCCATAATTTTCTTTAAACATCATGGCATCTATTTTGTGAAGTGCACAGTACCTCCTGGAGCAAAACATCCTCACAACATGATACTGCTATCCCCGTACTTCATAGTTGAGATGGTCTTCTCAGTCTTGCAAGTTTCACCCTTTTTCCTCTATATGTAACAATGGGCATTATGGCCAAACAGGTCAGTTTTACTTTCATCAAACCACAGGACATGTCTCAAAAAATTAAGTTACCTTGGCGAATGTCTGTTGATTTTCCCATGATGTCATACAAGAAAGCAGTGTGTTTGAGGTGTGCCTTAAAATACATCCACAGGTGTGGCTCCTATGCCTGTCAGAAGCTTCCAAAGCCATGATGTCATCATCTGGTTGTGTAAAGGCATAGTAATCTTGGTGAATTAAAAATCCTATATTTAAAGAAATAAGAAGGATCTCTAACAATATTCTGACATTAAGCAAATGTTATTGTAACTGACCTAAAAAAAAGGTAAAGTTTAATCTGATTTAATGACAGACAGTGATTATATATATAAAATCACTGGCAAATGGATCTTCCATATACCATATATATATATATATTAGGGATGCAACGGTACTCGGTAAAATACGGTACGGTTCGGTACAACCTGCACGGTACACGGGACAACACAGGCTTTTATGTCCCGCAGTATTTATGTTCCAATAACTTTGCACTGGACTTGGACGTGAGCGTGCGTGCCTTTTAGGCAACAGGCCACCACTGCATGTCAACGTCCACTTGCCTCCGCTCACTCACAGTGACCAGCCGATCACAGTTTGGCCGGTTGGCTGCAGCTCATAGATGGAGAAAAAAAAACAAGCAGACATGGCCAGCGGTACACTCTCAGAAAAGAAAGTACAGAATTGTACCTTTAGAGGTACAATGGCTTGTCACTGGGGCAGTACCATCAGAAGGTACAGTTTTGTACCCTTTTGTACCTTTTGTACCCACTTGAGTACATATATGTACCTTTTGGACCATCAAAAAGGTACATATAGGTACCTTAAGGTCCAATAATTAACCCTAGGGGGTACATTTGTCTAGATTGTACCTCAGGGGACAAAAAAGGACTCGTACTGTCCCCCTATTTCTGAGAGTGTAGCGGAGAAATTGGGAAAAACTTTTTTAATCGCCGGTGTGGGAGCATTTTGGTTTTGCTGTTGAATACACCGGCGAGGGAGTGAAAACAGTTAACAGTTAACAGAACGCAATCTTCCACCTCCCTAAACCTGGATCTTACCACGTAAGATCCAGTTGTTACCAGTTGTGCGTCTTGGCACAGCTGATGTGCTTTTTAAAATACTGCAGAACGAATCATTGGATGCACATTTAAAGATCACAAACAATTAATGTTCCTGTCCCTCCTCGACCACCAACAGTTTCAGACATATCGGAAATAAATTCAACCTTTTCCAGCTTGACAGAGATCTCCTTGGTTTCCTCCACAGCAGACATCTGGATGAGATCATGCCACAGCTGTACAGACTGACATGTCTGGCCGTGACTATTCCCACATCCACCACAACTGCTGACCAGACATCCTCTGACCTCAAGGGAATAAAAACCTACGCAAGTAATACGGTGATGCGTAATCGAGAGGTAGAGTTTGTCCACGTCCACATGTGACCAGGTGGATGCACATTTATGCCATTTGGACGTGCTCTTTTACGTGCCGACATGCGAGTTGCGCTTTCTTCAAATTCGGTATATTGGGATTGCAGGTTTAGGATAGAGGGTGGTCTGAAACTGTACTGAATCCGTACCGAAACTGTGACACAAAAAATCGTGGTACGGACCTTACCTGTACCGTTGCACCCCTAATATATATATGTTTGTGTGTGTGTTTGTGTGTGTGTCTGGGTGTGTTTGTGTGTGTGTGTGTTATGCTTTGAGCTGCTGTGAACCTGTCTCTTATCCTGCACTATGAGATCAAATATTTACTCCCTGTCTCGACTGAACAAATTTTCCTGAGATTTTCTGTCTCACTCCCCTCATGTATTTTGAGTTCAGCTCTACTCATTGCAGTCCTTCCTGCTATTCACATACATTACTTTGACACACTCTCATCAACACATCACTCTTTTATGATGAGGATTTCATCAGACTATCTGTGAGAGTACTTGAGACATTCTAACAACTTAGGGCCTGATTTACTAAGATCCTAAATAAAGAGTACTAAATTGCGTGTGCACTGAAAAAGTTTGCGCGTGCTGTTGTTGTGTGTTTTGCGGGTGATCAACTAAGAATGCTCGCGCAATTGATAACGGGTGCAAACCGCAGTATTTAAATGAGGTGTTGCGTGTCTTACGGTTTGCGCCATGGAGAGTCTGGATGGAAAGCAGGATAGATGCAAGCGCAAAATGAAATTTGACGAGTTGGAGTTAGAGATATTAGTGGAAGAGGCAAATAAACACATTCATGAACTACAGCAAAGAAATTTAAACATTACCAAAAGAAACGCAATATGGGAGAAGATGTGCGATGGAATAAATGCAGTTGGTAAAACAAAAAGAACGGCAGATGAGGTTAAAAAGGTGGCAAGATATAAGGCGAGGAACTAAAGAAAAAGTGGCCTTTAATAAAACTTCGGCAAACAAGACGGGTGGTTAAGTGGCCGTTGAGAAGTTCAAGCCTCCATAACCGCGGAGCGCTGTCATTACGGAGATGCGTCTCTGCGCGCAGCTGTGGCATCAATGAGTGGAGCTGTGGCTGGAGCCGACTCGTCCTCACACACTACTCATTCGTAAAAAAAGTATATGTTTTTTCATAAAATCCATCCATCCATCCATCCATCCATCCATTAGCTTCCGCTTATCCGAAGTCGGGTCGCTGGGGCAGCAGCTTCAGAGGTCCAGATCCCCCGGCCGCTTCCACCAGCTCCTCTGGGAGAATCCCGAGGCGTTTTTCATAAAATGATGTGGAAATAACCCATTTTATTACAACTGAAATTGTGCTTGGGAGGAGTATTTTCACCGGACATTTTGACCGGAGAGATTATAAAATCCCGGACTTCCGCATATTTTACCAGACAAAGTCCAGCAATTACCAGACAACGGAAACCCTGGTGCCTCCTGTGGCAACCTTTTGCTGAATAATACTCGATTTAACATTCAAATAAAATATTTCTCCTTTTGCATGTGCAAACAAATTTACACGAGTCCGAAAGACTCTCTCTCTGCGTATTCTTTGATTTTGGCGATGTCGCCTCCTTGCCACAATAACAGCAGCCATCGGTGCGTAATGCTGGACAGAATAGCACCTTCCTTTCGAACGTACTAAATACAGACGCAATCACAATCCCCGCAATTACTTTCAGGGTTGGTAAATCTCATTGCGTGTGGTAAATGGACCTATTTGCATTTTCCCCTCCCAGTATTTTGCGCTTTCTGGCGGGTACGCCCCATATTGTTTATTCATCAGGGCAAAAGTGCTAAATGAACAGCGTGTGCTATTTTGCTGATTGAGAGGCGCAGTCCTCTTTGCACGCTGTTAGTAAATCAGATTGCGCATTGGTTTGCGGGTGGTGTCAAGTTTGCACACGTTTTTACGCACGCAAACCTTTAGTAAATCAGGCCCTTAGTGTTTTGGTGCAGTGAAAAATGAGTGGATGTGAAATGACCTACTTGGCTAAGGACACGCACACACATACACACTTTACATACAGCTAATAATTAAGCTAAAAGAGAGTTGATTCTACAGCTTATTTGACTGTACTTTAGATCTCAGGCTATAGATTGGTATAAAAGTTTTCACGTGAATCAGTAAGGACAACGCTGAGACTTTAATTACTCCTGATTGTCACAGAGAGAAACTCAAAGTAAAACTGAAAGCTCTGTAACTGATCTCAAGTTATCAAGCAAAAAATTCAAAACAAAAATATTGAAGTCAGAGTTTTCGGACTTACATTAAATCTGTTACAAATTTTGTAGCCTGAAAAGCAACAGTTTCTTGATCTTTACCGAATGTAGGGAGAGCTGGGGCCTCTAACCGAAGTGAAATGAATGCGAGAATGTGCGGTGCTCCACACATATTTCAGATCTGGCACGTGCACCTTTCTTGAGGTTTTGTCCGTTGTCAACTCTTGGAGGGGATGCAGTGAAGTTCCAAACATTTGGAATCATTTCCTCAAGGATTTGTATCCAACCCCACGTGAAATTATTGGGCCAATTTAGCATCACATATACTACAAATCATAATCTAAAATCTGAGAACTAAAGCCTTGAATCAGAGAAGAAAAACTTATCAAAATCAAACCGAGAAATCAAATTCTGTAAGCAACAATAATCATCACTGACACTTTTTAGAACTGAAGGCGAGAACAGACAAAGCACAACTGAGACAGACAGCTGGAAAAAGGAGATGGTTTTAGAATTGATAGTGAGAAAAGAAAAGTGGAACTGAGCAAGATGATTTCACTCTTCTATACAGAACTTGATTGTGAGATTCTGAATTTTCCTTCTCTGATTCAAGGTCTATGCAGGGGTGCTGGAGAAGAGAGTTCGATCGATTGTCGAATCCCGGATTCAGGAGGAACAATGCGGGTTCCGTCCTGGTCGTGGAACACTGGACCAGCTCTATACCCTCACTAGGGTCCTTGAGGGAACCTGGGAATTTGCCCAACCAGTCCACATGTGTTTTGTGGACTTGGAGAAGGCATTTGACCGTGTCCCTCGGGGGGTCCCGTGGGGGGTGCTACAGGAGTATGGGGAGCTGGGCCCGTTGTTACGGGCTGTCCAGTCCCTGTACAAATGGAGTGGGAGCTTGGTCCACATTGCCGGTTGTAAGTCGGATTCGTTTTCGGTGGGAGTTGGACTCCGCCAGGGCTGCCCTTTGTCACCGGTTCTGTTCATAACATTTATGGACAGAATTTCTAGGCGCAGCCATGGAGCGGAAGGGTTCCGGTTCGGTGGTGTCGGGATCTCGTCTCTGCTGTTTGCAGATGACGTGGTCCTGTTGGCGCCATCGAGTGGGGATCTGCAGCTCTCACTGGAGCGGTTTGCAGCCGAGTGTGAAGCAGCAGGGATGAGAATCAGCACCTCCAAATCTGAGACCATGGTCCTCAGTCAGAAAAGGGTAGAATGCCTCCTCCGGGTCGGGAGTGAGGTTCTGCCTCAAGTGGAGGAGTTTAAGTATCTCGGGGTCTTGTTCACGAGTGATGGGAGAAAGGAGCGGGAGATCGACAGACGGATTGGTGCGGCGTCTGCTGTGGTGCGGGCTCTGTACCGGTCCGTTGTGGTGAAGAGAGAGCTGAGCCAAAAGGCAAGGCTCTCTGTTTACCGGTCGATCTTTGTTCCAACCCTCACCTATGGTCATGAACTGTGGGTAGTGACCGAAAGAATGAGATCACAGATACAAGCGGCGGAAATGAGCTTTCTCCGTAGGGTGGCTGGACTCTCCCTTAGAGATAAGGTGAGAAGTTCGGTCATTCTGAGAGACTCAGAGTAGAGCTGCTGCTCCTTCACATCGAGAGGAGCCAGTTGAGGTGGTTCGGGCATCTGGCTAGGATGCCCCCCGGACGCCTCCCTGGGGAGGTGTTTCGGGCATGACCAACTGGGAGAAGACCACGGGAAAGACCCAGGACCAGTTGGAGAGATTATATCTCTACTGGCCTGGGAGCGCCTCGGGATTCTCCCAGAGGAGCTGGTGGAGGCGGCCGAGGGGAGGGAGGTCTGGGCCTCTCAGCTGAAGCTGCTGCCCCCGCGACCCGATTCCGGACCAAGCGGGAGTTAATGGATGGATGGATGGATGATTCAACGTAGGCAACATGGTGGCTTAGTGGTTAGCACTGTTGCCTCACAGCAAGAAGGTTCCTGGTTTGAACCTAAGCAGGGGTCTTTCTGTGTGGAGTTTGCATGCTACACACACATGCATGTAAGGTTAATTGGTGGTTCTAAATTGCCCGTAGGAGTGATTGTGAGGTTGTTCATCTATATGTGGCCCTGCGATGGACTGGTGACCTGTCCAGGGTGGACCCCTGCCTTTCGCCCAATGTGAGCTGGGATAGACTCCAGCAGATCCCTGTGACCCTTAAGAGAATTAAGCAGGTATAGACCTTTTCGGGCCAGCCCCCCGGAAGTACCCCGTCCGCCATTGGCGTATTGTGTTTGTGCCACAGAGCGACACTTTCACCGGCTCGCAGATTAACCAGTGTTTTTCTCTTTCTACAAATATATATTTTTATAATGTCGAGTCGGTCGAGTGGGAATACATGTTCTGTCATAAATTGTGCCAACAATGGCGTGAAAATTCAACAATGGAAGAAGAAAGTATGTGAAATACACAAGCCTTTACTGCACGAAGACTGCCTTGTTTGCAGCCATACAGTTTGCACCGATTTCCTGGGCGCACCGACAACCAAGAAGTTAGGAAGACGTGGGTGAAAAATATCAACAGAAAGGACTTTGTTCTGAATGAATACAGCCGGGTGAGTTTTCGTTAACATTCAATCTCGTACTACTCATAGTCTCGCTGAGAGTCCTGGACGATTCTGGCCAAAAGAACAGTATGAGGCTACTGTAGCCCTCGGCACTAGCACAAGCCTATAAATGAATGAATGAATTAATTAATTAGGAGAATGATAAAATAATTTAAATATAACAATAACACATAGCCTAATTTACCGCTAGCGTTAACGTTACAGTAGCATAATCTTTATGGCTTGTTGACGTTAGTTATAGCCAGCGTTGAATTTTTCACGTATTCCCACAGTTTTTAGTGTTTGGTTATGGGAATAAGATCATGCTATTTACATAACCAATCATTAAAAACAGCGATAAACTACCTTCATCTGTAACTGGAGGCCACTGCCTAACATCATCAATCCAAGACATGCCTGCGTTATCAGTAACAGATGCTCCACGCTGCTGTGTTTCGGTTAGTTGGTGGAGCACCGCACACTCCAGTTAGGGCGGGGCCACTAGGGGGAGAATGTCCACAATTTTCAAGTCGAAAAGGTCAATAGATAAGGGATGGATGAATTAATACCATATAAAAGGAACCCCAACAATTTTTTTGGCCCATGACATTGACAGCCATCAGTCGATTTAGATCTCCAAGAGCTGTCCTCTTGGAACTCTGTGCTGTGTTATGTCTGACTTCAGATCGAGAGACCGTGAGATGCTGAACAATACCTGTTCCTTTAGCAGTGCAATGTTGTTCTGAGTGATCGGCTGGACACACATTGCTATGACGGTGCCATCTGAACACAAATTTGCATATGTTAATAAGAAGAATTTCCATTCCATAAATGTGTGAATAATATGTGGTGCACAAATGCATCTGACAAATATTGTGGCAAGATGGCCTGGATCAACAAGGCAACTGGTATAATCCACAATTCATATATCCTTACAAGGGGTTGAGGCTCCAAGCTGTTACACTCTTAACCCGAATTAATTGACTTTACTCGCAAATCGCGTGGAAACCCGTTGCCCTATCCCACTTTAGTTTTTACTCAAGCTGAAACTAAATATCTCAAGTTGTATTAACATGGGATCTTAATTTTTTACTTAAGCTGAAACTAAATACCTCAAGTTGTATTAACATGGAAGCTTAATTTTTTACTTAAGCTGAAACTAAATATCTCAAGTTGTATTAACATGGAAGCTTAATTTTTTACTTAAGCTGAAACTAAATATCTCAAGTTGTATTAACATGGAACCTTAATTTTTTACTTAAGCTGAAACTAAATATCTCAAGTTGTATTAACATGGAAGCTTAATTTTTTACTTAAGCTGAAACTAAATATCTCAAGTTGTATTAACATGGAAGCTTAATTTTTTACTTAAGCTGAAACTAAATATCTCCAGTTGTATTAACATGAAACCTTAATATTTTACTTAAACTGAAACTAAATATCTCAAAATGTATTAATACAAAACCTTAACTTTTTCCTCATGCTGAAATTAAATTTCTTGATTTATATTAACATGGAACCTTAATTTTTTACTTAAGGTGAAACTAAATATTTCAAGTTGTATTAACATGGAACCTTAAGTTTAGTATTTACATTTATTAGTTGTGTGTAGTCAAAATCATTAGATAAAACTAATTGTTATTGCTACTTATCACAATTACAATATTTTCCTCTAATTAGCTTTTGATTTTATTTTTTTTTATTTCTGTGTAAAACACCATTAAACAATTAAATTCGATAGAAAAAAAGAAACACCGATGCCCCAATGCATTTTATTTAAAAATAATAATGGCAAAACACAGCAAATCTTGTTGTGACAAACTTAACATCAGGTCAACATTAACACATCCAATCTGTTGAATGCATCTGTGCAATTTGTGTGTGCTTTGAATGTGTCACAAACTTATAAGAAAAAAACATGGATGTAACATAATATTTAAGTGGGAAATCCATTAACAAAACAAAATTCACAACCCCCACTAAAATGGCCAATAAATTGCAAACAAGCAGTATCTGTTTTCATCTACCAAACTGAAAAGGAGGCCAATGCATAGACCAACAAACTGTCATATCAGCATAGTATCTATTTCCATTTAAATAGACTGATGATGCAACAAGAACTGAACAATTATGTCTCTCTATTTTAAGGTTCACACAAGTCATATCCTTCAGGATGCTTCCTACAGCATTTAACTGTATGTCGGTGTGTGTATGTGTGTCAGTGTTGTATGTGTCTGTGTTGTTTCTATACTCTTCACATTGCAAGATGATTTTTCAAAGTCTGTAGCTTTGGCTTTAGGTCAGTGTGGCCTAATGAGAGCAATACCTGTTGGATGAACTGAAATGTGAGCTTCATAGTCTTGGGGTAGTTAAGATGGAGTGCATACATGAGTCCAAACAAAATGCACATTGCTTTTGGCAGATCTTGAATGTTGTCCATCACGACTTCTCCTTCAATGATGATTTTCAATGAGGTTGGACTGAGATGCTGGGAAGATGTGAGCACAGCACCTTCACGCTCGATGAGAAGTATCCCAATGTCAAGGTCACGAAAATAATCATCATCATCAGATTCCTTAATGAAGAATAACAGAAGAGCACAATCATTATCTTAAATTTCTCATTTGAAAAACAGCTTCAATCAATATAAGAGTGTTATGGTGAAAACTAAATAGCTGCAAGAGTTCCATTTTGAGTTTGAAGCAAAAGATTACTTACAAAGCCTGCTTTGAAGAAGTTTGTGGGGTTGTCCCCTAGGATGATAGGAAGTCCTCTGAGCACCTGTGTCCGGATCACAGTTGGCTCTGTAGTCTGTTGGGAAATAAAACACAGTTCCACAAATTAAATATCTAAAATGAAAACAAAACAGACAAGACAGTGTTTGGACTGACTTACACAACTAAGAGTTTCATTATATGTTTTTACAAAACCTGTGAAAAACAATGCCAAATACATAATGTGTATGGACCTACTTTGGTCTGTTGTGAAATTTGTGTCAACAACTGTCCAACATGCCCTCTCTTGGATCGAAACAATTCAAGGAGACGAGGACCATTCCGATCGATGCTATCATAGAATTCCTGCTTCAGATTCTTGCCCACAATCCTGCTGAACTCCATGAACACCTGAAAATTAAGAGCAAAAAAAAACAAAAAAAAAAAAACCAAAGAAAAAGAAAAAAACAATAACTTAAACCAACTGAACTACGCAAGGCAGCTAATCCATCTACAAAGTAGTGCTGAAAAACATCCATGAATGTCCTTTTTATGATTTGAAATTTTGATGTTTAAATTTGTGAACATCATGCCCCAACATAAATACCAAACATAATTACATATCAAAACACATTGTATAATTATAGAGAGATAGTCATAATCTTCCCTTTCTTGAACATACCTGATCTTCAGTGAAAAGGGCAGGCCAGCGTTTCACCATCGTGCTTATGGCGGGTTCAGACTCCACTACTTCCTTTCTTCTCAGAGCAAACGTCTGATCCATCTTCTGTTTCACAAGAGGTCCATTTGGTGTTCTCTTCTGCATTTCATCAACCAAGTCTTTGCAAGCCCCATCCAGGGCTGCCTGATCAAACCCATCTGGGAAGTTGGGCAAGTAGTTGATTTCACCTTTCTTTGCCTTCTTGATGCACTTATTAGCTGGCTGTCCTTCTGCTGAATGCCTTCCCCGCTTACCTGCATTTATTGCAACATCAAGGCATCCTGACTTCCTACGCTTTGTTCTATAATTAGCCATTTTATGCTTTAAACTATTTTTCCAACCACAACAGCGAGTGGTTGAGCCTCGCTCCTGGAGACAGGGGTGCTTGCTTATCAGTGCTACTGCAACACTTTCAAACTGAGCAGCAGTTGGGTATGCTGTGTAGCTATACATGCTTTCTGCTAATCTTTCAAGTATCTAATGTTTCAGTTCTTTTGATACTTTAAGGTATGTACCCTCACTCATAAACAGAAGATCTGCTTGCCTAATTCTATACTCTACATCAACAGAAAAGGTTGGGATATCAAAAAAATCTGGCCACTGTTTCCGTCGCTCCTGAGATGAGTGCGAGAGTATCTCTGTATCTGCTGTACTGGTTGTGTCACTAAAAACTTCATCAGATGAGGCAGGTACCAGCTCAAGGACAGGCATGACTTTAACTGTTGGTTTTTCTGGGAGTTCTTCAGTGTCTGTCAGATTGCAAAATTCATTATTGAATTCAGGGTCCTGGTATTGGAGACTGAAGTTATAATGGAGTCCCAGTGATTCTTTAAGCTTGCTTATCAAATCTTCGACTGTCGAAGGCCTTGTATTTAGGATGACTTTTCTTATATCTGCCTCTGTTAGAATGACCCTCAAGGTCATCTTCTGGTTTGCAGTCATCTTGGGAATAGAAACAATACTTAAGTCATTAGAAATATACTTATCCAAAAAGCCATTCAATTACTGAGCCATTGCTATGTGCATCACAAAAATAATTGATTAATAAGTTGGTTGCTTAAATTCAGTCCACTTTTTTTTACTCCAGAAGAAACAATAAAGACAAGTTACAATAAACAGTTTTACACATCTATGTAATAAGAGCGCTGCAGTGATGAATACATTAAGTTACTAATTTCCAACTACTTTTATAACTGAGTAGTGATTTCAACTCAAAACTGGGCTTTGGTCAACACTGATCATCACTTTATGAACGCCCCATGTACTAAAACTGAGTATAGTAATTATAGAAAGTATGTATATTAGAATATAGGGTCTATCATTCTGAATTTCAACATGAGCTGTAAAATAAGGTACAAAACTTTCCATTACGCCCTACATTGATTGCAGAAATCCCACTGTGGCTTCTCAACACAGAATATAACGTGTGAGGGTCACTACTAAATTATTACCGTATCTGTAAGCAGAAAGAGGGAAAACATCATTCAGCTCATTCAGCAGCACCGCACACAGAGAGGGGTTACTGCTGTCACAGATGAGTTCAAAAGATCTCAGATGCTCATGGTACCATGCAGTCATCTCACTGCAAACAAACAGGATCTCAGTGTTAAGTGCCACTATCTGTTTGATCTGCCTAAATGAAGGGAGGCCAGAGCAAGAACCAACAGAGACTATCATATCAGCACAATATCTAATTCCATCTACATAGACTGAAGAAGCAACAAGAACCGATGTAATCTGAGGAACTCTGTGGCAGAAAACCTGTTGGATATTCTCGGGATAAGACATGATTGATGCTGTAGTGACCTTGTCCATTTCAACTGAAGGTTTGAAAAATGAACTTGTGTCCAAATAGTAAGCCATCATTTTCTGATGCTTAACAGCCAATGTAAGAGCTACATTTTTGAAGTTGTGAGCGTTACGAATGACCCATTTGAAGAATTTGTGTTTGCCTTCAAAGCGCATTGTCCAAACATCTGTAAGGGGACCAAATGCCTTGATCATCTCAGGGTAATGCTCAATGTAGTGGTGTTTAGGCCGTAATCTAAAATCTGGGAATGTTGTTTGCAGCAAGTCTCTATGTTCTGACACTTTGCAGTCAAGGAAATGTATCGACTCTTCAGTGTGCTCTGTTGCGACAGCCAACTCAACTCAACAATGTCTTTTAGGAGCAGCAAAATGTTCCACGCATTGTCTCCTTCAGGGATTTTATGGCCAATGATAAGTGGGAGCAGCCTGAGTAGGGCCCAGTTCTCATGGCCATTGCCACCTATGGTCCCTTTGTTAGAGAAGCCATGGGCAATTGGCTGAGGCTGGTCTGTTTTGTCATGAAAAGCATATTCAAAAGTTTTCATGGCATGGTTCAGTGATTCAATGGTGAAATATCTTTTAGAAATCATGTCTGAAATGCAGAGAGATAACTCAACAGGAACAATGCCTTCCAACAGGTCATGGAGGATGTCAGGGGGGTATCCACGAACAACATGAAAATACTCCAGAGCGTCAGTCAATACACACCCTCCTTTTACACCATACTGTTTTGCCAATGTGGGATCCTGCTTAACTTCCTGCACCTGCTGGTTGTGAGTGTCTATAGTGCGAGCTTCAAAAGCCCCTGAATTTACCTCCTTAGCTTGCATCTCGCCTCTTGTTGCCATACAGAACCTGCAGAATCTGTCCACTGTAAAACTTTCAAAGAATCCTGCAAGAGAGTGAGCTGCCAGGTTATCAGCAGCAACATATAAAACCGTACCTTTGACACATTCTCCCAACTTTTCAATATACAGACCATGTTGCTCCAAAGAAGCCAGATCATGAATGAGAGGGTAGAGAATTTTAGAGTAGCCAAATTCTTTGACTTCAGCAGCTTTACACAAAAGAGCAAGCTGAATAGAGTGGAGGGTGGATCTGTATTTTGATGGCACATTAGCTATAACCCAATAGACTGCACTCAGTTTGTGTTTCTTTCTAGATGTTCCTAATGGATTGGAAACTTCAAAATCATCTGTGTAAAGTCCAACAGCAATTTTGAATTCCTCCCCTTTAAGGAGGTCATTGTCATTACAGTATGAGCCATCTCTGTATGAACTATACTTATGTTGCACGTGCTTTTGGGTGGGAAGAGCTTTGTCCAAAATATCTGCCCTATTCAACATCTTCTGTAGCATTGGAAGCAAAGGAACATATACAGCACTAGATTTCTTTCCTCTTTCAATAATATACTCCACTGGTTTAACCTCAGTGAAGTTCTTATTCACATAGGCTGCTCTCCTTTTCATTGTTGATAAGGGGCCATCCTTGCCACAGAATTTCATGATCACATTGCTCTTTGCGGCAGCCTTGACTAACTCTTCTATAACTGAATCATCTACATCTGTATGTTGTTTCAGAATGTCCTTGACTGCATTCTGCAGCAGTAGCTGGGATAGTTCACACATCTGTAACAGCTGTTGTATGATTTCTTGTACTGTACTTTCCTGGAATGTATAGCACCGTTTGCATCTTTAAAAAGAAAGCTGCTAGGTTGTGCTCCAACTGTTTCTCTAGATCACTAAGATCTTGATAGGTAGAATACTCACTGTCTTCTGATTCAGAGGTGTCATTTGGAGGCTCATTATCTTCTTGGGCCACTTTATTACTTACACCACCAGAGACTATTTCTGGTCTGAACATCCTCCAGTTGTGTGTTCTGTGTTCCTTACTTTTGTGTGCATTAAATGTAGTATACACATTTGTGTTAAAGTTACAGCCATTATATGGACACTGGATTCTGTCATTTACCTTTAAATGTGTACTGCTCAGGTGAGTGAGAAAGACTGCTTCTGTGCAGGGTGCAGAAAAATCACATGACTGACAGTGAAAGGTTACTTGGGAGGTTTCGCTCAGTTGTGCACCCTGGGCTTTCTGGTGAATCTTTGCCAAGTGGACCTTAAGTGCATTAATTGAGCTGAATGTACACACACATTCTTGGTGTAAGCAGGGAAATGGGACCGTTCTACCATAATTTCCATGTTTGAAACGATAATGTTTTAAAAAGGTAACCCCTTTTCTCACACATAAACTCACAATACTTACACTTCCACAACATCCTCACACCACAAGGATCTGTAAAAGAAAACAAAACTTTAAGCTCAACAACTCAGCTCATCAATGTCACTGTTAAATACAATAAGGTAACAGAACTAAAACAGAACTAAAATGACACCTGTTTTGATTTTATTGTCTTACACATTCAAATCAATAGATTCAATTTCAAAAATTAGTCCATTAAGATTCAGATTTTAAAAGCAACTATTCAAACCGATCAATCCAGGTTCAAACTGAATGATTCACATTAAGATATAAAGAATTCAAACTCACTTCTGAGTGGGACAAAATTTATCCCATATGTGGTACTGAGAAAATTTCATCTAAACAAGCGTGTGCGAGAGTGAGGGGAAAAACAGAGCAGCAAACTCACTGGGCTGATCCACTTTTCTAGCGTGGCGCTTCGTAGTGCTTTCAGCTTTCATTCGACATTAGTTTAGAATTACAGAAATATAAACTATAGTCCTGTAAACTAGTTATGTGTACTGTTAACGTGAAGCTAACGTTTACATCCAGCTTAAACTATTTTGAGTGGACATTAGCTAGTGTTAGCAATAAGCTATTAACACCATGTGCAGGGTCAGTGATTAACATTAGACAGGAAAGAAAAAAACCTGTGTCAACAAATTGTCTCAAAGCCTTTGGGCATTAAAAATTCCCACAAAGACAACAAAGCTACAATAGTTATTTTACATACTAACCATTCCACTTGGAGTAAAGCTGTGTCCTGGTCGAGATATCTGCTGCCGATGCCTGTGAACTTGTCCCGACACTGAAGAGCCCGGTCCTGCCGTTGCTGGCCTTGTCACATGACCAGGCAGGTTTTTGAATTAGCCCCGCCCATTTCTTATGAAACTAAATATACCCAGTTATCTCTGTTAAACCTGGTAAGTACAATGAATTTTTCAGCTAAATAATACAGAAAACTAATGTTGTTTTAGTAATGGTAGCAGGTTTTTAAAAAACATAAAAAAATAAGTAATGATCACTCAGAAGTTTAATTAGAAACAAAATCTGGGTTTACAGTGTAGGGTGCAGGATGGGTGGCTTCAGGTGACTAATGTGTTTAAAACTGAAGTCATTGTAAAATTCTCCTTTGAAAGTTTATTAGTTGTATAATTATTAAATTTCCTATCAGACCGGTGCTGGGCCGTGGTTCAATTGGTACCAGGCCATGCAAGAAAAAAATAGCTATTTAAGTTTTCTTTATTATATGAGTCTAAACGAGCTTTTATTTTTGAAAAATCTTTTATTTTAAAAAACGACCGGATTCTCTCGGTTACATCTCGGTCACCTGAGCGCCAAAACTTAACCCAGCTAGCAAAATGCGTATGAAACAGACGTCTTTGGAAAGTTTCTTTGTGATGGGGATAATTCACAGTGAACAGCCTACGACTTCGCTTTTAAAAGACAATACCACGAGTCCTACTGAAATAAGGATTTATTATGACAGGTGATATCCATGTACCAAGCCCGCTCTGCGTGAGTTTTTTTTGTGTGTGTGTTATTTATTTAATGTGTACAGAGGATGTTACCAGAGACTCTGGTGTTATCCTCCGTGGGTCATTTGGTACGGGGCTACAGAGAAAAAATAAATAACTACCATTATTACGGTTTGATTTATTATTTGAACTTAAATTATTATTTATTTGAAAAATGACCAGATTCTCACCATTACATCAGTCTTTGACTAATTCTTGACACATGACAAGACTTCAAGACCCGTGGGAGGATGTTACCTATGTTCGCACGTGAATTCACGACAGATGAACGTTTATCATAATATATAGAAAATTCTACAGTTTTTATGCCGGTCGTATCATTTTATCTTGTTGTATTTATCTACGGCACATTTCACAGACCGGTCTGTGAAAATATTGCCTGACATTAAACAGTTCCGTGGCTCAAAAAAGGTTGGGGGCCACTGCTCTATAGACTGCCATGACACCTGAAGGTCAGATTTGGACCATATTAACAAGGGTCTGAGAGTGAAGACCCAACTGTAAATCCTAAAATTTGGGAGAGAGAGGCCACCTGCCTGCCGGTCTCATTGCAATGTGGAAAGTTTAACTTGAGGTCATTTGCCTCACCAGAGAAATCTTGATATAGCTGACAGTAATTTGGTCCAATATTGGGGGATAGAGGAAGTGGGAATGTTGAATTAGCAAAACTGACTCTCAGCAGAATGTTCATTTTATTAAGGAAAACCCGACTATGAAGAGAATTTGATAGGTTAAACCACCTGTCCAGATCTGTGGTAACTTTATTAAGCATGCTACCAAAATTATTTTTAATTATCGTCTGCATAGACGAGGAAACTTCGGTTCCCAAATACATAGAACTGGAATTGAAGCGTGAACAGGTGGTTTGTACAGCTCCTGATTCAATAGTAACAAAGCAGATTTCTGCCAGTTAATTTTAAATCCAGAAAGTGTGCCATATAATTCAAAGGTTGATAAGACATGTGGAATGCTTTGTGCCAGATTGTTCAGATATAATAACACAGCGTCAGAATGCAAAGCGATATGATGATGGGTCCCTCTGGTGGAAATTGGAGAATTTGTAGGAGAATTGCAAATGGCTTCGGTCAGTGGTACAAGAGAAAGGGCAATTAACAATGGGCTGAGGGTACAACTTTGTCTCGACCCTCTTGAGACAGCAAATAAAGGAGAGCTAGCTTTGCCCGTAAGCACGATTGCTGTGGGGTTTTTATATGTGGCTTTGATCATATCAATGTAGTGAGCGCCAAAGCCTATATTGTCAAGGACTGCCCAAAAAAAAGGCCACTCTAAACAGTCAAAAGCCTTCATTGCATCCAGCGATAGGACAGCAGCGGGGGACCCCAGATGCTGAGCACCGTCAATGACGTGTAAAAGCCTTCTTACACTATCTGTGTTGAGTCTAGACTTTATAAAGCCTGTCTGGCCATTATGAACTAGTTGTGTCATATGGTCTTGAAGACCTCAGTCTTCCAGGCCATATGACACAACTAGTTCACTAGTATTTTTGTATAAATCTTTAGGTCAGCGTTCAGAAAAGAGAGGGGCCTATAGCTAGAGCACTAAGTGGATCCTTTCCCTTTTTAAGCAGCACTGCGATCAAGGCTGAATTGACATCTCTGGAACATGACCCTACTATGACTGAATACTGTATCATATCTAATAATAATGGCTAAAAAAGGTTAGATAAAATTCAGGCGGGATTCCGTCTGGACCTGGTGATCGACCTTTCCGCATCCCCTTAGTGTGGCCTCACACTCTTGCAGAGATTGGTCTACTTCAGGGAGGAGAGAGGGTGGGCTCCGGCACATGCCTTGAACTCCACGTTGATTGAAATGTACTAAGACAATGTATCTGGATTCACATGTACGCAAGGTTTAGTCCATCTGTATCTTTTTGTGCACATGGAAATTTCCACCCAATGTTTTAGTATGAAATCTATGCAAGTCTTTGTTCATGAGGCCCTTGGTCTTTGCTGTTGTGACATGCAAATTGGATTACTGTAATGCATTTCTTTCTAATAAATTCTACAACTCGGATGCAAATCCCAAAATTGACTGATGCATTCACAGATGCTTAGGTATTGCACTTTGATGGAAAAAACAACATTATTTCTAATTTCAAGAGAGCTTATTGCTAGGAAACTGTCTTACAAAAAGGACTTATGAAACCTTTAGCATTGCAACAACTGCAATTAGGCTTTGAGGTAATGTCTAGAATATGGAATGACAAAGAAGAGAAAACATAAATCAAATTAAATAAACTGCAAACAAGGTAAACTAATCCCATAACATAAGCAACAAGGCTCAAATTAAATAAATGATAAATCAAACCTCTTGAATATTGCATATCGTATTTACATTTGTGTATTAACGAGGAGTACACACTGATGAGCACTAACAGAGTCATCAATGGAAAGGAGGGAGTGTTTCAAGGGCTTATTCCGATCCTTAACTGCTACCTGAAAAATATGGAGGTTGACGTGGACTCCAGCTGCACCATTTTGAACTATCTAAAGCTCATCGAGGTTTATGTGGTTGTACCATTCCAACTACGTGTTGTATACATCCAGTACATTAAGTAGAATAACGGCAAGCCAAATGCTTTTTCCATGAGCCAGGACTGGAGCATATTGCTCCTTTATTAACAGTGGCAGATGTAACTTTACATTTACAAGTGACGATTGATGAACATGGTGACTCATGAAAAGGACGAGTGAAACTGCAAACAAGCACAAAAAAAAAAGAATATTCATAAGATTATACTGAATGCACTGCTACTTACAGCTCAAATGTTATCTCAATTTTTCAGAGTTCCACAATAACTGTCAGAATGTCTGCTTCTAGCACAAGTTCGAAATCTAGAAGAGATCAAAGAAAGCTATCTCCAACACTGAAGCTTCAAATCACTCTTCAAACTGATATTTATTGTGAAGCACCAGGCCAGAGCCTGCTTTGGTTGGTTTCATCGATAACGTTTGAACCACTGCTTCATTTAGGCAAAATCAGCTGACTGGTTCAATTTGACACATGGAGCTTTGAAACTCTGGTGGAAGAGTTTGTATTTAAGATGGGTAAAAACTCTGTGTCACATCTTGTACCTCATGTACTGTGTCTTACAAATAACTGTTGTTTTTGTGATTTTTGAACTTTGCAATAATGGAGCCATCAAGGAAGTGTTCCCAAGTGTGCAAATACTTTCGAGTTGGTGCCAACAAATAAGGTAAAATAATTTCTTCCACAATTGAATAACAAGATGTCATTGATGCTGAGGCATTACAAACTCAAATATGAGGACAGGTAGCCTCATGCTACAAATTAAGGTATGCACCGTCTTTGTTCCTAACCTAGATGTAGTCAATTTGACTGAAGCATTGGAGCGCAAATTTGTCGTTTTTTATCATATCTACTAGTTAACAACATTTCAATGAAATGTAGGTTATCTAAAATGAAAGTTAATTTACTCTACTTGTTCTACTTATTTCTTTTTCTACTTTTTATTCAAAGAATCATGAAGCAAGAGCATAGTGAGAGATTCTCAGTCTTTCATCGTGGTGAGTGACCATGGACTCCGGGCTGGAGTGACCAGGCTGTTAAGGCCTTCCAAGAGTGAAAAAAAGAGATATGTGGAAGAAAAGGAGAAGGCAAAGGCTGAATTGTTGCAGCTTCCTCTGGCTGTGTCAGCCTAATAGCAGATATGTGGGCTTCCATGAACATGGGTGCATATCTTGCTGTCATTTTGGAAACCTTCAACTATCCTATTAGGTGTCCATCCTTTCTCCGATAGTCACACAGCTGTTGGGCAGGAACTAATAGAGGAATGTGGAATTTGTGGAAAGATGAGATGCTTGCAACACAAAATATGATCACCACTGCCAAAATTCTAAAAGTTAGGCATAATGTCTGGATAGCACAGTAAACCAGAGGTCGGCAACCCAAAATGTTGAAAGAGCCATATTGGACCAAAAAAACAAGAAACAAATATGTCTGGAGCCGCAAAAAATTAAAAGCCTTATAATGAAGGCAACACATGCTGTATGTATCTATATTAGCTATATTAGTCTACTATCAAAATGACTAAGTTGGCTACAAATACATAATGAGCCTTCATGATAAAATGTTTATTTTCCCTGCAGTGCATCCTGTAGAGACGCACCACGTGACTACTCTGTTGTACGATGCCGCATCAAGTTTAACTCCATTACAATATTAATGAATTATGTTTCATTGCTTTGATGAAATTAAAGAAATGCAATAAAGAAATCAGATTTTTGATGTCATTTTTATTTTGAGAATTGGAAAACAACATCAAAATGGAACGTGCATAACGTGCCCCTTATCTGGGCAACAAATAGAGTGCTATAAAACGCAGCCTGCATTTATAAAAATAAAACAGCAGCCTTTTGAAAAGATAAAATATATAAAATCAAATTAATACAGTTTAAGTTTGATTTCTGTGCAAATGCCAACCAAGTCAGTGCAAGGGTGAAACGCAGCAGCATCCTCTTCTCTTTGGACACACAACCAACGCAGCTATCCTCGGACCTGAGCAACAAAACACAATAATATCCCTAAGTGTCATTCCAAATATATACTGACAAAAATCAGAAATCACTTTATAAAAACAGCCACTTTGTTACTCAATATGTGCCTATGACAGGATTGTGTTCTTACCCGTTTAATGTGACTTTTGTTTTCGGACATCACTGGTCAGCTTCTCAACATCGCGCATGTAAGATGTAACTTTAATCTTGACGCAGGACTGCAAGCTCTCAAACATTCAGGCCATCCTTCCGTGTTGGCAATGAATGCAAATGATTCGGTCCAAGAAACGTTGAATCCTCTGTTCTCCTCAGTTATTTTTCTCTTTTTCCCTTTGGGATCCGTGGCCCATCACACAGCCGCCGGTTTGTTTACAACAGCCACCTGCCTGGCATCCCGCCCTGCTGATAGAAACGTGTGTCGCAGGCTATGACGCAAATCTTCGTTGACAGAAATGTTGAAATTTAATATTTATTCTACACATTTTTACAGCATTGGAAAACGTTAAGAATGTTTGGGTCATGTTTGTCCTCCTACAGAAACCATATTAAAACAAAAAAATATATTTCCCTCCCCCATCTTTTTCCATATTCAAACATTTTTGAAAAAGCTCCAGGGAGCCACTAGGGCGGCGCTAAAGAGCTGCGGGTTGCCGACCCCCGACCTAAACCTTATCATGAAGAAATCCATTGCTGCAACTGGTCTTGCACCAATGGTCTTGATGACATCAGATCATGGCTTTATAAAATGTGACACACTTTAAAATGAGCACCACAATGAAGGAGCGACTTCAATAGATTCAGATACAAATGAAATTAGAGATTTATAGAGGTGGAAACGCACTGGAACAGCACCTATGAGATGCTACTGTTTTTTTCTACTTACTTTTTACAAGTTTTTTCCTCCTTCCATTCTTCCTTCTTCATGAGGATTTCATAACATTACTTTTGTTATTAATATTTCCCTGAAAAGCACAGAGACAATTTGTATTGTAATAGACACTATAGAAATGAAGTGGAATTGAATTGAAATACTTCTATGAGAGTTGCAGCAGCTCTGGCAACATCACATGTGGGTTTGGCTCCTCTGACAACGAATGATTATGAGGCTACAGCACAAAATGTTGTCACCGTTTCAAGCCGCTAATGTTGAGCTCTCTACAGGGTAAAGAGGGACAGGCTCCAGAGTTGTCCCGTTGCTCAGACATACACTGAATAAAATGTTAAGTTAGTCCACAATTATATATTATAATATATATATAATATATATTATGTATATATTCAGTGGCAACGTTGCTTGATCTATGATTCAAAATGCTGACATGGCTGTGAAACACCTGACGACTGAGTGTGCTGCACAGTGAACCATCCACATCATCAGCATCACCACAGCCAGAACCTGTTGTAGCTTCTACAGGTAAGTGAAAACTACATGCCAAACTGACATTTAAGGCCTTCCCAGTGGCTTAGTGGCAGTGCTGTCACCAGTAGATGTCACCCAAGAGTGTAGTGAATGAAGCTTCACTCACCTCCTCTGGAAAGAACAGAACATCCCTTCAAGTACTGGGGAAGACTGGATATCTCAACTTGTATCAGTTTCCCAACACCAGCTCCTTCTGTTCCTTGTGAAAGGGTGTTCTCAAACGCTGGGGAAGTTGTCTCAAACATTTCAAATCATATTGTTTGTTTTGATTGTATTATTCCATAGATGGAATTACTCAGGTGGATGATTTTTAACAAAAACATATGAAATGTTGGGTAATTTGAGCAGATGTCACAACATACATTCAGAAATACTATAATAGACATGAAAGGTGCATCTCATTCCCGGGCTTTATTTGGCCTGACCGCTGTGCAAAGGCCACCGTTGCCAGTAGATGCCACCCAAGAGTGCGTTGAGTGACGCTTTGAGGAGTGAATCAATTTTTGTTTCAGAGCTTAATTCAGGTCAGGTCAGGTTTGAAAATAAGCAGCTGGCACAATCTGGCAGGGGAGTGTTGGCAGCAGACCGACTATATACTCCACAGAACAGGTGAGAAACAGGTGATCAGAGAAAAGAATAGACGAAAATAAAGACAAAAACGGGCATGGATAAATCAGGAGCCAGGAGAGAATCATGACATGCTATAGAAATCAAGGATGTATCACTGCCTGCTATTAGCTGGATTGCTAGAAACCTAATCCAGGCTGATGACAGGTACCAACTATGCACCCATGAAAAGGAGCGCTGGGCGCTGGCAGCTCCTCAAGTACACCAAACTGGACTGAAACCTGAATTTCCCCCTGGGGCATCAATAAAGTATATTTGAATTTGAATTGAATTTGAATAGGATCAAGCACACGCAGGGAAACAAAGACGAGGCGCCGCTGCAAATTAAGCCTGGGAAGCTGTAGAAAACATGTCAAACAGGCCTCGAACTACACCATCTGACCGCTGTGTTTTACATTTCACCGAGGATCTGGAGCCAGCACTCAGCGCCAAAGGTGAGGTGGAATTCTCAACAGAAATGGGGGCAGCGTTTTATCTCCACCATAATCAATCTTCATTAGATCGTTAAAAAAAAAAGAAGATCCAGCAGTGTTTAGAGCAGTAGAGCATTCACATTTCACATAGAGGAGTGGTGCAAACAGAGCAAACAGACACATCATCAGGAGTGGCAGACAGGAAGCCACACACACTGGTGCCATTTTAAAAATGATATCCACAAGACCAGTTATAAAGTAGTTTACTATCTTTATCCCCTATTTAAAATACCACTGTTCTGTCCCGTTTGTCAGTGCATAAAAGTAATGAATTCCTTAAATAAGTGAATAATGATTCATAGTTCTTAGCGTCTAAAATATATATAAAGGTTTTTGGTTTTTTTATTTTTAAAAAGGGGGATCACAAGTTATTAGTGGTTTCTATGTATTTTATTTTAAGAGTTCTGTGAGATTCGCAGTGCATTACTGGGAAGAGATTTAATGGTCTGAGTTAATGTAAGTAGTCGTCACTCTTTACTGTGTCTTTAGCCTTCCTACACTTCAGAAAGCAATGGCTGTAAGTAATTAACTGTTCAGAAGCTGGAATGCCAAAATTGTGACTTTTAAGTGCTTTAGGTGTGTTGTTGAGATCGTTTTTGTAACTTTTTGTTACTGCTATTAACTCTGCAGCTGAAACCTGAACCTAAGAAAATTGCAATGTTAATGGTTTTTACAATGCAAGTGTTTTTAATATTGAACTTTGGGCTCTTATTTTTTTCACTTACAAATTTATTGTTTTCAGATTTCATAACTTTTTTTTCAGGTTCAAATCTTTTTTTCACTATCAAATCTTTTTATTTCAGTTTCAGACTTTTGACCCTGATCTAACACGGGGGGGACATCATGATTGACAAGGCTGAGAACCTTTCTCAAACACGTTGCCTTTAGGGACTGTTGTACTGTTAACCGTCCCAACAACTGCTTTCTTTATACCACTTTCACTTGGTTGACAGTAGAAACCCGACTCACGTGGTAAAGTCACATTTAGAAAGCTTCTTAGACCGAACCAATCGCAGTATAAAGTGATGATCTTTTCCTGATTATTTGCCGTTCAACAACAACGGGTAACACTTGGAAACGTCCAACTTCTACATGCAGCTTTGAACACCACATAGAGTAGTGATGGGAATTCCGGCTCTTTGTGGAGAGCCGGAATTCCCATTGTCTTTTGGCTCGGCTCACTAAAATGAGGCTCCCAAGTGGCTCCTCAGATTTTTTGTTACTTAGATTAATTTATTACCAAATTATGTGTAAAATGAATAACTAATGTTAAAAACATAAAATATAACATATGTATAGTATTTATATGGCTTTATTAATAAACTTAACATATACATTGTTAGGATTTAGGATTATTTCAGTAGATCTTTAACCTGTTAAAGCTAAAACTTTATTGCCTGTAGGCTGGCTGTTTTTATGATGGTGAGTCCTCAGTTTTGCTGCATTATGACCTAACGACTGGGATCTCCTGACTTCCTGACCTGCTGTCTTCCAAGGAAGTTTGTGACGGCATAGATAACAAATGTAGTTACTAGAGATGCGCGGATGACGTATATTTTAACCCGCAACCGCTTCTTAAAATCTCTATCCGCCCGCTATCCATTTGCAGGAACGTTTTTTCACCAATTTTCAAAACCGAACCGACCCGCCATCCTTTTTAATAATATGTAAAATATTTTTTCTCTTATTATTATTATTTGAGTGCTTCAACCGCAACCCGCCCGAATTTAATTAAAGTATTATTTTTTGACGAGTCATCCGCCCAATATGCGGATTATCTGCTCCGCCCGCGGGTGCACGGTTCAACCGCGCATCTCTAGTAGTTACACCCCATCTCCTGGACAAACACAACCACATGTGTCTGGACCTGCGATTGGCCATCTGGATTTTTGAAGACAAAGAGCAATAAACTCAGAAGAGAAATGAATCTGCCTCTTGCAAGCTTTAAAAACCAGAGAGACTTTACATTCGGTGTACATTTGTCCATGGCAGCATCTCAATGGTGTTGTGGACAAGTGTACGATCGGCGGATTAAAATATTCTGCATGGCATATTAATTCTTTGTATTCATGATTGTATTAAACTCTTTGATTGACCTTTGTTTCTAGTCTCATCAATAGGCACCAGATAAAAGAACACGGAGAAATACTTTTCAACATAAATAAATTCTAAATTTTAAAAAAGACCCATTTTAATTTGTGAAAAAACAAAATCATCTAAACATCTCTCAACAAAATATAAATTAAAATGTGCAACTATTTACAGTGAAAAACCTTCAGAGTCCCTTGCTGGTCTTTTCTCCAACTCTGTTAATTGCACTGTTGGATGATTAGTTTGAATATGCCTGTGCAGGTTGTTTGTGGAGCCTGCTCAATATGAAATTTGTATTTTACAAAGTGTACACTCTGCCTTTCTGGAGTCTAACACTTTAAACTGTGTCACTAATTCTAAACTTGCTATAAGCTGTTTAGATCTTTATAAAAGAACTATATTTTTGTCAGTATCCATCATATATAACAAGAATGTCTGTTTACTTTTATTTTGTATCACCTGAATTATAATCTCTGCTCCAGATCATGTACCTGGGTGCTGCAACTAATAATAAAGCATCAACTATTCTTGATTTCTTCTTGGAGGCAGTGCAAAAGTATGGTTTTCCATTAAGGTGAGCCAATGAAATGGTGTGGCTCACACAACTTATTCTTCAGTGAACAGTGCAATTTACATAAATCCTGAATTTCATTACTTACCTAGAGGAATCAGTGAATTAGTGCTGTTTATCTGTCTAAAGTCCTGGTGATTGTTATAGGTATAGTGCAAATGCATAATCACCTCAGCTTCTGTTTCTCCAGTAATATATACATTTTCCCCAAATTTATGTATTTGGAATTCTCAAATTTAAAGTTGCTAAAAATAATTATAACCAGTGTTGGGTGTAACGCGGTACAAAGTAACGCGTTACTGTAACGGGATTACATTCGCCAGTAACGCAGTAATGTACCGCGTTACAGTTGTAATTTGTGTAATCACATTACAGTTACTCTTAGACAAAAAAAAATGCGTTACTTTAGTTACTTTAAACCAGGGGTGTTTGTTTAAAAAAGAGAGCTCATTATGTGGTTAACGTAAGACAAAGGACATGTGTATTACGTTGGGAGATATATTTAATTGGGTGAAGACTGTTGTGAGGAGCCAATGACATTTGAGGGATGGGGTGTGGCTGGACGTGATTGGAGCGTGGACACGGGAGGAGCAGGTGCGGGAGAGAACTGGAGGAGAGACAAGACGGAGGCCGCGTGCTGCAGAGTTACGTGGAGTTTGTTCCCAATACGAGACCAAACTACCAGTGAAATTGGATGCTATTACTGTTTCTGTCGGAGGAGTTCGACCAGAGCCCTTTAAGAAGTTGCAACAGTGATAGACTATCCGTTCGAGAGGATAAATCATCCAACGGAGAAAGTTAGCCAGAGTTAGCTGCTAAGCCAGTAGCTAATTGCTTCGTTTGAGAGGATAATTCATCCGATGATGAAAGTTTGCCAGAGGTAGCTGCTAAGCCAGTAGCTAATTGCTTTGCCGGGACTTTGTCACGACGCTGTCGACCTGAGAGCTAACGCAACAGAGTCGAAGGAAGCCTGTCAGCTGGACGAGACGACGGAGATCCGACAGAGCTGGACCGCGCTGCCGGGAGAGGGTCGGTGCCAGTGACAGTCATGAAACCACTCACAGTGGCTTTGGACATATTACAAGGTGAAGATAACTGCTATTATGGCAGTCTCCTGCCAACACTGGAGATTCTGATGTCAAGGACACTGGCACTGCAAGATGGGCTCTCCCAGATGACAGCAGGCCTGCCTAATGCCATAGTACAGGTATGTATGTTTTAATAATCTTGAATTTGAAAGTCAAAAGCATTATTTTATGAATTTTTAATTTGTTTATTTTTTTTACAGGGACAGCACAAATTTAAAGTAATTGCATCAGAGTTAACTAACAGCTAATTATTAGGATGATAGAATAAATTAAAAGACCATTCATGTGGTCATCACATACATATAAAAAATCTAATAAGTGAATGTACACTACATGAAGCACCGTAAAATGTCAATTCATAATTATTTTTAAACTTTTTAAGTGAATCCACAGATGTCACAATCCCTCATTTACTCACATGGCAACTACAGCTGAGAAGCTAAATCTAATACTATGCACTGCAAATTATATTGTACACAGCCAAGCTCATCAAATCTTTCCATATCGCATTTGCAGGCCATCAAGAAACGATTTAAGCTGGTGCTGGACAGCAAAGATGCTCTCCTTGCTGCTGTCACACTACCAAGGTTTAAAATCCGGTGGCTGAAAGAAGAAGAGAGGAGAGATGCCTTAAAGACATTGCTGATCACTGAATGCCGTGCTTACCCCCCCGACAAGCAGGTTGTACATAGGCCTCAGACACCCACCTCCAGCACAAGTAAGAATGACTTTTTTGACTATGATGAGGAGGATCTAGCCCCCTACAACCATGAAACTGAAGTCATTGACTATTTGCAGTCGGGGTCAGAGATGGAGATCCTGCACTGTTTCCCCACAATAAAGACTTTATCACTGAAGTACAACACAGCCACACCCTCTAGTGCACCGGTTGAGAGGCTCTTTAGCCTTGGCAGCCTGGTACTGACTCCGAAGAGGAACAGGTTGTCTGACAAACGGTTTGAGAGACTCCTCCTGCTGAGGTATAACCATTTCTTTGATGAGAATGTCGAGTAGGATGAAGAAAAAATCTACTGTAAAGCTATAGTTCACATAATTACAAATTACATTTCATATGTAGTGTTAAGTTATTTTCCTTTGAAGTCTCATTCATTGTCTGATATTGTGATGAGAGCCATTGTCTTATTTTATTTAATCATATAATTTAAACAAACTTTGTTTGTACTGGGTGGTTGGAAGGACGACTTAAGTTATGTTGTAAAGAAATTCAGTTTGCTGATGCTTACGTCATGGAAGTATAAACAGACATTTACTGAGTGAATTAAGATTAGAGTGAAAGCTTTAATCCCAATTTTATTTTGAAACATTTTGCATACAGCAAGTCTTGTAGCCTTTTTTGGCAAATGTTCCTGTCATTTTTTCCAGCTTTGTTGCATTAAAGTGCATAAAAGAGATCTTGTGTATGTCCTCATTAGAATACACATTTGTGCTGATCTGGGCACTGCAGTAATAAAGTTCTAACTATATGTTGTTCATTGGCAATCAAGTTAGGTGCAGCTCAGGTGATATTACGGAGTAATCCAAAAGTAGTGTAACTAATAATGTAACTAGTTACTTTCAGCAGCGAGTAACTAAGTAATGTAAGGGATTACTTTTTTTAAAAGTAACTAGTAATGTGTAATGGATTACTTTTTTTGAGTAACTACCCCAACACTGATTATAACATATCTTAAGAGTAAGAGGAGACCAAGGAGTGGAAAATGTAGACATAGCATGATGCATGTTTACCATCAGGGGCTGGGGAAGGGCCAGTTTCCTATCAGGAAAGAGTGTGCACAATCAAAGGTATGTATGTGTGTATATATACATAGAATGCATATATGCTTTCTAGATTCATACTGTGACGTACTGATCCTGTAACACTCCGAAGAAGTTTCCCAGTGTATCCAACAGTCAGGAGGAATCATCGTCCATCTTCTTTTACCCTGATCACCTGTAAACACAACATTTTTTGATCATTTCAGTTGCATTTTTTCATTCTAGACAAATAATTTGAACAGCAATATATTACAATGGATGTTATGTCACTAGTTCTCTCCTCACCTGTAGCCTTGTAGAGCAACCATCCACCTGTTAGCCCTTGTATTTTAGGATATTCACCTTGTAGAAATGTGAAGAAAAAAATAACATCTGGACTAGGTAATTGCTACATTCTGGAATAAACTCGCATGTTTAAAATATGAACACCTGTGTGCAGTTACCAATAATCCTGTTGTCATGCAAAACCTCTTCATGGCTCATGTCCCTGGACAGTGTGATGAGTCTTTTACCCAGTCCTGCCTGAGCAAGCTCAAATTCCTCAGATGAGGTTGGTGTCGTCTCTGTGCCAATATTCAGCATGTATATACACATACTAAAAGATTTCCAGGGTCTGGGTGATGCTGAGCCATATGTCTTAACGTTTTGTGTCCTGTGCTTTCCAAACTTTTTTGTTGTAAAAAAAAAAAAATCCAGGAAAAGATTTGCATTACAAAAGAAATCAAATATTTTTTCATATGTGATCATCAATGTATATAATGAATGTTAACTAATCAAATTGACCTGAAGTAAATATGAAAAATAAAATTCCAACAATCTAAAACCTGGCCATCTCCCGCTCTATAGAGGGTGAAGATGTCTGTCCCTGCTGTATCCCTTGGTGATGCTTTCCCTGGGGCAGGTTCTGAGTGAGGGCATCTATGAGGGTTTGTGCTGCTGCAGCTACGGTGGAATTACTGTCCACATTCTGGCAAACACAGGGTGATAACAAATACAATGTATGGACATTAATGGCAAACTGAAGTTGCACACTAAGGACCAGTAACTGAGCAGTAGCTAATAGAACGCAGCTCGTTTATGCTGCACCCAATGCTCCAGCTTAGTCAAATTTCTTGGCTGAAGTTGACTTAATCGTATGTCACTGTGTGGCAAAAAGCAAACAAACAGAACAACTGTCCATAGACATTACTTACCTGAACGTCGGAGCCAGAACACTGTCCTTGCGAACTAGACGCCATCTCTTCAAGGATTGCATCTGTTTCTCGGCGGTCCTCTGTGGTGTTCAATAGCCGCATGTAGAAGTTGGACGTTTCGAAGTGTTACCCGTTGTTATTGAACGGCAAATAATCAGGCAAAGATCGTCGCTTTATACTGCGATTGGTTCGGTCTAAGAAGCTTTCTAAATGTGACTTTACCACGTGAGTCAGGTTTCTACTGTCAACCAAGTGAAAGTGGTATAAAGAAAGCAGTTGTTCGGACGGTTAACAGTACAACAGTCCCTAAAGGCAACGTGTTTGAGAAAGGTTCTCAGCTTTGTCAATCATGATGTCCCGCCCTCCACGCTAGATCAGGGTCAAAAGTCTGAAACTGAAAAAAAAAGATTCGAAAATGAAAAAAAGATTTGAACCTGAAAAATAAAGATCTGTAATCTGAAAACAATAAATTTGTAAGTGAAAAAAATAAGAGCCCAAAGTTCAATATTAAAACTTCAGCTTTCAGTTTCAGATTTTTGTTTTTGACTTACAAAACCTTTGACTCTGATTTAGCTCCATACCCTTGGCGGAGAAAAAAAACTCATGGAGAGCTTGGTACATTGGAATCACCTGTTGTGATAAATCCATCTTTCAAGTAGGACTCCTGGTATTGTCTGTTAAAAGCTTTCTTTTTCTTGGAAGTTGTAGGTTGTTCTTCTTTTTCTTCACTGTACATTTTCCCCTTCACAAGGAAACTTGCCAAAGACGTCTGTTTATTACTCATTTTGTGAGTTGAGTTATGAGTATCCTGACCTGCTCAAGTTCCTTGAGCGAGTCCTCCTTTTTCGGCCTCTGACACTTTGAAAGTGAACACATCTTCTGAAATGTCCCAGCTCACCCCTAAGCTCCTCTGCATGGGAGGGAGGTCTGTGTTGAGATCCAAATCTTTTAACCCCTTTGCCAGATCTTCTGGAGGAAACTCCCACATGACGTTGACCCTGTTTGAGAGGATTTTATGCAGCCGCAAGTTGGAGAGGGCAAGCATGTCCTGTGCGTTCTGGAGAAGAGCTATAGCTTCCTCCTCCGTGGGAAGCGACACAAGACCATCGTCGACGTAAAAGTTCCTCTCCACGAACTGCCGAGCTTCAGATCCATAGTCTCTCTCTCCCTCCATGGCGGCACGCCTGAGTCCGTATATGGCCACAGATGGGGATGGACTATTACCAAAGACGTGAACACGCATTCTGTACTCCACAACGTCACCATCGAGGTCATGACTGTGGTACCAGAGGAACCGTAGGAAATTCCGATGGTCTTCACGTACCACAAAGCAATGGAACATTTGCTGTATGTTGGTTGTTGCAGCTACTGGCTCCCTCCTAAACCACAGTAGCACTCCAAGCAAGGTGTTGTTCATGTTTGGGCCAGTGAGGAGGACGTCGTTAAGGGACACACCATGGTGTCGGGAGCTTGAGTCGAATACCACCCCTATTTTGTTGGGGTTTCTGAGGATGATAGACCCTGAAAAAAGGTAGGTACTAGCACTCCCCATCAGGCTGTAAGGGTGGAGCTACCTCAGCATGTCCGTTTTCAAAGAGCTTGTTCATGAAATTAATAAAATGTTCCTTCCTCTCTGGGTGTTTCTTGAGTGAGTGGGTCAGTGTGGTTAGGCGGTGGCTTGCTTGTTCGCGGTTATTAGGGAGGCGTTGACGTGGTCTGCAAAAGGGAAGTGGGGCAACCCAGCTGTTGGACTCATCCTGTTGGATCTCCTCATCTATAATCTTTAAGAAGGCTAGGTCTTCCATAGAAGGAGCTGTTTTGTCGTCGTCTTTTGTGCGGTGAAAAACAGCATTGCTCATTAGACCTGTTGAACTTCTTGCCAAGACCTGCTGTCTTAGGTGTGGAGGTCTTAGCTGTTGGGAGGAGTGGCTGATGTCCTCCTTGACCTCACTTTGGTTAAGGCAGGGTCTCATCAAGCTTGAGCGTCCGTTCTCAAGTACGTAGGTTCTGAAGACATCCACAGGTGAAGGCTTGTGTGCACTGTGTATGCAGACGTCTCCTATTATCACCCAGCCAAGGGCCACTCTTTGTGCAAAGGGGGAATGAGCAGGACCTTTACGTTGTTCCAGAACTTTGTGTGCTTGAATGAGGTCCCTTCCCAAAAGGAGCAGAATTTTGGCCTTGGGATCAAGTGGTGGTATTTTGGCGGCCAGAGACTTCAGGTGCGGATAATGCTTAATGACTGCTGGCGTAGGGATCTCTGCCCTATTGTCAGGTAGCTGGTCGCATTCAATGAGTGTGGGGAGAACAAGACTGGTCTTTTCATTGATGGATTCCACAATGAAACCCTTTGCCCTTCGACTTGCAGTCTCTGAAACTCCTGTGCATTTCCTTAGAGTGTAAGGGGAAAGGTCGTCTTCTATGCCGAACATCTCGAAGAAGGCTGACCTGGCCAAGGACCTATTACTCTGGTCATCAAGAATGGCATATGCCCTCTTCTTCCTCTCAGGCTGGCCTTCAGGATAAATGTAGACAAGACAAATTTTGGCACAAGATTTCCCCGTGGCTCCATCTCCACACACCTCTGTGCTGGTTGCAGTGGTTACTGAGGAAGAGGAAGGCTCTTCCTCCCCGCCATGCTGTTCGGAAGGGTTGGTGACATGTTTCTCGGACCATGGTGTTGGGCCGGAGTGAAGGGCTGTGATATGCTTGATGCTATTGCACTCTGAGCACTTAATGACGGCCTTGCAGTCCTTTGCTTGGTGAGAGGTTGAGGAACAGCAGCGAAAACATATTCAGTTTTCCCTCAGGAATGTCTTGTGCTCCTCCAGGGGCTTCTCTCTGAAGGCTCTACACCTGTGCAAGGGTGCGGTTTCTTATGTATTGGACACTGCTTCATAGTATTATCCAATCCTTTGACCTCGTGCTCATGTTGAGTGTTGTCCACTTCTGTTCTGTTCACTGTTCATCAGCTTCTTGATGGTCTCACCTGGAAATTCTCTCCCCTAGGTGACCAGCTGCTGGCGGCAGGAGCGATGAAGCTCGGGTCATTTCTCATCCTTGCTTCTTCACGAATGAAATGGGAGAAGACGGCAAAAGGTGGGAAGCTGACGTTCCGAGGTAGGCTAGGGCAGGTAAGTAATCTTCCTCCTTGGCTGCTTCCACTTCGAGGAGGAGGTCACCTAACTCTCGCAGACGTTGACTGTCTCTGTTGGAGAGCCTTGGGAAACGTTCAAGCTTGTTGAAGAGAGCTGATTTCATCACCTCTGCAGAACCGTAGCACTCCTCTAACCTCTGCCAGACCATACTGAGGGACTCCACTGGATGTCTGACTTTGACCGATCTCACCCTCTTTGCATGATCGGCGGATTCCGGTCCAAGCCACTTGATCAGCAGATCGAGTTCCTCACTGGCCTTTAGGTCGAGGTCTTCGGTGACGTTGAAGAAGGTGGACTTCCAAGCCCAGTAGTTTTCAGGTTTATCATTGAACTTAGTGAGTCCAGCTGTGAGTTGGTCACGACGAGCTAGGTACTTTGCTAAGTCTGATACATTTTGGTTGGGGTCACCAGACCCATGTGATCTTCTCCCCGGTGACTGGTCATTATCCTGGCTGTTGTATGTGGACTGGCCATAAATCTTGCTCCGGGAAGCCGGTTGTGGTGGGATCCAAGGACCTTTCTCTTTTTAGCCTGAAATGATCCACTGCGCGTCTTGGTGTAGGAGCTGATTCAGCCAAAATGGGAATTTTAGGAGATGAAGGCCGTGGCTCATGTGGCTTTTGGATGGGTGTGAGTTGTGGGGGAGGGGCGTCGCTTGGCTTGTGGTCGAGAGCGGTCCTAGATGCCAGTCCAAACCTTGTATCCAGCTGCGGGATGTGTGGCGGCTGGAGAGTGTTGACGTAGTCATGTTGCTCCTGAACTACTTCTCAGTTCTCTCAGCCTGTGTATGAACTGTGCCTTGGGTGATGTCACCAGCTCCCGACGGCCCCTCAATGACCTCTGAATCCATGGCTGCTTAAAGGACAGTAGCTTCAGCTAAAGCGGCCTGAGCTTCTTTTTCCTGCTTCATGGCCTCTAGAGTGGCCTCCAGCTCAGCCATCTTTACTTTCATTTCAATTTCTTTTTTAGCGTAGGCTGCTCTGGCACACGCCGCTTCAGCTTTGGCGCGTGCCTCCACTGCTGCCATGCTGGTGGCAGAATTATAAGAACGTCTAGATGACCTTCTCGATGAGCGAGAGCACTCTGACCTTGTTTCGTAACCTCTTCCATCTGGAGATGACATTTTAGCTGTAGCGACTATATTTGAGAGGTAGGAGATGTAATCCACAGTTGAGCTGTCTTTTTACTGTTCTGCCCTCGTCATAAGAGTCCCCTTCCTTAACTAGGCAGACAGATGACTCCTTCCACAGACTGTAGCGTACAAAGGTGTCTTTATTTTGTACAGCATATGGATCGGATAAAACTGAAATAAAGGGAAATACAAATTACATATTGTTGAGATTAACCCCATTAATCATCATATTTCACTGTAAACATCAAAATAATATAGCACACAGAGCAGTAAATATAACCAAACAACAGCTGTCACACTGCTAACAGGCTAATGCTAACAGATAACAACCAGTTAGCTTAGATCACTGAGATTACATGTGAGCTACGAGTGACAAACAAGCATGAAACAAAATGCAGGCTCACACTAATATAAAATATAACTTAACTTCAACATCAAATATATATAACTAAAATGACCATGGCTCAGCCAGGTCAGAACAACCATTCAAAACATCCTTTAACCAATTTAATTACTTGGGCATCTGTATAACTAACAGCTATTCAGATCTTTTTAAATATAATTTTTCTTCTTTGATTTCCAGACTGGCCCAGGACTGTCAGCAATGGTCTCGCTACCTTTATCCTTTCCATAGGATAAACTATATTAAAATGAATGCCCTCCCCAAATTTTTATATAATTTTCAATATCTTCCAATCTTCCACAAACATTTTTCCATTCACTTGATAATATGATCTTTCAGTTCATTTGGACCAGGGGTCTTCAACTCCAGTCTTGGAGAGCTGCAACCCTGCATGTCTTAGATATTTCCTGCTTCAGTGCACCTGGTTCACCTGAATGGATCATTAACAGAGTTGTGCAGACCTGGATGACGAGCTGATGAGGCACTGCAATTCCACTCTCTTTACTTTTTATGCTCCTCTTCAAGTCTCTGTCTAGTAAAAAGATGTTGGAGTCAGGAATATGCTCCTGTAGCCAAGTCTCAGTGAAACACTTTATACAGCAGATACTCCAGATTTGTCCCCGTCAGCACTTCAATCTCATCCATCTTATTTGCAAGAGATCTCATGCTCGCCATTATGATGAAGGGGACGACTAGTTTAAACTTACTCTTTCTGTCTCTCTGCTTTTCCTCTGCACTACATCCATGGTGTCTCCTCTTCAACTCATGGGGGATTTGGGATCACAGTCTGGGTATTATTTGGCTTCATGGTATCTTGATCAGCTCCTCGTGCTTGTAAACAACTCTCTCATTGCAATAACAGGTTGTAAAAAAATGAAAACGTAACCAAGGAACTCCTTCAAGTAGCACAGCATCCAATCCAGGATGAAAAATAATTCAAAAATCCATGATATCAATGAAGAAGACTAGGCTAAAAAAAGATGAAAAAATATGCACAAAGCAAATAAAAAAAATCAAGGGAGCTACTGCAGCAAGCTGACACCATGAGCAGCGCTTTTCTAGAATTTAGATATGCGTACAAGCTCTTAGAAGTGAATAACTAAAACGAAAATCCAGATTCCACAACTGGCATGGTGTAATTGTCCCAGAGATAAAAGCTTCAGTATAATGAGATCATATTAGATGTTAACTGGCAAAAGACGAGACCTTCAAAACTATGGATATTTGGGTCTGAGTGTTATGTTTACATTCATGATCACAAGAAACTCGACCCCAGGTGTGAAAAAGGAATATTTGTGGGTTATAGTAAAAATAGTCCAGCCTACCTGGTTTACAACAACCAAACAGGAAAAGTGTCAAAGACACAGAGTGTCAAATGTACAATGACAAAATGCCCAGCAAACAGAATGAAAATAAATCTGTTGATGATCTAGTCCAGGACTGTGAAATAAATGCAGATGAATCAAAGATGAAACAGTAGAAACATCACAGACTGAGCAACCAAGTCAGCATGGACGTTATCCAAAAAGAGAAACAAAACCTCCAAAATATTTGGAGGATTACACATCTAACTGTAAAGATGAACAAGATGTAACATCTGTGAGTGTTGATTATTGTTACAGCCAGCATGTGGGGTCCCCCAAACCTATAGAGAGGCCATGATGTCACCAGAGGCATCCAGGAGGGAGCGAACTATGGCTGAAGAAATGAACTCCCTCAGAGAAAATGAGACATTTGAACTGACTACATCACCTGAAGGTAGAACCACTGTAGGTGGAAAATGGGTTCATACAGTAAGAGAAAACGATCAAGAAAAAGTGTTTAAAGTTAGGTTTGTGGCAAAAGGATATAGCCAGACAGAAGGACTGGATTACCACGAAACATTTGCACCAACAGCTAACATCACATCTGTGGGTGCTCTTATGCAGATAGCAGCTCAGAATGATCTTGTTCTTCATCAAATGGATGTCAAAACAGCATACTTGCATGCACCCTTAGAGGAAGAAATATTCATGGATCAACCCAAGGGTTTTGAACAAACAGGGTCAGAAAAGACGTTGGTATACAAGTTGAAGAAATCCCTACACTGTAAATTCTGTTTTGCATGTTTGTTATTTCAACATATTATCCTAAGTCAGTTGAACTAATAATTTCCAAAGTTGTTATAATAACATAAAATTACGAGTTGAAAATGTTTCAATTACAAATGAATGAAAAAACGGCCTCAATATGTTTTTGGTGAGTTATCTTTTGTTTTTCTGTCGAGTTCAGATATGTTTTGCGGTGATTTAGCATGGTAACGATAAATAAGCTAGCGTAACTTTAGTCCATGGTATGTGCGTGAGAGAAATTTGAATCTGGAAGGTAGCCTACTGTTGTATTTTTCTGTTTTATAAATAAATAACGATTTTTTACGTTTCATGGTAAGTGGTTTCATGAGTTTGTTTTTTTTAGACCAAGTTGAGAAAGTAGCACAGAGCTAGTTGTGGGATGACAAGCATATTTTCCAATTTGAATGCCTTGTCAGCTAGTTTAAAAGTGATTAAATTAATTCAAAGAAAATAATTTAGCGAAATTTATTTAGCAAGACTTTAAAATATATTACAATTTGCAGCGTGTATTTAAAGACATTTAAACTGTATGCTGATCTTAATGGCTGTTAACTGATCTTAACGGTTGTTGACTGATTTTAACGGCCGTTAACTGGAGTTAGGACCGGGAAAGGAGCGCTGGACGCTAGCAGCTCCTCAGTACACTGCCTACTGGACGATGTACTGAAACCTGAATTTCCCCCCTTGGGGGATAGATAAAGTATATTTGATTTGATTCGAAACTGTTAATCACACTGTTTGCAGATTGTGGCTAAGGTTAGTGTTAGGTTAAGGTTAGTGCATCAGCATCAGCATGCCTGTGCAAAAAGTAGTCACAGATTATTTCGGTTTAGTGGTGATATTCCAGTTTCTTCTGACACAGGGTATATACAACCTGATTATCCTTTCCTAGGTAAGAATACTGTTAAATTGTTTGTCATGAGTTGTCATCTGTCCCACTTTCAGCCTTCACTGGGTGAACATCCCACAAGGGCCTTAGCATGGGGGTGAAAGGGGCTGTCATCTGCTAGTCTGATGGTGGCTGGTGGCTGGCTGCATTTAGACACAACAGCTAACCAGCATGTGCATTGATAAAATAATGACTTGGTTAATCAACTCGGATTTCTGGTACTGACTAGTAAGTTAGGCACTATTTAACCAACTAGGCACGCACCTAGTAAATGGCAGATGTTTGTGCTGCTTTGGTTACATTAATGGATAAATATGAAAAGAAAAAAGTAGTGAGGAATATTTCATAGGTATGAAGTTGTTAATATTTTACGGTTGTTAACATGTTAAACTTGGTCTATATTTATGTTCATTTTTTCTATTTACATCAAAACTTATTTCTTTAGATACATTTTGTGGCAAACTGTCCACAGCAGTACATTGTGGAGCTTCCTGTACCAGGTCTACTGCTACTTCTCCATAATGAGCTCTGCTGCACGCCATCATTGAAAGGTAATTAATACACTGATACAACCACCTATAACACAGGGAAATGTGTGTTTGTGTGTGGGTGGTGGTGGGGGGGGGGCTTGGGATTCTATTAGCATTCATAACTGACCTTTTTTTTGGATAATCTTTTTTCTGCAGGTCTACAATGATGACAACTGTGCCTTTTTCTTCTACCCATTGTTTTCTGTGTTGAATGAAGTGGACTTGTAAACTTTGTACTTTTTTTTGTGGAAATCGTAAGAGAATTCTTGAACATTACCAAAGTAGCCACAGACATTACGGAAGAAACTGTCCCCTACCCTGTGTATACAAAGACTGTGCACAGTATTTCAGATCTAAAAAATCCTTGCAGGTCCACTTGAGAGATCATGGGCTGCTAGAACGAAGTACTGGACTTGTTGGCTTTAAAGTAAAATGCTTGTTGTGTGACTTTGAAGATGCTGTCAGCCTAAAACAATATATCGCTCATCTTGGGAAGCACCTGAGGAATAGGGAGACTGTCAGCTGTCCTTTTAATCACTGACTTTTCAAATCAAACATTTTCTCTAGTTTTACATCACATAAATCTCGTTGTCACCCACAGTGTACTTTAAAATACTTTAAGACAGAGATCACTGTACAAGAATGTGAATTGTCAGAAAGATAAACAGCTGAATCAGAGTCTCATGCCACTGACAATGATTTTCATGTACCACTTGATAATTCTGATAATGAACCAGAGTACCATGTCACCACTGAAAAAATTCAGGAAAGGCTGGCCTCATTACTTCTGCAAATGCAAGCAGTCCTACATGTTTCCAAATTTGCCATTCAAGAAATAGTCAGTGAACTTCATGACATCAGTGTTTTAATTGGTAAATTAAATGAGCACTGTAACTTTGATAACAGAAGCCTTTCACAGCATCAATCCACTTGGGTCCATTTCCCAGAGTGGGTGTCTGGGATCAGATCAAAAAAGGTTGTCCTACTTCAAAAAAAATTTGGTGTCATAGACCCAGTTGAGTATGTTTTAGACCTGCCATTAAAGAAAACCTTTGTTTATGTCCCACTTCTCAAGACACTGCAAAGATTGTTAAATAGGGGTGATGTCATTGACAAAGTTTTAGAAAATACAGGATCACTACCTGGTCATTACAAGACAACATTTGATGGATCATATTTCAAAGAGAACCCATTGCTCTCTGGGGAAGATCACACAATTTCTTTAGGTCTGTATATTGACGATTTCGAGGTCTGTAACCCTTTAGGCACCTCTAGAAAAAAACATAAGTTGTGTGCAATATACTGGGCAATTGCAAATTTACCTGTTAAATACAGATCATCCTTGTCTAGTATTTATCTTGCTCTTTTGTGTAAAAGTGTAGACACCAAAACATTTGGATTTGAAAGGGTTGTAGAACCACTTTTGAGAGATCTTCAACTGCTGGAAAAAGAAGGGATCTACATCAGCAGGTTAGGAGCCAGTATCAGAGGAACAGTGTTGTATGTATCATCTGATAATTTGGGTGCGCAAGCGTTTTCTGGTTTTCAAGAGTCCTTTAATGTTGATAAATTTTGTCGTTTTTGTTCAGCCAGTCGTCGCAACATTCAGAGTTGTTCTGTGCAAAGTAATTCATTTTTATTGAGAACCAAAGTGTCCTTCAATGAGAATGTTTCCAGGCTGAGGGAGAATGAGCACTTGAAAAGTGTTGAAGGAGTGAAACGAGACTGTGTATTGAACCAGTTATCTTACTTTCATTGTATAACAGGATTTCCACCTGACTTTTTACATGACCTCCTAGAAGGCATTGTTCCTTTTGAAATCTGGTTGTGTTTGAAAAAATTAATTGGACAAAAGTACTTTACATTGGATTATTTGAACACTGCCATACAGCGTTTCCCCTATAAATTTTCTGAAAGAATTAACCGTCCACAGAGAATTCCAGAAAAAGCACTTGTGAGTGAAACTATCAAAGGCAACGGCCATGAGAATTGGACTCTCTTAAGGTTTTTGCCTTTGCTCATAGGTGATATTGTTCCTGAAGATGATGACGCATGGTCTGTAATTCTCAAACTTAAAGATATTGTGGAAATATTGGCATCCTCCAGTTTTACAGATCAAAGCTTGTGTTACCTTGAAGCCAAAATAAGTGAGCACAGAAAACTCTTACTACTTGTGTTTCCGGCGCTGAAACTCAAACCTAAGCACCACTTTCTGGAACACTATGCTCATTTAATCCGCTGTTTTGGACCAGTGGTTGATTTTTGGTCCTTCCGCTTTGAAGCTAAGCATAGCTTTTTCAAGAAAGTGGTTCGTGATGTCAACAATTTCAAAAACATTCTATTGACTCTGTCCCTCAGACATGAGCTTATGTTGGCATACTATTTGGACATGCCCAACCTTTTCAAACCAACAGTGGAAGTAAAGGGAGTCTCGCATGTTTCCTTTGACATTTTAGCTGCCTCTGTCAAGCAAGTGATTGAGACGAAATGTAGTACTCTGAGCAGTGTATCCCTGGCCACAACTGCACACATACATGGGACAAGATACACCAAAGGAATGTTTGTGTCAGTTGGCAGCACAAGTGGACTTCCTGATTTTTGTAAGATTGTTCATGTATTGCTTGTGTGCAACAAGCTGTTCTTTCTTCTTGAACCTTTTTCGGCTTGGTATTTAGAACACCTGAGATGCTACGAAGTTGTCAAGAGAGACTCTGCTCAACTGATGGTAGCTGAACCTGAAGACCTGAACCACTACATTCCACTGTCACCGTACACTGTCCAGGGCCGAGTTGTGGTGTCACCAAAGGCATTTCTTTTCCTTATTCATTAAGGTATTTTTAGACACATTTGCCAGTTATGCATCAAAGCTTTACATATTTATTTAAAAAAGCAATTTCAATTTCTTCACAGTTAGAGTTTTGAGGTATCAGCTTTGGAGCATCGGCATCAGAGCATCGCATTGGGGCATCGGAGCATCGGCATCGGAGCATCGGCATCGGAGCATCGGCATCGGAGCACCTGAGCATCGGCAGCGGAGCATCGGCATCGGAGCATCGGCATCGGAGCATTGGCATCGGGACATCGGAGCATCTGCATCAGAGCATCGGCATCAGAGCATCGGCATCAGAGCATCGGCATCGGGACATCGGAGCATCTGCATCAGAGCATCGGCATCAGAGCATCGGCATCGGAGCATCGGCATCAGAGCATCGGCATCGGAGCATCGGCATCAGAGCATCGCATCGGAGCATCGGCATCAGAGCATCGCATCGGGGCATCGGCTTTGGAGCATTATCTTCAAGCGTTTTGTCTTTAAAAATATAGGTATGTTATAAGAGTTTGTTACAGTACAGTATTTGATTTTCATGGAATGACATACACCTGGGCCACACACCAAAAACCTCCATATGGCTGTCTGTACTGACCCAGCTGTCCTAAAGCAATATACAGTCATGGAAAGAATTATTAGACCACCCTTGTTTCTTCGATTTCTTGTTCATTTTTATACCTGGTACCACTAAAGGTCATCATTTGACTAAAACAGCCAGAAAATAAAACATTTATTGCATAAAAGCACTGTTATTGACAGTACGATGCCATAGGCATTGATCTAAAAACTGAAGTGATTTACGTTATTATCAAGAAAACCATGGAAAATGGCTAGATATCAGCTCTTAAATAAAACTCTTATGAGCTATTTTTGTGGTTATTGTTATGTTTCTCCAAACAAATGTAGCTTTAGTTGTTCCAGGTACAAAAATGAACAAGTCATTGAAGAAACAAGGGTGGTCTAATAATTCTTTCCATGACAGTAGTCCACAGTTTACCCAAAATGACGACATCTATTACATTTTTACACCCTCAACATGTTGCTTATCGTGGATTTTTTTTCTCCCCTTTTCAGACAATTTCATCGTGCTACTGCGCATCATCTTGTCTGAAACTGACATTAGGAATCTTACCATTGATAACTTGCCTGACACGATTGATGGCTTCTGCTCGATCCTGAAGAATAAACTGGGACTGGAGGGGGACATTGTGATTCAGTATCAAGACCCCGAATTTGAAAATGAACTTTGCAATTTAACTAGCATGTCAGAGCTTCCTAAAGATAAAGCAACTTTGAAAGTGCACACCAAGTCTTCTGAATCATACCACACAGATTGAACTCTGGACACAGCAAGCCTGTCATCATCTTCCCTTGAGGACACCCCCAGTGGTACCCAAACTCGTCAGCTGCCTCAACCATTTGTCATACCTGCCTTTTCATTTGATGTTGAGTTGAAACTGAGGCAAGGAAATGAAGCCTTTCACAGAGATGGAACCCTTCTTGACATTTCAAAACACATGAAATCGGACATCTTAGACAAGTTATCAGAAGCCATCTATGTTCACAATCCCTACCCATCACGTGATGAGTATGGTCATGTGGCTCAAGCTCTCATCAAAAAACATCCTTGTTTGAAGGAACCTGGGTCTGTCAATGGGTGGTATTGCTGGAACTTCAGTTTGAAGTTCAAAATGGGCAACTTGCGGCAGAAGATGCGAGTGGCAGGATCCTCTGAGCTCAGAGTCAATGCTCGTGCCTCGGGAAGCTCAAAAAGACTGAAGAGGCCCACAAAATCTGAAGTGAACTTCCTGCCAGATTTTCCAGAAGGGAAAACCCAAAGTGACCTTGACACAGAGAGATTGGCCATGGTCAGTGAGATGAAGAAAAGAAAGGTTGACTGGAAACAAATTCGTGAAATGATGAATGGAACATTCACTCTATGAAGGAAGGAGATTGTTGAAGATGAACCCCTTGTGGCACAAGTCAAAGACAGGTGGCCAGCCTTGTTCTCTGAACAGCAGGTACAGTGTTTTTGCTTGGTTTTCTCAAATTTCCCTCTTAAAGGGATAGTTTGGATTATTTGAAGTGTCGTTGTATGAAATATTTATCGATAGTCACTTTGTTGGATATGTTACTGTAGCAGTGGGCGGTGTAAACAGAATATGGTAGAAATTATATTAATGTAGTTAAGGGTAAAGATAGATTTTCTGATGGATAAAACTAAAGCAAGAGCTCAGTGTCCCTCGCCCGGGTTAGGGTTACTGGGGCCCCACCCTGGAGCCAGGCTGAGGGAGGGGCTCGTTTGAGAGTACCTGGTGGCCGGGCCTTTACCCATGGGGCCCAGCTGGGCCTGAATGGGCTACATGGATTTGCCTCCCCGTGGGCCCACCACCCGCGGGGAGCAGTCAGGAGTCGGGTGCATTGTGGTTTGGATATGACATGAGTATGTGGAGAATTCCGTAGCATCACGTTTTACCAACTTGCTCCGAACATACGACTCTGAACTGTTTGTTTTTTCCGCTACATTTGGCAGCATTTGCAGTTGACCTCATCAGAGAAAACAACAAAGTTCACACATTTTTTTTTATTGTATTTTGAATCACTATTACATGTTGGGGTGCTGCCGTATACACACAAGGTTGATGGTGTCCATTATCTTAATCTGGAAAAAAAACAATAGCTTTGACAAGTTGACCGTTTGTGAATCGTCCTAAAAGTTGGGCATTCTGTGACGAGTTAACTCGTCAGGGGTCCTGAAAGAGTTTAAACTTAGTGTCTAAATTGAGAACTAATTAAAAATATTCTCTTTGACTATGTTTGTTTTTATCCACATCCACAGATTGAAGCAGAATTTTCTCGCCTTACATCAGTCAACCTGAAGGGGTCTCTCTTCGCCGGGCTGGACCAATATATGACAAGGTTCCTGGAGCTGTACAAAGGAAAGAGTGGTATTGTGGGCTTAACCAGGCTGATGAGATGTCTTGATGATAATGTAAGTCTTAAGGAATTTTTTTTTTTTCATCAATGCCTCTCGCACTTTAGAATAGAATCCTTTATTGTCATTATACATGGGTACAATGAAATGGAGAGCAGCATCTCCAGATACAATGCAAAATAGTGCAAAATCAGTGCAAAACAACTGCCTGGGCCAGGGAGGTGTTGAAGATCCTGGTGAGGCTGGGGGTGAGCTGGTGGGCGCACATTTTGAGCACCTTCCCTGGAACTGTCTGGGCCGGCTGCTTTCTTGGTGTTGACTGTCAGGAGCATCAGTCTGACATCATGCTCCTGTACAGTGAGTGGAGTGATGGAGGATACTGGTGGAGGTGGGGGCGGGGCTGGAGCAGGTGGGTGCTGCTGTGGTGTCTCACTCGGGTCTGTGGTAGACGCATCACTCCCTCTGAAGTTAGTGATGCGTTGGATGCCTCGCCACACCTCCCTGGAGTTGTTGCTGGACAGGTGGGACTCTATTCTCGTCCTTGGTCCGCCTTGGCTTTCTTTATTCCTCTGTTCACGTCAGTCCGAGCAGCTCTGTATAGAGCTCTGTCACCTGACCTGAAGGCGGCGTTGCGGGCCCTGAGGAGTGAGCGGACCTGGTTAGTCATCCATGGTTTCTGGTTTTGTCTACAGTCACATTCCCAATGCAGAACTTGATGTAGTCCAGTACCATGTCTGTGAAAGTATCCAGCTCCTGGTGTTCAAATAAGTCCCACTCTGTCCGATCGAAGCAGTCCTGGAGTTCTGGAAGTGCATGGTCAGGCCAGGTTGGGATAGTCCTTGTGGTGGGCCTGGTTCTGCGTCTGAGGGGGTTGTACGCTGGGGAGAGCAGGAGGGAAAGATGGTCTGATTGTCGGAGGTGGGGGAGGGGCATGGCTCTGTATGCTTGCTTGATGTTGGTGTAAACGTGATCCAGAGTGTTCTCTCCCCTGGTGGAACATTTCACATGCTGGTGGAACTTAGGTAGTACAGTCTTTAAATTGGCCTTGTTAAAGTCTCCTGCGATAATGTGAACGCCATCTGGGTGGGCCCGCTGATGTTCGTTGATGGTGTTCGTTCGTTTTGTGTACCAGGTATCTGGCGTTGGAAAGAAACAGGCTCGGTAGAGGTGGCTTGTGTGGTCGTTTCCGTAGCATAACGCCGGACCGGCAGTCCCGCTTCTGCTTCCTCTCCCGTCTCCGTCTGCGCCGCCTCCTCGACCCAATAACAATCCACAGAGAGCCCCGGCGCTCTCACTATGTCGTCGAGGATGGCATGTGTATGGTGAAAGTCACTTGTGATCAGTGATTTGTTGAGAAATCTGATGTCCACTTGGCGGATGTACTGGATGTTCGCAGTACTAATGGTCCAGGTTAGGGCAAGAAGTAGGAAGAAATAAAACAAAAAAGAACACTTTCGTGTAGAGCTAACCCTAACCCTAGCATCTTGTTAGCATCTTCCACATCATATTTGTTAATTTTTTTTCCTGGGCCCTATTTTAGAAAGCAGGTTTAGGTAAAACTCAGAGTTACAGGAAACTTGGGTTTTGGTTTTAGGAAGCTGGTTCTGGTCTGAGTCGGTCACTACGGCAGCATACTCCGTGAACCTAACCTGGTTTGAAGCAGTTTACTATTCAGATTGAGATCACCAAGTACAAAAAGTTCTGCCTCCTGACTAATCAGTTCTCTTGGAAAATGTCTTCAGTGGTGTTAGTGAGATCAGCTGACAGAGAGTCGTTAGTCCCTCAGTGAAACACAACTGTGTCTTTTATGCTCATTAAAAAAACTCAGGATCTTGTCATGATTTTATTGATGGTTTTATTTATTTATTTTTGGACATTTAGCAAGCATTATGTTTACACCCCTAACTCTCCGCATCACATATACACCGTAGAATTGCATGTGAGCAACAGGTCAGTTTAAGAATATAATGCGATAAGAGCCATCCTATGTAGCAGTGGTTTTATTTGATGTTAATCTTGTCAATTTAAGCATTGCCACCATAATTCTCTGCAGCTCCGTCTACTCATTGCTGAAGTGTCTGTTTCGTTCTGTCTGGATTTGGTCATTCAGCTTTGTTGCTCCAGAATATTATCTCAGAATTTTATTGTCTGCTCCTTTTTTCATTTAATTTATTTTATCATTAAAGTCTTAAAGTAATGAATTAAAATTTTAAAATGTGAGGGCGTAGATGTCTTAAATATTTGTTCACAAGCAGATAGAAATATCACTTACTGTTTTTTTCTTTTTAAACAGAGCTCCACACAACTTAAGAGGACAGTTCTTCTGCTGGGCCTTCCTCCCCACCAAACATTGCAGGTCGAAAAGACGTGCAGATGACGTCAGTTTTAGGTCGGTCCGTCAGAGACCAGATCTCGACGTCTATGGGACGTAGAAAATAGGTCGAAACTTCGACGTCAAAATATGACCCTTTTTAGACGTCGCTATGACGTTCAGAATCTGGACGTCATATATAGACCAAATATAGACGTCGGCTCAACGTGCATAATAGGTCGAGATGTAGACGTCATTATTTGACCTTTTTTCGACATTTGCGACGGACCGGCTCCCGCACTGTGCGCGCGCACAGTGCGCTTCTGAGTCCGCACGGAAGCGCTTAAACACGCGCAGACACTGGAAGTGATTTGGTCCAACGAGGACCTCATTTCGACGTTATATTGACGTCCACAAGTGCTCCACTGGTCACCAAGTTCCAGACACCTTATGCCCAATGTGATTTTTCCCCGCCTGAGAAATGAACTTTTATCCCTACTTTTATTGCGGGGGAGAGGCTCCCGCATTGTGCGCGCCGCCGCAACACGCACACCGCCGATCGGACCTCATCTCGACGTTATATCGACGTCCTTAAGTGGACTCATCTGGACACCGCTGTCGACCACGATATGAGACTCAAATTATCTCACACTCCACGTTGTTGCATATCACAGCTGACTGTAAAACACCCTCTGCTGCGAGGTAAAACCCTGGTCCATGCTGAATGTGTTTAAAGAGTATTACTGGAAATGTAAGTATTTTGAGGGTTCTCGTACAAATTACGGGGTTAAATGAAAATTATATAATGTAATTAAACATTTCAAATGTTTGTATTTTTTCCTCCCATTCGTTGGTTTTAATATTGAAAACATAATTTTCAGGTTAGTACTGCCCCGACATACCCTTCAACATCCCACCATCATTTCATCTTTCAGTCTCTGAAACATGAATACTTAGATATCAAAGGGAGAGCCTGCAGCGGAGCATACCAAAGCCATGATGGGGGTGTTGCCGTTCTTCGCAGTGATGGGTGCCTCCGCGGCTATGGTGTTCAGCGGTAACTATCAAAACAGTTTTCATTCTTTTCTAAGTGTGTAATATCAAACTAAAAGAGTTAGGATTTTTCTGCTAAATGTCTTTTACGTGGTATTAAATCCCACAAGATGCTTTGAACTGTCAATCTTGGTGCTCCTCTTGATTCTCATTTGAAGCCAGCTTGCTAATATTGCTAAGCTAATTGTATGCTAATCGTAAGCTAATATTTGTTTTTGTAGAAGTTTTCTACGAGAGTTCAGTTACAGGGACATGGTGACAATCCACAACTTTTTTTTAGATGCTGTCATGAAGGCCTAGCCCCTGGTGACGGAGGCAGAAGTAAAACAAGTCGTGGCCGACCACCTCAAACATGCACCAGCCAGAAGTGGAGGCCTCAACACCTAGTTTAACTGGACTTGTGGTTCATATGCAGATGATGTGGTACGTAGTGTAGAGATTATGTAAATAGTTTAAATCATTGTTAATTTGTAAATGTGTAGTCTTAATCATTTTTAATATGTAAATTCTGTATAGTATGACAAATGTTAATATGTAAATAGTGTGAATAAATATTAATAAAGTTGTTTTTTGCCTTTCTTCCTAATTCTGTGAGCTATCAACTGTTGCAACACGGGTAATGGTTATATTATTTTGCACTGCATGTAATGCTATAATTTTACTGAATGTGTTAATTTTACAGAATTGTTACATTTAAAAGAAATTGCAATGTAAATTTGGTTTGGTTTCTAGTTTGCTACTGTAGGATCCCTCTTCGGACCCTTCATTTCATTAAAGTAAAGCCTCTGCAGCCCTAACAACTTTTCAGCCTCGTACCAATCGGACCCAGCACCAAGGCATGTCGATAAACTCAAGAATGCCGTTGCCATGGCGAACTCTTGTCCAGGACCATCTGGGAACCATAAAACCCACGTTGCCATGGTAACTCGCTCTGAAGACCATTTTAGGGAACTCTAAAACATCTCCTTAGACAGGTGGAATGCAAGAGAGTCATAAAACTCTTATCTGCTGGTGAGAGCAAAGCGCACCCAGAAATTTCACTCAGGAGGAGAGAAGACAATTGGAGTTATATAAACAATTTTCTTCTCACACAAAACTACTATGATTTCCTTAAAATGTTATAACTCAAGACAATATGACATTTCACAAAACACCTGAAAAGAGAGACTGGGAAGTGAAGTGACATGATTCTTCTGTTTCAAATTCCTGTCATTTTATAACCTGATCTTCCACAGGACAGTGTGTTAAATGAAAGGTTAAAAGTTATTATTCTGTGTGACATAACTTTTAATATTTGTGTTTGTGTTTATTCCATCCTGATAATTAAGTTAATAACGGTAAATGTGTTTAAAACTTTGTTGGACTACGCATGCCGAGGAGACAGGGGAAAATGAACTTCATCTCCCAGAATGCAACGCTCCTGATTCCGGCGGGAAAATTCCCCATCTTCTGATTGGACAATATGGATCCTACCCCATTTATTTGCATAAACGCTCATGAAATATTCGGGGAGTATTAAAGCCGGATCAGCCCTTTTGTCTCCCTCTTACCCTTTTTCTTTTCTCTCCGACACCGTGCTTCTTCCCTTCTTAATTCTGAACTTTCCCTCTTTTATTTTTATTTTCTTTGAAACTTTGTGGTACGATAAAGACTCTGAAATCCATCTTAATTTTCTTAAGTTGTTACTTTGTTCGGCACCCTTTTTCCAGCCCTCATTTTTACAGAAGCTTTATAGTCGTGCAGCATTGACCTTTTTATAGAGCAATCGCTGAATGGTCAACTAACGAAGTTAGTTGTAAGTTGATAACTTTTGTAACCCTTTTTTGCGGCTGCAGTGTCCAAACGCGACGTTTGACACCCGAAAGCCCGCCTAGAACTTTTGCCGAAACCTCAGAGCTTGCATTAGTGTAACAACTTTGGATTTTTGTTGCCCGTCTTTTCTTTTGGGGCCGCACGTCAACTCTGACGTGCAAAACGAACTTTTAACTGCCGGCTCCTGTCGACCGAAGTCAGAGGCCACGGGACCAACTCGCCTGCCAGACGGGAGAAAGCGGTACGACCCGCCGAGTCACGCGCTACGTCCGGAGACCTGACTCCAAAGAGAGCCATCGACCAGACACGGTTTCCGGAGGACACCACTGCGAACCGTGCCAAAACCGATGCGCCCACGACAGTAAGCCGCCAGACTCGCCCAGGGTAAGGCTGACAGAGAATAAGATTTGGTGGTCTCCCAGTGTTGACGGTTCCGACCGGTCCGTGCGTCACGGACCACGTTCGGACCACACTTCCCCATTATTCGGCAGCTAATTAGTTCGAGAATTGCCCCTCTTTATTAATTTGTTCACTTTGATAACAGATTAGCTGTTAGCAACCCGTTCGTACCCGCCATCTTTTTGTTATGACTCTCTTCCTTCCTATTCCTCTCTATCGTCACTTCCTGTCATGCGCTATAGCCAAATATGAAGAATTCGCGATGTTGATGTGCCTGTTTAGATATATATATATATATGAATGTCTTATATGTTTTGTGTTCGTGTCTCTGTCTAAATAAATGTTGTACAACGTATTAGCGACTCTGATGACTGATTTTCCACGGCCAATCCAACTCGTTCAAGAACCCACTATAAATTGTGACTCATTTGTTCTTTTAAGTTTTCCGTCTTTTTAACAAAAGCCGGTGGCACCCTAGGTAATTATTAAAATATTAATAAAGTCACACGAGGACCCCTACACTACCTTAAAGTAAATTACAGATTAGTCCAGTTTTAACACTTTAATGAAGGTAGTTAGTGGACGTTAATCCAGCCCCGGATGAATGGAAGTGGAGGTCCATAAAGCGTCGGGAAAAGACGTCAAAAAAACATTTCATTCTGCACCTTTTCGAGACGTCCACAGGACGTCGAGGGAAAGACGTCCACACGACGTCGGGGGAAAGACGTCCACACGACGTCGGGAAAAGACGTCAAAAAAACATTTCATTCTGCACCTTTTCGAGACGTGATTCCGACGTCGCAAAAAGACGTCAAATAGACGTCTTCTGAACCATAAATTGCGCAGTGGGTCATTTTCTCAAAGAGGATCCCTCCAGTTTTTTCAAGACTGTCAAGGTAAGCATGTTTAAATTCTTTATTGGACTGGTAAAGAATAAGTTGAATGGCTTGTTGGGCCTGCATAGTGATACCCATCAAAAATATATATATATATATGTATGCATGTGTGTATGTGTGTATGTATATATGTGTGTATGTATGTATGTGTGTATGTGTGTATGTAATCCACATGTGCTTTTTGTAGGGGTTAGACAAAATATGCACTCTGGTGCTGAATAAAATCTTTTCGCCACAAATGGATTTTTCTGCTAGCTTAACATATATACATTGCTAACAGAACAATTATAGATGGTATTATATTTCTGCTTTCTTTGAAATCTTGTGCAGGCCACAGATGATGAGCACACGTTCACACACGGAATAAAAGTTGGTGTTGTGATAGTGAAGGACGGGGAAGACATCGTGGACACAGCAGTGGTCCTTGAGGAAGCAGTGGTCATGTCTGATCTGAAGGACATTCCACGTGCCATTGCCTTGCTGATGGGTCTTCTTTTTTCTCTGAACATAGACTATCCAAAAGAACTCAGGTACACATTTGAAGTTATTCAAAAGGTCCTGATGAACATCGGTGGAGGACAATGTTCCTCACTTGTCCATGGATTAAGAAACAGGCTGCGATCTGAGATTGTGCTCAGGGAACTCCCCTCATGCCTTACACTTACATTTACACACACACACACTTCCACTTGATTCAAAATGTTCTTGCCGTTGATTCAAAATATTCTTGCCAAAATACGTTTAAGCCTAATGGATTCTTACCTATTCTTTGTTGGGTAAAGTCTGAGCTCTCGAAAAAGTGTCTCCTCCATTAATACTGATCAGTTCTGCATCTACAGGTGGGAACGGTGCGGGAAAAAACCACTAAGTCACTCTTCAGTGTGTCCGAGCTAAAACACACGTCATACTGCTGTGTAGCTTTAGCGTAAGACCAGCTCCCTTCTGGGTTGGTTGTGATCATTGGAGCACTGTACCTGCTGAAATGACTGCCAGTTTTGTGGCATCTAACAGCTATTAAGCTGATAAGACTCAACAAAAAACTCACTGAGACTGATATTATAGCGATCAGCAGATACAGGTTCAAGTCAGAGAAGCTGTCCTCCTTCACATGTCTGAACTGTGTCTGGATGTCAGCAGGGGGACACACACTTGATTCAAAATGATCTTGCTGTTGATCTTGAATGTTCTTGTCGGGGGGGCGGGGACACACACACACACACACACACACACACTTGATTAGAAATGTTCTTGTCATTGATCTTTAATGCTGGTTCTTGGGTTGGCAATGTTTGCAATGAACCAATAAATGCTGAACTTGTTGCATGTTAATTGATGTCTGTCATTTCTCTTTGAAACAAATTTGTTATAGCCTGTAATTACATCTATTGTACTAATTACTTATTAATACAAGCAACATTATGTTGAAATGGATATTTATGTTCAAAGAAATCTTGAATTATGTTAAATAGATTAATTAATTTAATTTAAATGAGCTAAAACATTTTGTTAAGATAAAATAGATTTGCAAATTAAAATCACGACCTTAAACAGTTCAGTCAATGAATAAGTTCAAGTCAACTTAACTTAAACAAAATGTTTACTTAACTTAAACTTTAGCTAAGATGAAATACATTTACAAGTTCAGACAACTACCCCAAGTAGTTCAACCAACTAACAAATCCAATTCAACTTAACTGAAACAAAATGTTTATACAGCTGACCATTTTAAGTCAATTGAGATAGATTTGCAGGTTCAAACAACTACCTGAAGTAGTTAAGTCAATTATGAAATCTAAATCAACAAAACTAATGCAAATGTTTACACAACAAGGAATATTTAATGAAGATGACAAATAATTATTTTGACTTAACTTAACTTAAATTTTTAAGGCAGCCCTTTCACTCATATTTTTTAAGTTGAAACAACATGTTACAATTTACAGTGTATCTGGTTTAAAACAATCTGGCCGAAATTGGTACAAACTTTTAAACGATTACCTCAAAAAAAAACAGCTTTGAGAGAAACCTCTCTGATCATTGTGTGTACAGAAAATGTGTCGAGGGAGACACTGTTCTTGTCATTATTTGGGTAGATGATTTAATAATCGCTGCCAGCAGCCTTGAACTACTTAACAGATTCAAAGAAACTATGAGGTCAAAGTTCAACATGAAGGATTTAGGCAAAATATCCTATTTTCTTGGGATACAGTTTGAACAGAGAGAGTGAAATCAGACTGAACCAGAAAAAGTATATAGAAAAAATGTTAGCGCGTTTTGGCATGTCTGAGTGTAGACCTAGAACTACACCCTGTGAATTGAAAATGGACACTACCACTAGTGGAGATAATGACAAACATGAGACTGTTAGTCCCAGAGAATACCGGGAGATTGTGGGCAGTCTTATTTATGCTATGACTTGTGTTACGGGTTTCAAATAAGACAATGTAACCGGAGTAACAAAAGAATTTGTCTGGGGTTCACCGCCCTTCACTCTGGACCTGCAAAACAGAATTACGTAGGTGAGTAGATGAAGGAGCGAACCGCCATTTCTTTCCCAAATTTCGGTCTGATTTATTACACAAAGCACAATATAAAACAATAAACTTTCCCCTGAGTAATTCGTTATGTTTCAGTTTTAAACACATTAATTATGTTGTATCTACCCTTTACATTTCCACAGACATCTCATTCACACACATTCACAAAAATAATCTGTCTTTACAAAAATAAATCACTTCCTGATAAGTGCAATTGTGTCAGAAATGTAAATCATGTTTTAATCTATATGAGCGTATCTTTATTTTTAACTCAATAAGTGCTTGTAATAATTATTACATTATTAATGTAATAATGTAAACCTTAAACCTTCTTAGGCTTTTAAATTAATATCCAAGTGACTTTACAATCAAAACATGAAACAACACACTTACACAGGGAAAATCATTCAACCTATGGTCCCATTAAACACAGACCGGACACTATTATAACTTCGAAAAAAACCCTCAGTTCAAATTATTAAATGTACATTTGCTCTCATTTAACATTAAATATATTTTTCTAACATGTCAGAATGCCCCAGGAGCCGAAATAAAAGGTATCAGGGAGCGACAGCACCAGCACACAGAATCCCACATACACAATCACTGTGCTAACATGCTAAATGGCCGCTAGCGCCATTGTTACAACACTCGTATTTTCGCGATCACCAACGCGGCTCGTTACCACGGATACACACATCAAAACTCATCACAGGACTTCTTTTACGTATAATACACCACCGTGCACCCAAGGGGTAATCTGCTTGTGCAACTTTTACCATGTACCAACCTGCAAAACAGAATTACGTAGGTGAGTAGATGAAGGAGCGAACCGCCATTTCTTTCCCAGATTTCAGTCTGAGGGAAGAGGGAGGGGTCCCACACCTCTAGACACTGTGGTGCAATGGTGGCTGCACTTTAGTTCCACCTTTCCTTTTTACTCGTACAAGACATTTTAATACACAATAAAATACGAAAATATTATTCAACAGCTGGCTGGCTATTACTGACCTTAATAAGGTAATGTTACACTTTTTTTTTTTTTGAATATGAAAGTAGATTTTCAAGGTGTATCACACACTCCCCAACAAATAGAAGTGGCTTCTGACACAAAATACTTGAAATGATTTTTCTCTGAACATATATATACACATCTTCTTTTCTTTTTTTTTTTCATAACAAAACACATTCAAACTCTCAGTGAGTGTATCCTTTAAGTCCCATAAAGTGTGAAGTGTATAGTGTGCGTGTTACAGACCTTATCAGGTGAGTATGCAATGTATAATGTGTGTTTCAACAGGTAAGTATGAAATGTATGGTGTGTGTAGTGCTCAAAGTCTCTTCAGGTGGGCATGGAATGTCTTTCATGGCCTTTCATCCACAGTGGGCTGGGTACATGACAGGTAGGTATGGGGCGATGGATGGGGGTTGGAAGGGATGGAAGTATGGGGGACAGAGACACTGTTGAGAGCACTCGACTGGCTGGATTCCTAGTGCACTCACAGTGGGACGTGGCTGATAGGCTGGTTGGCCCAAGGATGGGTAAGTGAAGACATAGCCTGGCCGTCTTTCTCTTGTGGACTGTCTCAGAGGGATCTGATGTTCAGGTTGTGGCATGGGAACATTGTCCTCCTGCTGGACTGTGTGCAGCTCCTCTTGAACAGTTGTAGGTGGAGGCGGCTCCATGTCGTGTTTATCCCCACTGGAGGCCCCCTGCTCCTCATCTCTGACACTCTCTGTTTCCTGTTCAGGTTCTGCGTGAGCTGTTTCCGCCAGGTAGGTCTCATCCTGTTCAGCTCTGTTGTGAAGGTTAGAAGCAACATGTGGATCAGGTAAGTGACTCTCTGCTCTAGGTTTCTCCACAGGTATCTGCAACCAGTAATGAGGCACGCCTTCCTCTTCCTCAGAGTCACTTATATCTGGGGTCTGTGTCACATGTGTGGGTTTTGGGGTGTGTGGGGTTCTCTTAGTTCTCTTTGCTGTGGTGGTGGTGGTCGGGCTCTGGAGTGGCTCTACAGGTAGGTCGTTGACTTGTAACAGGAGGTTCCTGTGCAGAGTACGAACCGGTCGGCCTCCTGCCTCTGGACTCACTTTGTAGACCGGGTTATCTCCAACCTGTTCTCTCACGATGTAGATAAGATGCTCCCAGTACGATCTAAGCTTTCCAGGGCCCCCTCGTTCACTGAGATTGCGTACGAGAACCCTGTCCCCAGGCTGGAGAACCACACCTCTGCTCTTTTTATCGTAGTGTGTCTTTCCTTTTGAGCTGGACTGTCGGCTGTTTGCGTTTGCTATTCGATATGCCTCGATCATTTTTCCAGCCCATTTCTCAGCATATCCTCTTGCTCCATTGGTTTCAGTTCTCTCCTCCGTGGTGAGGCCGAAGAGAATGTCAACGGGGAGGCGAGGATGTTGGCCATACAACAAATAGTACGGGGAGAAACCTGTGCCCTCGTGCTTCGTACAATTGTATGCATGGAGGACATGGGGCAGGTGGTCCTTCCAATTCTCCTTCTCTTTCTCTCCCAGAGTCCAGAGCATCTGCAGTAGGGTACGATTGAGTCTTTCTGCAGGATTACCCTGGGGGTGGTAGGGCGAGGTTCTCAAGTGGGCAACACCAGCTAACTGTCTGAGAGCTCTGAAGAGTTCATTCTCAAACTCTCGACCCTGGTCATGGTGGAGTTTTGCCGGGTATCCAAATCTGGGGATGAAATCGTTGAAAAGCCGATCAGCAGCCGTCTTACCAGCCTTGTTCCTGGTGGGGTAGGCTTGCGCGAAGCTGGTGAAGTGGTCGACCACTACCAGGATATACTCGTACCCACCTCTACAGGTCTCCAGGTGAAGGAAATCGATGCACACCAGCTCGAGGGGCGAGTTTGATGTAATACTTCCTATTGGTGCTCTTTCATGTGTGGCTGGCTTCTTCTGTTTAATGCGGGAGCACTTTCTGGTCACGTATTCTTCTATCTCACTTTTCATGAAAGGCCAGTAGAATCGCTCCCTCGCTAGGCTCAGAACTTTCTCAACACCGACGTGACTCATGTTGTTATGTAGCTGGGTGAGTACTGTTTGTTTGTAGGCGGCGGGCAGGACCAGCTGCTGTCGACCTGCACTCTTCCTGAAGAGAAGGTCATCCTCTATGTGTAACCGACTCCACTCTCTTAACAGTCTCCTTGTGTGTGTGTCAACTCTCCCTCGATCATCCTCTGTTAGTGGTGTGTTATTGTCCTTCAGCTCCATAACTTTCCCAATAGCAGGGTCTTTCCTTTGTTCCCTCACCAGCTCATCATGACTGATTTCCTGCAGAGGCTCGACGTGAGGTTGGCTTTGCGATGTTAAATTGAGGGCTGCCACCCAGGCCACATCCCCTTGTTGTGCTCTCCGGCTCCCTTCCCATACAGCACATACTGCCTCCTCCGACAACTCCTCAGAACACTCAGCCATGAAGGTGTTAATGTCCAAGGGCAAGCGCGACAAGGTGTCGGCATCGATGTTGGCTTTGCCTGGCCGATACTTGATGTCAAAGTGAAAATCGGCCAGCTACCCCACCCACCGGTGACCCACAGCGTTGAGCTTGGCAGTACTCAGGATATATGTAAGGGGATTATTGTCCGTAAAGACTGTGAAGTGTGGCGCGTAGAACAGGTAGTCCCGGAACTTATCACATACCGCCCACTTCAATGCGAGGAATTCCAGCTTTCCGCTGTCTAGGTGATAATTCTGTTCTGCTGGTGTTAGTGTGCGGGATTCGTATCCAATCACCCTCATCTTCCCATCCTGGTTCTGATAAAGAACTGAACCGAGACCTTTTTGAGAGGCATCTGTGTGGAGTGTGAAGGGGATGTTGAAATCGGGATATGCCAGCACGGGGGGCTTGGTCAGCCGGTCCACAAGCTGTTCAAGGGTCTGTTGGTGTTGTACAGTCCACTCTACCGGGGCTCGGGAGGACGGCCTGGTGGCCTTTCATTTTTCCCCGTGGCGGCTTGGGCTGAGAGGCGTCAGGCTTCGACTGGAGCAGGTCGTACAGGGGCTTGGCTATTCGTGAGAAGTCCTGCACGTATGTTCTATAATAGCTCAGAAACCCAAGCAACTGCCTGATGTCCCCCACTGTCTGTGGTGTCTTGTGTTTCAGCGCCCGCACTGCTTCAAGATCTTTGGGATCCATTTTTACCCCTTCTGCTGATACCAACCGGCCGACATATCGAACCTCTTTGCGGAAGAGCTCGCATTTCTCCGGCTTCAGCTTTACCCCGTGGCGTTGCAAGGCCTGGAGGACTCGGCGTAGCACCCGCACATGCTCATCAAAGGACCTGGAGAAACACAGCACGTCGTCGAGGTAGGGGATGCAGCACTCATCTCTCAGCGTATCGAGCATCCCTTCCATGCTCCTTTGAAAAGCAGCTGGCGCGTTCGACAACCCAAAGGGTATTCGTACCCACTCGTAGAGCCCCCATGGCGTTATGAATGCAGTCAGGTGCCTTGATCCTTCGGCGATAAAGCCTTGGTGGTAAGCTTTTCCCTGATCGAGGATCGAAAACCAGGTATATCCTCCCAGGGAGTCGGTGAGATCCTGGATCCTAGGGAGAGGGTGGCGGTCCGGCACAGTTTTGTTGTTGAGGAGCCGGTAGTCAACACACAGGCGTAAGGATCCATTTTTCTTTCTCACACAGATGACAGGAGCTGCATACGGTGACTGGGACTTCACGATCCAACCTTTAATCAACAGCTCCTGGATGTACTCCTTAACTTCCCTGTAGAGTGGTTTTGGGATGGACGCGTAGGCCCTCTGAACTGGGATATCATCCTTAGTCCTGATCTCCATCTGTAGGGAGGGGATGCATCCTATGTCATGGCCATTGTGGGAGAATGCTCCACATTCCTCGTAGAGCACTTCCTTCACCGCCTGCTGCTCTTCAGGGCTCAGGTGACTGACATCAACAGGAGGAAGCCAGGACTCAGGTGGAGAAGTGCTGGGAGAAGTGATGCCATTAACCTCAACTGTTGTCACCTTTCTTGATGTAGAATTAGCCTGATGTGACTCTGGTGCATCGGTCTCGAGGACCTTGACAACATTTTGGATGGTTCCCAGGGTAGTTCTCTTTGGCAGGGTTACCTCATGTTTTGAGTGATTGGAGATGGGCACCTTAACATAAGGCCATCGGGTGTTATTGACTTCCAAGAGGCCTCCTCCTACACTCAACTGTCCTAAGGTTGCGCTTTCCTCAGCTGGTTCGTATAAAACAAGGGGGTCAGATACATCAAAGTTTGGGGGTAGCCTGCACCACACATGAACTGTTCGACCAGGAGGAATGAGGGCGTGGTCTTTGCCCACTCTTATAGTGACTGGATCACAGTATGTCCTAGGGGGCACCTGGATGAAGTTCACTATGGCCTCCACCTGTTCTTCCTCTATTCCAAATGCACTGCGGAGAAGGCTGATAACTGTTGCAACTGCATCACCAGAAGACTCCTTCCTCCTGATGATCTCCTCCAGTACATTGGCTCCTACGAGTGGCCGGGGCAGTGGCAGCTGGCTGACTAGGAACGGGGCCTGTATGGTGAGATTGGGGTCATCATTCCCTGCAAGATTGACAGTGAGCTCAACCCATCCACTATACGGGATGACGTGGCCAGTGACTGCATAGATGCCCAGTTCTTCTTCTAAGAGCTCAGAGAGAGGTCTCACTGTGTAATTAGGGATGTGAGTATCAGTCCAGTGTTGGTCGATTATGCTCACTTGTGAACCTGAATCAAACAGGACTGTTGCTGGGTAACCGCCAATCAAACATTTCAGCAGACTTTTCTTTCCAACTAGGGGTGCTTTGTAGGTGATGTTACTCTGGCAGGTAAGTGTGTGTGGCTTTTGTTGTTTGTTTTGCTTGAGGTGTCTTGTTGTTTGTTTGGGGGAGGGGCTTACTGTTTGGGACTGAAGCTGTTCACTGGTCTCTGAGTGTCCCTCCACAGAGACCGAGGCCCGTTTCCCTGCGCCTTGACGCGGTTCAAACATCCCACTGCTCTGTGTCCTGCTTCTCCACACACGAAGCAGCGGTTACACTCCTGTAGGTTCTGCTCAATGCATTTTGGACAACGAGCTGTTCTCCCTCTCACCTGGGCTGCAGGTTGTCTCAGCGGATGTTGGGCAGGTCTGCTGGGAGGTGGCTGAGAAGGAGGGTGTGACTGGATGTGAGCTGGCCTGGACAGAGGATAAGACACTTGAGCATTTGTTGTACATTGATCCATCAAAGAAGCCACCATGTGTGTTAGGGTTTCCACCTGAGCACTGAGCTGCTGTATTGTCTGGATATTTTTATTGTCTGTTGCTTTATCCCATGACTTGTCATTTTTGTTACAGTCTCCTGTCTCAACCTTAGCACTGTGCGCTTGTGTTGTCTTTTGTCTGGGGGATTGGCCAAGTCTGCGCTGATGCTCATTCTCATCGCTTATTATTTTCATGACCTGGCTGAGTATTTCCTCATCTGTGACTAGGCTGTTTGAAACTAAAGGTCTCAGTCTCTGCCGGAGGTCAGCATGTTTTGTTCCCAATCCCTGATAGACAGTGTGGAGGAAGACTTCTTGGATGGTCTTAGGATCATAAGAAATGTCTGTACTAGTCTGTCGGGACTGAAAAAGGAGTTTTTGCTTGAGCCCAATCATGCGGTACAGAAACTGCTGAGGTGATTCTTGGTCTGACTGTCTGGCGCACATTAATTCCTGGAACATCTCAGTCGTTGCTTTCTCACCGAGGTGGGACCTGAGGAAACCTTTAAGTTCAGATACTGTAATTGAGTCTTTATTTACCAGCATATCCTTAAAGGCCCCTGGTTTGATGATCCTCAACACCCCTCTGACCACCTCTGCCTCTGCGAAGCCCTCTTTCATTCCCTCGTCGATTTGTTTACTGATGTTGTTGTAATTTAAGTCAGAGCTCTGATCTCCAACCTGACCACCATGTACTTTGAAGTCTCTGCGCTGCAGGTAGGAGAGGTCCTTCAACACTACTGGTCTCTCTGAGATCATCTGTGGCATACGGTGTGACTCTGACTCACCTTGGAGGGGGTAAGTTGTGGTTGGTGGGGTCTCTGTAGGTTCACATCGTCGCAGTTTCTCACCCAGCTCTTCATACACTTGTCTCAGTTCTTCTACTGACTGTATTGTTGTATGAGTGTGAGGATGAGGTTGTGGTTGCATGACTGTGCTGTTAGGGTGAGAATGAGGTTGTGATGCAGAGTTTGGGATCGTAGTGGATGGACTGTGGCTAGGTGTAACCTGTGTATCACCATCACTCAATGCACCAACTGGAAGGTTAACAGAAACATCAACATTCATCACTTTACATATCAGATCATTTAAAACCAACAACTGACTCAAACCTCCATCCTCGAGTCCTAGTAGGGTGTCAGAGTGCATGTAGGAGACGATGTACTCCATGCAGCCTTCTTCATTCTCTGGACTCAGCTCTTCTTCGTGTTCACTATCAGTTGCAATGTCTTTTGCAACTTGATAGATTTCATTGCTCGAGAGTCTGAATAGTTTTTTTTTGATGTTCCATACTAATTCTTTGCGAACCGTTGCCATGGTGCGTGGTCCTGATGTCACCTTTAAGTTTATTAGTTCAGTAAATCAGTAGGGTGGTGACTTGGTAAAGGGTGTGTGCGTGTTGTGTGTTTGACCTCCCGATCACAGGGGAGATCCCCTGGCTCTGGTGTGCGATGACCACAGGTTCAGCGTCGTAGCCCTCTGGTAAGTAGCGTGCGCCGGTCTCAGCGTCAGACGTGGCTCACC
>JAGFBZ010001691.1:0-71919 GCA_018398805.1 Hirundichthys speculiger
AGCTGTCCCTCTGAATTCTTAAAAAAAAAAGGAAAAAAACAAAAAAACAAAAACCCAGACCTTGGACTTTTTTAGGCGGTTGGTAAATGTCCTGCGTGTTATCACTATTTTCCGCCATGCTAATGTTACGATGCTGATGTTACAAGCTACATATTCACACGAGACACAGTCACGAGCCGCTCGTAGACTTGAATGAGGCTGATATTACACATATCCTGGTAATCAACCACGATAATGAGATGAAGTCAAACATAAACGGTAATCGTTATCGTGTAAAATTTTACCGCGCTTTACCGTAATACCGGTAACCGTTCCATCCCTACTGCGTGCAGTTCAAATTTGGTCACTGAGCACGTTTTTTTTGCATCATCCTTGACGTGCTTCCGTACAGCTTTTAATTCTCTGGACTGCTCCAGAGTGGATCAGGATGCATCATCCTTACACTTTAGGATGGCTGTGGTGTCTTTTTATGTGCAACAAAAAAAAACAAAACAAAACAAAAACCTGTGGGTGTTCCTGTAATTTGGTGGTACCATGCTAAACTGCAGTTAAGTAAGCCGATTACTAACCAACGGTGCAGTTGGCCCAGCGTGCATCAGCGTGGTTCAGCAGCAGCTGCTGACAAAATGAAAGTCATTTTCCCAAACGTTCTCTCCTGAATGAGGCTTCACACCAGCAACCTTCCAAGCACAAACATTCCACTCTCACTTTCCAGAACCCACAGACACCAAGCGAACCTTCTGATCAGCAGGTCTGAGGCCACGAGAGCTTCAAACCCAACCTGCTGGAAGGAGATTCATCCCACGGGGACCTCAAACTCCACGTTTCTGGATAATAAGAAGTTTTACACATGCTTAATTCCTGATGCAGTTTCCAAAACCGCATCTCCCGCTCAAACTAAAAAAGGCAGCAAAATATTCCAGGTTTTGATACATATTGTTATGTTTGCCATCTTTTTTCCCCCCCATAGATGCCTTACAGACATGAAAAAATAAAAATGCATCAATTACGAAGTATTGATATGAATTCTCGCTGTGCGTCAGAGCACGCATGCAGATGATCCAACTTCCTGTTTTTCATTTGCGCTGTGACATCCCCTGAAGGTTACAGGCGCACGTGCACAGTAGGAGGAAGCTGCAGTGAGCAGCGGGGACATCGGGCCGGTGAGTGATCAACAACAGGACAAAGAAAGGAATCGGGTCTGAGGTCAAGATTTTTGACATGATCCCTGAATGCAGCCCCAGAAATCAGCGGCACGTTCATCTGCTCCGTCGTTTTCAGCCAGAGGGACAGAATGAAGGGTAGAAAGAGAAGCTGCAGGTTTTAATTCACCTATTTTGACTTTCATTTTTTCTACAGCTTCTCTAGGAGTTTAAAAAACAAAAAGAAATATGGATATTGAGATAGAAATTGCTCCACAGTGATTTCACATCCAACATTTGGGATGTTCAGGTAAAGACGACATGTTTTAATGTGGCATTTCTAACTCAAAACTCAAGGAAAAAGACTGGATTTGGTGACAACATTTCTTTAATATTTCATTGGAAGCATCAGCTTCATATCAACCAGAATCAAACTCCTGGAAAATACGCCGAGTCAAAAAGTATTTTTCTTTTACCGTGCATGCTTCTTGTTTGTTTGCAGCACGTGTGGTGTGGATGTCAGACGCCGTGTTCGCTGACTTCTGTATCCAGCGATGTGTACGGGCTTCTGGAAACCCAGAAACCTGGAAACGTCGGGGAGCTTTTCAGTTGTGTCTCCTGGAGCGAGTCGTGGTTCTGAATGTGTGGTCTGCTGCTTCTTTTGGCTTCACTCGAACGGCAATAAAAAACTTGGATCTGTGTAGAAGCTGTTTTGACTAACGCAGCGAGCAGCAGAGACCAAAAGCAGAATATCCATCAGAACCCTCTGCCCACTCTGAGACTTAATAACAGCCACTCTGTGGTATTTGTTGGGTTTTTGGTAAGTTTCTGGCTTCATTCTGGCTTCGCTGTGTCGAGGCTGCACAGCCCTACGTCTCTATATATTTCCAGTAAAATAGATAATCAGCCCAGTTACCTCAAATGACATAACACAATTCCAGTCACATTTTAAAAATCCTTTAAAAATTATTAAAAATCAATTTGAAAAAAAAAAAAAAAAGATCATTTTGTTTTAATCCCTTCTAATGTGATCTTTGTTTAGGCTGTGCAACAGGTTATTTAGATCGCCCTCTACTGGATCACAACAGAAATTACCATTAGATTAACGTTCTCTATGCTTATTTTTATTCGTTTATTTTGTTATTGTTCAATTCAAATAGCTAATTACATTTTGACTTTTAAGTTTTCATCATGTTCAAACAATCGCTCAGTTTTTTAAAATGTATTTCCGTCTTTGTCAGTGATTATTAAACCTTAAAAGTAGGGCAACGATTAAAAATTTTTAATCGCATTATTTCCCTGATTAATCACGATTAATCGCATTGTATACAAAAAAAAATCAAATAATGAATTCAAAAGTAGTGTGTAAAGGTCACTTTTATTTAAAATGTTCTGCTGCCATATGAACTAAAGTGCCATAACATTTGTTGTTCAAAACACTTTTAACATCAACTTGTAAGTAAAATATTTAGTGTAAATCTCATCTTAAAAATGTAAATTAAAATAAAGCTTATTGCCACTGCCAGGACATTAATATCATCCTGTTTTTATGAAAAAAGTCTACAAACAAAATCCAACAAAATGATTGTGTCTCAGCACAATCAGAACATTAAAACAGGTCATTTCTGAGGTAACAGCAGAAACTTTTAACGGGGAGTTCAACTTGTCAGTTGTTACAAATAACCTTGTTTCTGTTGAATCCTCCGTCTGGGAGAACTTTAAAATGAAAATGTCCATGTTAAAGGTCTGTAACTATCAATCCATGTATCATTCATTCTTTCCATTTTCAATTGTCAATCAAAAAAAAACAAAAAAAAGTGATATTTTATAATGTTTTCCGCTTTTAAATCTAACACACACAAAAAAAAAAAAACGAAAAAATGCCTGTTTTTTAATATTTCAATTTCAGACTAGGATCAAAAATACGAAATTAAAAAAACGGGCCACAGAACTGAATTTGTTCTATAGACCTTTTCGGGCCAGCCCCCCGGAAGTACCCCGTCCGCCATTGCTGGGTTGTGCTACAGAGGGACACCTTCACCGGCTCGCAGATTGACCAGTGTTTTTCTCTTTATACAAATATATATTTTTTATAATGTCGAGTCGGTCGAGTGGGAATACATGTTCCGTCATAAACTCTGCCAACAATGGCGTGTGAAAATTCAACAATGGAAGAAGAAAGTATGTGAAATACACAAGCCTTTACTGCACGAAGACTGCCTTGTTTGCAGAACAAGAAGTTAGGAAGACGTGGGTGAAAAATATCAACAGAAAGGACTTTGTTCCAAATGAATACAGCCGGGTGAGTTTTCGTTAACATTCAATCTCGTACTACTCATAGTCTCGCTGAGAGTCCCGGACGATTCTGGCCGAAAGAACAGCAGTATGACGCTACTGTAGCCCTTGGCACTAGCACAAGCCTATAAATCAATGAATGAATGAATGAATGAATGAATGAATGAATGAATGAATGAATGAATGAATGAATGAATGAATGATAAAATAAATTAAATATGACATTAACACATAGCCTAATTTACCGCTAGCGTTAACGTTACAGTAGCATAATCTTTATGGTTTGTTGACGTTAGTTATGCTATTAGTTATGCTATTTCCATAACCAATCATTAAAAACAGCGATAAACTACCTTCATCTGTAACTGGAGGCCACTGTCTAACATCATCAATCCAAGACATGTCTGCGTTATCAGTAACAGATGCTCCACGCTGCTGTGTTTGGGTTAGTTGGTGGAGCACCGCACACTCCAGTTATGGCAGGGCCACTAGGGGGCGCATGTCCACAATTTTTAAGTCGAAAAGGTCTATAATCGAGGACTGGACTTTCCGTTGTCATTACACATCTGAGCCACTAGATGGAGCCGCACTGCAGTAACCAGCTAGAGAACAGCAGGACAGTGAAACATGGAGTAGATCTGATGGAACATGGAGGAATGACGCGGAAGTTTTGTTGTAGTCCAAAATTTTTTTTTTTAGACAGAATTGTTAATATTGCTGTCTGAGTTGCTACCTGAACTGTAAAGTAGACAGATTTTTATCGTTCTCCATGTCTGTTTTAGTTTTTCTGCGTGTTTGCTGCCAATTATTTTCAGGTTCCGCAGCAGCCAGTAACAGACTTTTCAAAACAAAAGCCTGTGAGCAACATGCGTTAACGTGCGATAAAATAAATGTCAGCGTTAATAAATTAATGCCTTAACGCGATAACTAACTAATAACTAACTAACTAATAACTAACTAATTACCTTGCCCAGCCCTAGTTAAAAGATAACCCTTCAGTTCACAGCAGAATTCTTAAATGAGAAAAACTTTGGATTTCTGTTCAAACGTTTAATGCGAACTATTTCAAATCTACTTTTTATTAACTAATTCACTTATTGGTTTGTGAACTCATAAACAGCAACATTTAAACTACTGACAGCTCCTCCGGTAAGGACACAACGTCCTGCTGGGAAAAGCCTGCATCCTGCATTAAACATGGATTTCACTTTGACACTTACCAGTGACATAAACATGTTTTGCAAACAGCAGTCCACAGGAGTCCACAGCAGTCCACAAGAGTCCACAGCAGTCCACAACAGTCCACAACAGTCCACAGCAGTCCACAACAGTCCACAACAGTCCACAGCAGTCCACAACAGTCCACAACAGTCCACAACAGTCCACAACAGTCCACAACAGTCCACAACAGTCCACAGCAGTCCACAACAGTCCACAACAGTCCACAGCAGTCCACAAGAGTCCACAGCAGTCCACAAGAGTCCACAGCAGTCCACAACAGTCCACAGCAGTCCACAACAGTCCACAACAGTCCACAGCAGTCCACAACAGTCCACAACAGTCCACAACAGTCCACAGCAGTCCACAGCAGTCCACAACAGTCCACAAGAGTCCACAGCAGTCCACAAGAGTCCACAGCAGTCCACAAGAGTCCACAGCAGTCCACAACAGTCCACAGCAGTCCACAAGAGTCCACAGCAGTCCACAACAGTCCACAGCAGTCCACAAGAGTCCGCAGCAGTCCACAAGAGTCCACAGCAGTCCACAGCAGTCCACAACAGTCCACAACAGTCCACAAGAGTCCACAGCAGTGGACCACGGTGGCAGCCTCTCCTAGAAACACATGAGTGGGAACCCCACAGACTGATCCGTACGTCTGGGTGTCATCGTTAGATGTCCAGGATCATGAATGACCCACAGAAGTGAAATGAAACACAAGGATACATCTGGTGCTTTTTTTTCTCCTTTCATCACTGTCAACTGTCAGCAGAAGATAAAACAGAGGAAAATATAGAAAATGTAATGTTTTTATAAAATGGTTTCATGGTATTTTTACCAGGAAGTGCTGTAACTTTACTTTTATATTGTGAAACGCAGCCTGAACATGCACACATGTTAGTGCACGTTAGTTACTGCACTGTACTGTAGTTATGTGCACTAACGTGCATGAATACATTAGTTTCATTCAATAGTGACCCATCTTTTTAGTAACCATGGCAACAAAGGCTCTTAACCTTACTGAAATTGTCATTTTAACCCAGATTATCTCAGTGTTGTTCCCTAACTGAAGAAAACATTTACAGCAGTGCTAGTTATCATTCATCTGTAACACATCTGGTTGTAAAGACAGGATGCTCCTCTGAGTTGAATCAGTGTGACTGACAGACAGCAGCCAGCAGACTGCTCAGTTTAGGTTATTACATAAATATAAATATTTATTAATAGACTGTATTAGCAACACTTATTTTTGAAAAGATATTTTGTGTTACATAAACTACTCAGATTCATGACACAAATGAGAGTTATTTGACTTGAATTCCTCCTTCTGCTGCATCCTGTTGTAGACAAACCTCACCGCAGACCTCTGCAGGCCCACTGCTGCTATAACAGGCTGCAGCCCCTCACACTCACCAGTCAACATCCAGATCCCAAACTATGGTTTTCAAGCTCTTAGCAAGCAATCATGTGTGCTTTTGTGTGACCCAAGTCGAAGACATGTGGTCTGAGTCCACACCTGTGGGTGCGTGAGTGCGACACCAGCGGCAATTAGAAGGAGGAGGTGAAAATGTAACACGGTCTATTGTGTACGTTTGGAGAAGAAAGAAAGTCGAGTCACTGAGAAGTAACGACCCGCTCCAGATTCTCTCCTCTATAAGAACATTTCAGTTCCACTTTCAACACATTTCACTTTTCCAGACCGTATGACTGTAACTCTACTAGGTTTAGACAGCAGGCAACACGGAGCAATAACATATAATAGAGGTACTTAAAGTTAATTCAACTGGTATTATGGTTCTGGCTTGGTCCAATCTGAAGGTCCAGGTTCTTATTGCTACTTTGCTAAAGCCAAGAGATCCAGCAGACCAGAGAGTGACCTGAAGACTTGGCTGCAGCTCTCTGGAAAATTGTACAGTTTGTGAAAGGAGATGAACTCATTTAGATTTACCATAAAAAAAAAAAAGAAAAAGCTGAAGATTTAGTTGATCCTATTTTCCTTCTTTGTTACTGGCAGGACTCTAATGCAGTCATATCATCAGCATGAACATTTCAACCTATAAATCATTTGCCGATGTTTCATCTGCATTTCTAAGACTTAACTGAATAAATTCTACAGTAAACTCATGCCAGGCTTTTCTAGGGATTATAGATCTATTGTGGCATTTGAGAATTACTGCTGATATTTAGGTGCCTCACAGTTATCCTAGCATCTGTAAAAAATGTATTTATGGGAGATTCTCGTTCAGAAAGCAGAATTCAGGGAGAGGATTACTGAAACAAATCCCTGCAGACTCGTTTATAAAAGTTGCACTTTGTGAAAATTCATTGACCGCAGACATTTGTGACCGCTGCTGTGCAGAGGAGTCACAGGTAACAACACACTCTTCATTCAGGTATATTTACTGGGAACACCAGAAGAACCAGCAGGTCTGCTCTTGTGGACTGGGGAACATCTAAGACCACCTGGATTCTCTAACTTGAAGGGATGGTGCAACACTGAAACCTTTTGCAGCTTTTTTTTTATGTCGCTGTCACTTGTGTCGGTGGGATTTTACTGCGCTCATTTTCACCGGTGATGTCATGGAGCAGAGATGTTCAACCTTAGTAAATGACCAGGAACCAGCAGTTTATATTCAGATACCTTTATTTCTGGAGTAACAGAAGAACACATATCTTGGGAGTAGACGGTTGACTGCTGTGAAAGCTGCAAAAGGCCTTTTATTGTTACAAGGCTACACATTAGGCTTTAAGGTGACTTGCTCCTCCTCTTTTTTTATCTGCCTCTGTTTTCCCTCCGTTTTCCTCCTATGTTCCTGTCTGTTGCTTTATCTCTGTATGTCTGTGCTGTGGCCGTGGTGTCTGGCTACATGACGTCTCTACCTATATTTTTGGAGAACAGTGGCTTCCTTTGTGGTCTTCGACCATTTACCTTCTGACAGTTCAGTACTGAGTACTGCTCTAACTAGAAGTAGGTGCTCAGCCAACATGACTCCAGTTTGTCTGACTGCAGACCGATGGATGCCTTATTCAGGTCACCGCTCTTGATCATGTGTCTTCGGCCATCTTCTTTCTGTGTGTCGTGGTTCACGTCAGTAGAAGTTTGAACATTTAACAGCAGCAAACGTTAAATGTTTAAGTGTCTTTTATCAGTTAAAGTTCTTCTAACCACACCTCCATTATATACATCTTATTATACTCCAGATGTGAAATGTTCTGACTCCAAATGAGTGTTCAGTGAAGAAATGAATCCATCCAGCAGCACTGTGGATATTTAATGATTGTGTTCAGTAAAGACGAAGCTTGTTGTGACTTAGATGAAGATCACATCACATTTTATAGCAAAGTAATGCACAAAGTAATAAAGTTCATTTTCATGGGTACATTTTTCTTGTCAGGTTTTTTTTTTAAGTCTTAATCATCACCATTTGCAAGTCAGAAAGAAAAGTGGAATGAAGGTGGACAGGACATGAATCATGGATCAACTCAATTTAATTCAATTCAGCGTTAGTTGTATAGCATCTATTACAACACAGATTATAGGGCCATGACTGTTGTTGGTGACTAACCAGCACCGTTTCTGTGCTATGATGTGTTCTGAATCCTGACTGGAAAACTTCAAACAGATCCTTTCTATGGAGGGGGTCACCTAGCTGGCTTCAACTACTGTTTCCACTACAACTACAGCAGCACAAAATGAAGATTTTAACGACTAACCGCTCCCATCAGCATCACCCTGGAAGAGGATGCTACTAATCTTGGAGATATTACAGAGGTGAAAAAAGGCTGTTTTATAAATGACATATCCTGATCAAACATAACTCAGAGGTTTCTCACAGTTGGACAAGAGTCAGGACCAGAGGAAGTTAATGAAGCTAAAGAAAAGCCCACAGCCATTGGTGGTTGGGCTTGGTTGATTTCTTCTATAATTCAGATTATTTTACAGCAAAAGAAGCTCAAAGTCTTCAATAATGAGAGCTGCAGGAATGAATGACTCTTGGTCAGCCTGGCTACAGTGATGAACAGAAGACGTGGGTTATTTTTTGTTTTATTCTATTAACATTGAATCGTAACTTGTTTTAGCATTGCTTTTTTATATACTATTGGACTACCTTTCCAGGAGCGACTGGACTCTACAGATTTGATAAAGAACCAAGATGAATGGCTCCAGCTGCTCTTCCTTCCTCTTCATAAGAGGTTTAGTTTAAATCAGCAGTGTTAAAGGTGTACCGGGTCATGTAATGAGATGAGACGTATCATCATGCAGTTAGATGTCTCTGCTTGTCTTTAGTGAACTGAGTAGGAAAATGTAGCCAATTTACAACTTTTGTGCCTTTATTGTGAAAATCATGCTTTTAGTACTGTGGAGCTGGGTTTTCCTCAGACTGGTTTGATTCAACCTAATGCTGCTACAATACTTGCAAACCTTTGATCAATTACCTTTTTGAGTAATAACAAAGAAACTCATCACATGATGTGGATGCAAACAAAGCCTGTATTGTAAAGTTAGTGTATTTTAGACTGGTGGCTGAAGCAGTTATACAGGGGTTGGACAATGAAACTGAAACACCTGGTTTTAGAGCACAATCATTTATTAGTATGGTGTAGAGCCTCCTTTTGCTGCCAATACAGCGTCAACTCATCTTGGGAATGACATATACAAGTCCTGTTCAGTGGTCAGAGGGATTTGAAGCCATTCGTCTTGCAGGACAGTGGTCAGGTCACTATGTGATGCTGGTGGAGGAAAACGTTTCCTGACTCGCTCCTCCAAAACACCCCAAAGTGGCTCAATAATATTCAGATCTGGTGACTGCAGGCCAAGGGAGATGTTAAACTTCACTTTCATGTTCATCAAACCAACCTCTAACCAGTCTTGCTGGGTGTATTGGTGCGTTGTCATCCTGATACACAGCACCGCCTTTAGGATACAATGTTTGAACCATTGGATGCGCATGGTCCTCCAGAATGGTTCGGTAGTCTCTGGCAGTGACGTGCCCATCTAGCACAAGTATTGGACCAAGGGAATGCCATGATATGGCAGCTCAAACCATCACTGATCCATCCCCATGCTGCACTCTGGGCATGCAACAGTCTGGGTGGTTCGCTTCTTTGGGGTTTCTCCACACTGTATCTCTCCCAATGTGGGGAAAACAGTAAAGGTGGACTCATCAGAGAACAATACATGTTTCAAATTGTCCACAGCCCAAGATTTGCACTCCTTGCACCATTGAAACCAGTGTTTGGATTTCGCACGAGTGACCAAAGGTTTGGCTATACACCTTTTTGACTTAAAAATTGTGGACATGCGCCCCCTAGTGGCCCCACCATAACTGGAGTGTGCGGTGCTCCACCTAAGTAACCCAAACACAGCAGCGTGGAGCATCTGTTACGGATAACGCAGACATGTCTTGGATTGATGATGTTAGGCAGTGGCCTCCAGTTACAGATGAAGGTAGTTTATCGCTGTTTTTAATGATTGGTTATGGAAATAGCATGATCTATTCCCATAATCAAACACTAAAAACTGTGGGAATACGTGAAAAATGCAACGCTGGCTATAACTAACGTCAACAAGCCATAAAGATTATGCTACTGTAACGTTAACGCTAGCGGTAAATTAGGCTATGTGTTAATGTTATATTTAATTTATTTTATCATTCTCCTAAGTCATTCATTCATTCATTCATTCATTTATAGGCTTGTGCTAGTGCCGAGGGCTACAGTAGCCTCATACTGCTGTTCTTTTGGCCAGAATCGTCCGGGACTCTCAACGAGACTATGAGTAGTACGAGATTGAATGTTAACAAAAACTCACCCGGCTGTATTCATTTGGAACAAAGTCCTTTCTGTTGATATTTTTCACCCACGTCTTCCTAACTTCTTGGTTGTCGGTGCGCCCAGGAAATCAGTGCAAACTGTAGAGCTGCAAAATAAGGCAGTCTTCGTGCAGTAAAGGCTTGTGTATTTCATACTTTCTTCTTCTATTGCTGAATTTTCACGCCATTGTTGGCACAGTTTATGACGGAACATGTATTCCCACTCGACCGACTCGACATTATAAAAATATATATTTGTAGAAAGAGAAAAACACTGGTTAATCTGCGAGCCGGTGAAAGTGTCCCTCTGTAGCACAACCCAGCAATGGTGGACGGGGTACTTCCGGGGGGGCTGGCCCGAAAAGGTCTATAGCAGCCCGTCCGTGTATACTGACCCTGTGGAGCTCCTGACGGACAGTTTTGTACATCCTTTTCAGACAGCTTCCTCTTGGGTCCACAGTTAATCCTGTTGGATGTGGTTCATCCTTCTTGGTGCTATGCTGACATTACCCTGGATACCGTGGCTCTTGATACATCACAAAGACTTGCTGTCTTGGTCACAGATGCGCCAGCAAGACGTGCACCAACAATTTGTCCTCTTTTGAACTCTGATATGTCACCCATGATGTTGTGTGCGTTCAATATTTCAAGTAAAACTATGCTCTTACCCTGATAACTGAACCTTCACACTCTGCTCTTACTGGTGCTGTGTGAAATTAATGAAGACTGACCACCAGGCTGGTCCAGTTTAGCCATGAAACCTCCCACACTAAGATGGCAGGTGTTTCAGTTTCATTGTCCAGCCCCTGTAATTAATCTAGATCGATGATCATCTGGAGACTGATGTGGTAATAACATAGAGGTGTTAGGCAAAAGCTTACGTAAAAGTTGAAAAAGAAAAATGCCTTTTTGAAGTGCGTCAAATAAGATTGAACGAATGGAAGCTCGGCACAAGTGCACTGTTTAGAGGAGCTGATGATGTGAAAACAATGCTGGGATTGTTGTGTCAAAAAGTCAGAGGTCAGACATTGTTAACGGGATGGAGGTGCTAAGAGGCCCAGAACAAGACGGATATGGAGAAAATGGTGGTGGGGGTGGTGGGTAAGAGGAAGAGACCGAGTCCAGGCCTCCTATTCTCAGCTCTGAATATCCTGCTGGAGGGAAAAACCCGCCGGAGCTCAACAACAGGTGCTCGCTGCTGCACACATGCACACAACCATCATGAATGCAACACGTTATTATTCCCTCCTTCCTTCCTCCAAATATTCAGAGGTCCGAGACCGAGATAAGAGCAGAGCTGGGAAAACACAAATACAGACGGATTTCAGTTGTGACAGGAAGAAACAAAGTGAACAGATAAATAAAGGACAACCCCTTTCTCCACAGACAGGCTGTGATTAGATCTGAAATCTCTTTACAGCCTGTTCTTGTAGCTGAATATAAGCAGCTTTTAACTCACCAGACGCAAATGTACAGTATAGTTTGGTCAGTATGGTTTAAAAAAAAAAAAAAACGAAATAAAAACTGTTGACGAAACACTTGAACATACCAGTTGAACCTGAAGATTTTTGTCCACTAATTAAGTTTGATTAAAAGTTCACTCTGTTGTTAAGAAACAGAAGAAAAAAAAAGTTCTATTCGTTGGAAGTTGTGTTTAAAAATATGAGTTAGATAAGAACGAGGGGAAGCCTGTTATACAAACCCAGGAATTAAACGACATCAGACAAAGCTCTGATTTAATTAGTCAGTCATTTTGGGCCTTAAACAGCACATTGTCTCTTCATTAAACTCCTCTGACGTGTCTGTGTCATGGTGTTTCACTGCAGATAGTTTAAATCCTCCGTTACAGCCAGTTAAAGTGAGCGCTGGTGTCTGCCGTCACTCTGAAGCTGATATCACTGATGGCCACTTCTGTGGCAGTTTGGCAACGGTGTGGAAACAAACTAGAAACACTTGACATTAAATATAGTAAAACATGCTTTAACTTTTAACATTCAAGTCCCACGTGTCAGTATGTTAATATTAAAATGCAAAAGAAGTTGCTCAGTATAGTGAAACAACAGTGTTCAGCTCAGCTTCACTACTAAAATCATCCTGCAGGGACGTCCACAGTCATTTCACTTTGGGACTGATAATATTCACTTCAGTTACATTAACAACCAAACAGACCAACTACCTTCCTTAAATCTAAATAAATAATTAAACGGGTTAAATAAATGATGCTACTGTTAGATTAATCTCACAACATCCCCTGTGAATACTGATGATAGTCTTTAGGTCATAATTCTCCCTGACAACAAACCTCAACCTGGTTCTGGTCCCGTGTGGAGCAGTGACAGTTAACACGTCGACGGTAACCCTCTCCAGCAGCCTCAGGGAGGAGATTAGAGTTGAACATGTGCTTTCCTTTCTGCATGAGTTCATATTCAGTCTGTAGTGGTGCAGGATCTGACAATCTGCCTCTCTTTTAAAGGAACAATTACATGATATGACCAGCAGATGGCAGCAAGAGAACATCGGTTTTCTGGAGAAAACAACTGCTATCATACCATCGGTGGGTTTCTGCCTCCCTTTGTTCATGATGAAGCCCTTTGTTTAGAGGTTTTCTTTTTCTTCTTTGAGCACACCCAAGGTGAAACAAAGCAGAGCGAGCAGCTGCATGGATGCTGTGGTGCTCCCAGACAGACAAATACACCTTTATGAATGAAAGATGCTTTCTGATTAAATTGTAACAACAAAACATGTATTTTCTGCAATATATCAAAAGATTATTTTCACTGTGTACTATATGGAGAATGTTTATGTCATTTATTATATGTAAAATAAAACTGAAGTAAAAATTGAATTATCTTCAAAAGTCTTCACCCAAGACTTTTATATTTTGAAATATATGTTAAAATTTCTTGCAATATTCCAACCTTGTCCTGCAGCAAACGTAATAACGTAAAACACGGCAAGAAAGGTGGAAAAATTCTGGAATGAAAACATTTCTTCTCCCTGTTGTTCGACTGTTCACTTTAAACCGCTGTCTCTGCAAAACAAACAAACATTAAAGTCTGCCCACATTAGGGCATGTCCACCCAGAAGACCCAGGACATGCTGGAGACACAGAATCCCCTGCTGGACGGGGAATGCTTCGGTATCATCCTGGAGGAGGTGGTGCAGCTGAAGGAGGTGAGACTGGTGGAGGTGGTGGAGAAGCTGGAGGAGGTGAGACTGGAGGAGGTGGAGGAGGAGAAACAGGAGGAGTTGGAGGAGCTGAAGGAGGTGGAGAAGCTGGAGGAGGTGAGACTGGAGGAGGTGAAGGAGGTGGAGGAGGAGAAACAGGAGGAGTTGGAGGAGCTGAAGGAGGTGGAGAAGCTGGAGGAGGTGAGACTGGAGGAGGTGAAGGAGGTGGAAGAGGAGGAGGAGGAGGAGGTGGGCTGGCATAGAAAGCTCTGGTTCTGTCCAGCTGCTCCGCTCCCAACCAGAACCTGGATAAGTGGAAGTTAAAGGATGGACGGACGGATAGTTTTATTGCAGAGAGAAATAGTTGAAACTACTGTTGCAAGTGAATTTTGTCTCTATTGACGCCGACACCAAAGTTTTAATTTGGGTTTATCACAGAGGTTCTAATGTGCAGTGGCGGTGCACTGACAGAATTATTCACATTCAATTCATTTCAGTTCAATAACACTTTATTTATTCTTGAAGGTAAATTATATACTGCAGTAACTTATTTAAGTTTCTTCAAAGAGTCGTTATAACTGTGTTCAGGAGGGATCTGTGTCGCAGCAGATCTGAAGAAACCTCCAGCTCAAGACACTGTTGCTGAATTATGATGTTGTGAAGATGATGTTCAGGGTCGTCCATTATGTTTTTTTTTTGTTTTTTTTTTAATTTTTTGAAGTATCCTTCTACAATCAGCTCTGGAGTCATAACTCTGGAGTCCTCAATAACATTAACATGCCAGCCAGTTTCCAGCCTTTATTTCATTTGTTTGTCCATCCATTCACCCATCCATCCATCCATCCATCCATCCATCCTTCCATGTTTAATCCTATACAGCAGGGGTGGTTACAGGTCACCAGCTCATCACAGGGCCACATGAAGACAATCATTCACACTCACATTCACTCCTACAGGCAATGTAGAAGCACCAACCAACCTGACATGCATGTCTTTGGACTGTGGGAGGAAGTTGGAGTACCTGGAGGAAACCCACGCAAGCACAGGGAGAACATGGAAACTCCACACAGAAAGACCCCCGGTGTGGTTTGAACCAGGAACCTTCTAGCTGAGAGGCAACAGTCTCACTTTTCACATCAGTGATTTTGTTTTTTCTTTCAAATCCATGCTTTAGCTTCTCCAGCATTATTTTTGTTCCTGTTTTGTGTTCCTCTGAGGCACTCTGGGAGAGTTATTACCCTCCACGCTGAGTGAAGCAGAAGCGCCAAATAAAAATTCACATGAACGAAAGTAAGTTGACAGGAGGAGCCACGGTCAACACACATATATAAAATAAAATAAAGATAGTTATGGCGGGTCACTTCTCCCCTGGGTGAGTATGCTCTGCATGCACCATCTATTTCATTATGCTTTGCCTTTAGCTTATTGGTTTTAAGGCCTGAGGGTGTGACGGGAGCTGTCCAAGCAGCAGAGGAATGAGGCCATCTGTATTTTGTAGACACCATAGAACCCATTACAGCAGAAAACTGGCTGAACAGAAAAAAAACAAGAAAAATTGGCCTTCTACTCTGACTTTCTGATTTCAGTTGCCTGCATAAACTCAGGTTAACCTGGGTCAGTTTCTAATGACACAGCCCACAACTAGTTTGGACAATTATGATATATCCATACAGAATCAATCAATCATTATTTGTAGAGCGCTTTTCATGCAAGGACATGCAACACAAAGTGATTTACAGAATTAAAAACAATTATCACAATAAAAAAAAATAAAAAAAAACGTTATGAAGAAAGCCCCTCCCTCCCACCCTCCATACTAGGCACACACACGCACACACACACAATCACACCCAATAGGGCGACATGGCACTGAGGATCAAGGAAACACCACCTTTGGGGGCCAGCCACACTGGGAGGAGCCACAGGCCTTATCAGGGTGACCAGCACCTGGCCCCCCCGACTGTAACAGACAGGTGGACCACTAGATCAGAGGGAGGAACCCCCAGCCAGCCAGGCCAGAGGGACCCAAGGACAGCACCCCCATAACCTGACACAGCTCCCCGTGTGGAGGACCCCCCCCGAGGAACCAGAAGATGATGTCAGAAGATGATGTCTTCAGTATATGGCAATTATTTATAGTCTTACAGCGTTAACTGTTTTTTCTGCATCAATTTACCATTAAATTTGATTTTTGCCTAAAACCTAATAAACTATGTGCTCAGCCTGATGTTGTGTAATAAGGCGTATAACGTGCTCGTTTAGTCCAAAAAGGGTTAAAAAAAGTTAAGGGTTAAAAAAAAAGTTAATAAAAAGAAACGGGGCACCACCTGATAAATCAGGAAAAAGGACTAAACGGCACAATCAGTCTCAAAAATGGCTGTTGTTCTATGCGTGCCAGCCTGTGACCAGGTGTGGCGCCATAGAGCAACAGAGAAGGTGTAAGTCCGAGCACAGACCTCTTCAACCAGCCAATGTTACAAAACTGTGTAAAATAACCACAAACAACTTCTCTCATTAGAATATATCAGGATTTATTAACACAAATATTACAAGGAACAAACACTTGAATCACAATCCTGATATCTACTAACTAAACGATGACTAAAACTAACATAAGCAAATGAAACATTCAATGGAAACCAGTGTAAACTTATATACATGTATGCTGGGAACTATAGTTGTGCGTGTGTGTTGTGTGGGAGAGATGTCTAAGATGGCCGCCGAGATCACGTGGTCTCGTCCCTCGACAAAATGGCCGCCGACTCGCGAGATAGGTGTCACAAGATGGCAGGCGAGATCACGTGGTGTTCTCGTCCCTCATCCAAGATGACCACCAACTCACGCGATAAGACGTCACAAAATGGCAGACGAGACCGCGTGTAACTCGTCAGAAGATGTTAGTATGAGACAGAGAAAAGGCAGAATAAAGTCCACGGTGAAAGGTGATTCCTAGCCACCGCGGTGATCGCTCTGAGGATTTCCACACAGGTTGAGGAGCGTGGAGCAACTCTGCACTCCTCTCCTGACTGTTGTCTGAAATCACAGCGCGACCAGCTGAGGGCGAGGAAACACTGCGATCACGTGGGTAACACGCACCGGCAGATGACCGGTGGGCTCAATCGTAACCACTATCACAGTAAACACAGAAATCTTTATTAAGATGAGTAATTCTGCGACTGTTGTTCTCACAGATGCAGCAGTATGAATCACTCCACAGAGCTGCTCTGGTTCTGATCTGAGGAACGGCGAGCGGGGTTGCTGTTCGCAATGATAAAACGTCTGAACCACGGTGGACCGATGGTCCGGTTCTAAACATACACAAAGCACAAGAAAACTGGATTGGCAACAACTAAACTAAGCTCTGCCCAGACACCAAAAGCCTCTTACTTGTTTCGCTTCTGGAAAGCGATCGATGGCGTGGTGGTGTCCCGGTAAGGTGATTGTGCTTTGGGGGTGCGGCTTCACCGCTGTTGGATTACGCTCCGTGGATGGTCACGGAGCAGCTCTGCTGCGTTCCCTCTCTCCTTCGGCTTCAGGGGGGTACAGGTTAGCGCTCCAGCGGGACCGGGTCCTGTAGGGCGCGCGTGGAGCCGATGCCGTCTTCCGTGGGGCACCGAGCCTCTTTCGCGCCGATGTGCGCGGGTCACTCGTGGTGCTGGCTGGACGGAGCACGTAACCGGTCTACCTCGCCGGTGGCTGACTAGCGCGCCGCTGGATGGCCTCGCGGTTGCTGGTTGGAGCGGTGATGGGCCGAGGGAGGCCCGAGGGAGAGGATGCTTTGAATCGTGCGGAGTAGATCTGATCTGGAGAGCCGAAAGGTCAAAGCGAGAGCGGAGTAAAGGCAGCAAGCGCTGGAGAGGCAAGAAAGAGAACGAAGGCTCTCTGAGTTTTAAACGGCCAGTCTGCGATCCGCCTCCGTTTGGGGAACCCCGCTGAGACTAGGGGCTCGCGGCCAGTGAGAGGCCGTGACATCACGTTCACACCTAGGTGTGAACTTGCAAGGAATGCTGGGGATTTGAGTTTTAAAAGATTTCCTTTGTCTTTCTTTGTCTCAGAAAACCATGCGGTCTCGGTGATCACATGTGTGGCCCAACACTGATAACCCACAGATTTAAAAATAAGTTGTCTTTGTCTTTATCGATCACGGCCAACATTAAACATTTACAATGCAGCGTGTAAAAGAGAAGTGAAACCTTGGTGTTGATAAGCAAGCACCTCTGGAAGCTCTGGAACAGACCTGCACAACGGTTGACCGTTCCTCCTTAAAGAACTGCTGCAATCTTATGAAATAAGGGCAGGAAATCACTGTACAGAATTAAACCATTGTTATGAGGGGAAAAAAACAGATGGAGGATGGTGCTGCCTGGGAGGGGGTGAAACATGTGGAAAGATGCCTGTATGCCAAACAGCTCATCCTCAGTGTGACTGTAAAGTTTTCACTTCAACTTGTTCAAAGCTTCATGATCAGCTTAACTTTCCAGCTAGAAATTGATTCGCCTGTTTGTTTCTTGTTAATCCGATTTTCTGCTGCCCAGTGTGGTTTTTCACTGATATTCACCAGAAACTTTAACTTTTCTAGCTTTTCTTTGGAAGGAACTCTGGAAGGAAAACAAAACAAAAAATAAAGAAAAAAACAATGAAAGAAAGAAAGGTGGAGCTTTGGAACATTTGTTGAAGAAGAAAGGAGCTAGCAATGATGGAGAGCAGGTTACCATCACACACACAGACTCGGAGTGTAAGTCTACAGTTTCAGATTTTATAAATTAGATCAACTTGTTTGTATTATTTAAACATGGTGCAGACAAACGTTGAGAACGAGAAGCAGACAAATATAAAGCACAGAAAACAGGCGGGACATTTTTTTCTTTATTTCTTTAACTTGACATGTTAATAACTCATGACAAATCAAAGAACTGCTCTGAATTAAAATAAAAAAAATCTAGATTTCTATTTGCTGATTTTCTATTTGCTGATCCCCTAGCAAAACATGATCTAATACTTGGTGGCAAAACCCTTGTTGGCAGCACAGCTGTCAGACGTTTCTTGTAGTTGCTTACTAGGTTTGAACACATCAGGAGTAATTTTCGTCCACTCCTCTCTGCAGATCATCTCCAAATCCTGAAGGTTTTGAGGCTTGCGCTTGGAAACTCTCAGCTTCAGCTCTCTCCATAGATTTTCAATAGGATTAAGGTCAGGAGACTGGCTAGGCCAATCAATGACCTGCGTTTAGGACAGAGCGCAGTGGATAAAGCTCGCCGTTTTGTTGTCGACCAATTGTTGGAGTATTGTGATATTCTTTGTCTACAAGAAACCTTCCTTGCTAAGCAGGATCTTAAAGGACTCAGTTCCATTAATGATAACTTCCATGGCGCTGGAGAGCCGACCACTGACTTCAGTGTGGGAATCAAACGAGGAAGAACATCAGGCGGTGTAGCCATTCTCTGAAAAAGAGTCTGGATTCACTGATAAATGTAATCAGACTTGGTGTGGACTGGTGTATTGCCATATGTTTGATCCAGAATGGTAAAGAACTTGTTATTTTAAATGTGTAAACTCCCTACGAATGCCATGATAATGAATATGACTATTTAAATAGGCTTGCTTTTCTTAGTTCTTTTATACAAAGTATTAGTCCCTCTCGTGTCTGTATCCTTGGTGATATGAATGAAGATATAACGGATGCCAACTCAGCCAATCACCTAAATAATTTCTGTTTAGTTTAATATTGTCTAGCAGAGAGCTTTTGCCAAAAGATAGTTATACATACATAAGTGATGCTTGGCTCACCTCATCATGGTTAGATCACTGCATGTCACTGCTGATGCTCACACTTCTATTGGGCACATTAGAGTTCTTTATGGAGTTACATCCTCTGACCACATTCCCTTTGAGATGATTAATAAGTTAGACTGTATGCCTGTGTTTACAAAATATACAAGTAACTCAAATAATGAGTCCTTGGATTGGTCCACTCTTTCAGAGGATAATATTGCTTCTTATTGTGCTCATACAGATCAGTTGTTGGTGCCATTGAGCTGCCCAAGGATGCTGTTGCCTGTAGGGATGGTAACTGCACTAATACATTACATAGAATAGCTATTTCCTCTACAGTAATATAGTTGGAGCATTATTAGTAGCAAGTAAACCTTATAATAGAAATAATAAGAGAAGGAGAATTAGGCCTGGCTGGAACACCTGTGTGGCTGGAACACCTGTGTGGCTGGAACACCTGTGTGGCTGAACTTCAAGCTGAAGTTTGTGAAGCTGCAAAATCTTGGACCAGGGCAGGAAAACCCAGGCAGGGGCCTGTTTTTGAATATAAGAGACTTGCAAATGCAAGATATAAGTATGCAATATGTTTTATTAGTAAGAATGAAGAAACTACGAGGGCTGACTCAATGGCCAACAAGCTTCTTTGCAACAATACAAAAGAGTTTTGGAAAGAGGTGAAACATGCTAACAGTTGCAAACCTTCTCTGCCCTACACAGTGGATGGAGTCTCTGGTCCGAATAAGATTTCAGAGTTTTGGCAACAACACTATGGTAAAATATTCAACGGTGTCCATAGTGAACCATTCACAGTAGACAACGTAGATGGTGTTGATACAATTAAATCACATGAAGTGTACTTAGCTATTAAAAATCTGTCCAAAAACAAAACAACTGGCAAGGATGTGATCTCCTCTGAACATCTTAAATTCGCTGATGAGGTTGTTGTTTTACAGCTTTTCTTCTACATGGTTTTCTCTCAGAGTCTATGATGTCTGTTGTTTTAGTTCCTGTGATTAAGGACAAAGTAGGATTCAGGTCTGGACTTTGACTTGGCCGTTCTAACGCCTGGATACGTTTATTTGTGAACCGTTCCATTGTAGATTTGTCTTCATGTTTTGGATCATTGTCCTGTTCAAAGATAAATCTCTGTCCCAGTCTCAGGTCTTCTGCAGACTCCAACAGGTTTTCTTCCAGAATGATCCTGTATTTGGCTCCATCCATCTTCCCATCAGTTTTACCCTGTCCGTGCTGAAGAAAAGCAGGCCCAGACCATGATGCTGCCACCACCATGTTTGACAGTGGGGATGGTGTGTTCAGGGTGATGAGCTGTGTTGCTTTTACTCCAAACATATTGTTTTGCATTGTGGACAAAAAGTTTGATTTTGGTTTCATCTGACCAGAGCACCTTCTTCCACATGTTTGGTGAGTCTCCAGGTGGTTTGTGGAAAACTTTAAACTAGACTTTTTATGGATATCTTTGAGAAATGTCTTTCTTCTTGCCACTCTTCCATAAAGGCCAGATTTGTCCAGTGTATGACTGATTGTTGTCCTCTGGACAGACTCTCCCACCTCAGCTGTAGATCAGTTCATCCAGAGTGATCATGGGCCTCTTGGCTGCATCTCTGATCAGTCTTCTCCTTGTTCCAGATGAAAGTTTAGAGGGACGGCCAGGTCTTGGTAGATCTGCAGTGGTCCAGGGTTATTATAGTTAACGAAAACTAAGACTAAAACTAAAACTAGCAATGAAAAAATATTTCAGTTAACTGAAATAAAAATAAAAACTACAATTAAAAAAAAAACGAAAACTAAATAAAAACTACAATGAAGGATGTAAAACTAACTAAAACTAAACTGAATTGTAGATAAATTCAGCTTCGTTTTCGTTGTCGTTTCGTTTTCTCCCTCGATTACTGCCATAGAGATTACTGCCTGTCCTGCAGCAGCCGCTGTGATACCCTCCCTCCAGAGAGGGGGCAGCATAGCGGATATAGACCTTTTCGGGCCAGCCCCCCGGAAGTACCCCGTCCGCCATTGCTGGGTTGTGCTACAGAGCGACACTTTCACCGGCTCGCAGATTAACCAGTGTTTTTCTCTTTCTACAAATATGTATTTTTATAATGTCGAGTCGGTCGAGTGGGAATAATGTTCCGTCATAAACTGTGCCAACAATGGTGTGAAAATTCGACAATGGAAGAAGAAAGTATGCACGAAGACTGCCTTGTTTGCAGAACAAGAAGTTAGGAAGACGTGGGTGAAAAATATCAACAGAAAGGACTTTGTTCCAAATGAATACAGCCGGGTGAGTTTTCGTTAACATTCAATCTCGTACTACTCATAGTCTCGCTGAGAGTCCCGGACGATTCTGGCCGAAAGAACAGCAGTATGACGCTACTGTAGCCCTCGGTACTAGCACAAGCCTATAAATGAATGAATGAATGAATGAATGAATGAATGAATGAATGACTTAGGAGAATGATAAAATAAATTAAATATAACATTAACACATAGCCTAATTTACCGCTCGCGTTAACATTACAGCAGCATAATCTTTATGGCTTGTTGACGTTAGTTATAGCCAGCGTTCCACAGTTTTTAGTGTTTGATTATGGGAATAGATAATGCTATTTCCATAACCCATCATTAAAAACAGCAATAAACTACCTTCATCTGTAACTGGAGGCCACTGCCTAACATCATCAATCCAAGACATGTCTGTGTTATCCGTAACAGATGCTCCGCGCTGCTGTGTTTGGGTTAGTTGATGGAGCACCGCACCCTCCAGTTATGTCTGGGCCACTAGGGGGCGCATGTCCACAATTTTCAAGTCGAAAAGGTGTATAAACTGCTGCATACTGCAAGAAGAAGAAAAACTAAAACTAAGACTAAAACTAAATAAAAACTAAACTGAAACTAGTCAATTCCTCAAAATAAAAACTAAACTAAAACTACTAAATTACTTGTTGAACTAACTAAAACTAAACTGAAATAAAAAAGCAAACTGGAAAACTAAATAAAAATAAAAACTAAAGAAAATTTCAAAACTATAATAACCTTGCAGTGGTCTGATACTCCTTCCATTTCAATATGATTGCTTGCTCAGTGCTCCTTGAGATGTTTAAAGCTTGCGAAATCGTTTTGTATCCACATCCAGCTTTAAACTTCTCCACAACAGTATCTGGGACCTGCCTGGTGTGTTCCTTGGTCTTCATGATGCTCTCTGAGCTTTAACCAGAACCCTGAGACTATCACAGAGCAGGTGCATTTATACGGAGACTTGATTACACACAGGTGGATTCTATTGATCACCATCAGTCATAACCAGTGCTAACCACTAAGCCACCGTGCTGCCTAGATATTTTAAATTTTAAAATATCTAATAAATTTCGTTCCACTTCATGATTGTGTCCCACTTGTTGTTGATTCTTGACAAAAAATTAAAATTTTATATCTTTATGTTTGAAGCCTGAAATGTGGCAAAAGGTTGAAAAGTTCAAGAGGGCCGAATACTTTCACAAGGACCTGTATATAGTCTGTATTTATGCATTATAGAAAATGGCATCTTTCTGAGTTATTGTTGCCTCATAGCAAGTAAACCTATTTGAATCAGTGTTTCCTTCCACTCTCACTGTATGTGTGCGTTTATCTGGGTGCTCCACTTCCCTCCAAAGTTCAGGATGAAATCACTGTAGGCTCGAGTGTGTGTGCGTGAGTGCGTGTGTGCGGGAGTGTGTGTGAGCGGTTACCTGCGTCCTCGTGTTGCCCTGTGATGGACTGGTGACATGTCCAGGTTGTACTCCACCTCTCACCCTGTGACCCAAATAGGATGAAGTTTAAATGAAAATGAACATGGGAATGATCTGGAGGTGGGAATTATGACGTTTTATTTCTTCCCACCTCCCTCTGAGCAAATCTATGTATGTGGTGTTCATGCGTAAGTTAAATTGAAAAAAGTTTGTTATTTGACTCTCCAATGTATATAGATGTATAAAGATTTAATAAAAAAAATACTCTTTTTGACATACATTATCCAGAAAACTGGCATTTTCAACAGTATTTTCCAAGCCTCTCTTCCAGTTGTGTCGTTTCTTAAATCTTTAAGATTCTGATTCGGTCGTTCACTGATCATGTGACCACACAGCAGTTGGAATATGTCGTTATTTCCCTCTGCCATTTATTTTTTCCTTCAGACTGATGAAAGCTAATTGTGTTTTCATGTCCCCCGTGTTTCTCCCTCGTCTTTCTCTCAGACTCACATCTCACTTTTCTTCCCAGTTTCATTTTCTCTCTGTCAGTGGTTTCCTCAGCCTCCAGAACCTTCCATCAGCGACTACAGACAGCCCTGAAGTAATTACGCTAAAAACACTGATGAGGATGTGGCTCATAAATAAGCAACTCTAAGTGATATTAAAGTATTGGAAAAAACACTGTCAGGACTTTTTTTTTTTTTCAAGAACACTGTCTGAGCAGCACTTCTTATTTCCCATAATTCACCTCTCCAGAAGATTGCAGGGTGAGAAAGGTCTTTTTTAAAGTTTGTTGAGGATCATGAAAACATGGAGCTGAGACAAGTCTTGCTAAAAATGTTTCATGATGATGGATCCATCCATCCATCCATCCATCCATCCATCCAGGGTCAGGGGGATCTGCTGGAGCCCTCCCCCATTATGGTGTTTCATGTAAAATACTTTCAGACTGTATTTAGATTATTGGGTGAAAATGACAGGATTTTCTATAATAGTCAGTAACCAATTTGTTTTTGTTTTTTATAAAACATCCATCAACTTTCATTAAAACAAAAAATTCAGAATTGGATGAACAGAAATATAGAACCACTTTGTAACACAGGGGATTTCCTGCATTTAACCAGTTTCACTTTAACAATGAAGAAAGTAAATAAAACAAACAAACAAACAAAATCCTGTATTTACTGAATCAGCCTGTGATTTCATCAGCGTACGTTCCAGTCTGTGGATCGGAAACCAAGCAACAGATGAAAAATTTCTCCTGAGAAATTCTCCAAGAGTGAAAAATAACTAGCACCAAAAATAGCAAGTAAATGAGGAAGTAAAAATTGCTTTCACCCAACCAGCTCTCAATCATCTTCCTCTCTTCTCCCTCCTCATATCCTTCCTTTAGCAGGCCCATTAAAATCATAATGAGACAGTTGCCTTTTTTGGACACTGAGATTGGAAAAGTAATTCATCCTCATTGCTGAAGCTAAATAATTGAAAGCATGAAGGAGAAGGAAGCGACTCAGGCTTGGGGAGGCTAGTTATTAGCATTCAAAACCAAAATGCATCTTTAAACGGCAGTCTGTTAGATAAAGTCTCCGGAGCGTGCGCCTGCATCCTACAGTATTTAACAAAAAGAACATACGCGTTTGAAAGAATTATACAGGTTGAAATGATGTGGTTCAAATTTCCCTAATTACAGATGCCAAACAGGTTTAAAATACAAACCCAAAACCCTTTGAATATAATTTATTTAGTTAGAGATACCAAAAACAACAAGCATAACCTGTGCTGGAAAAATGGAAATTAGAAAAGAGTTCAAGTCACTTACTGTGGAGTCTTCTTCTGAGAAGAAGCAGAGTTCATTATCCAGCCTGTGTCTGTAAAGTAAAAGTAATATGATTTAGCAGCAGGGAGGGTGATGAGTGAAAACATCTCTCCGTTAGCATTCCGGCTAACTCTCTAGCCACCTATAAGCCTGCCTCGTTGTCTACAAACATATATGGCCCTGGATATTTATTTTGTTAGGTATAATGTGAGGCTAGTGATGTTAACGTCACTTTATTAATTACATTAATACAATGCTCTGATGTTAACATAGCTCTGGTGTGGGACAGACCTATGGACCAGAGCTAATGCTAACAGAATTTATCACCCTCCTTGTCGCTAAATCATATTACGTTTACTAAACTGTGGTTAAATCAATCATCTAATAAACAAAGTAAACTTACCTTGGAGTAAATGTTGGCATGTTTTGTAACTTTCCCCACGTTCTGTTGACACAACTTAACCCACAGCCTGCATTCTCCAGCATTTGTTTTCGTTTGGGAAAGAGAATAAAAATGTCCCTCCAAACATTCTGGACACCTCGAGTCACTGTTGCAGGTCCCCAGCAGCAATATTTTACCACGGCGTTATTCTAATGTAATGTAAATACTGTTGATAGGCATCGGAAAAATGGCAAAATAACATTGTCCTTAATGGAGGAGCAGTGAGAATGTCCGACCTAGCAACAGTAACTAGGGAGGGGGCGGTGTTTACCGAAAGGTCAATTACACCAAACAGCTTCAACTTAAATCTGTGAGGAAAAAAAAAAAGGAAAAAAAGGCTTGAATTGTTCTTGAGCTAACAATGGGTGGCATGGTGGCTCAACGCACGACCCATCCATCCTGACGCTGAGCAGTCTGCAGGCGCCGGCGTTCATGAGGAACTTTGCATTGACCATTCATGGTAGAAGGTGGGTGTGTGGAGGGCAGGACGTGAGGCGAATCCACCTGGGTGAACTTCCAGGTGGGCTTTGATTTACGAGGGGAAAACTGCTTGAAGGTGTGCGTACAGAGTTTTATAACTCAGAATATTGTTTTGGGAGCATGCCTATGTTCCCTCAGCCCTATGTTCCCTCAGCCCTAGTTTTCCCATGCTCAATCAGTGGCTGAGTTACCACTATTAACCTAATGGCTTAACACAGGCACTAATGTTACCAAATGGCTATGTTATATTACCCCACTAATAATGTCCAGAATGTTACCAAACTTCTACAGTAGTACAATTAGTGTTAGTACTCATAAAATGAGGTGTTAGAAAGTTTGTAAGTACACCAGAAATTCCAGACATTATTAGTTGGGTAAGGTCATGGTGCAAAAGACCCTAGGTTGAAATTACTCTGAATCATTTCTTAAAAAGCGACATAAAACTAAAGATGACTTGACTTAGAGTTGCATTTTGAGAAAAAATCTTAGAAATGAGGGAACATAGGGCTGTGGGATCATTGGGCTGTGGAAACATAGGGATGACCCCATTGTTTTGTGCACGCCATTTTTTAAGCCGTTTGTGCACGGAAACCTTTTCGTGAGGATCCCACGCACAGCTTTATAAATGAGACGCCTGGTCAGGATGTCTCTCTGGGGAAGCGTCTTCGGCTCGTTTCAGTGGGAGGAAGTCTACAAACCGACCCGGCGTCGTCTCGGAGGAGCTGGAGGTTGTGACTGCAGAGATGGAGAGACTTCTGCCTGAACTACACTCTGGTGCTGGATAAGTGACAGAAAATTGAATGGATGGAGGGATTAATGGATTAAATGAAAGGTGACAATCCAGACTTTGGTCCACTCTTGCCTAAATACTTGAGGGTTTACTCATATAAATTACAGGCATTATTGACGGCTGTGGCTAAAGAAGATCCACATGCTGCTTTCAGTCCTCCCTGATTGATTTGATGCAATTTTGAAATCTCTTTTGTGTTTATATCCGACAGCCTCTCTCTCTTGCCTGCCTCATTATTCTTTTCTCACATCTCATCTCGTTTTCAGGGAGTACATGGAGAACTTTTGATAAAGGAGAATGACTTCGGTTATTTATGGCGCCGTACAAGTAGCCTGCACGGTTGAATGTGGGATCAGTTTTGTGTGCAAACAGAAGTTTTCAATCAACCTTCGGTTCCAGCATCATGCATACTTTAAACTGTGACTGCTGAGTTTCCAACACCTCGACTGTTTCGTCAGTTCATGAGTAGATTTTCTAGGTCCGATGAACAAGTTTTGGAGAAGAAATATCAAAATCTGGCTAAAACAGGCCTTTTTTTCTTATTTTCCTTTCAGCTTTTCCCTCCAGGGGTCTCCACAGTGAATCATCTCCTCCATCTGACTCTGTCCTCTTCATCCTCTTCTCTCACACCGACTAACTTCATGTCCTCTTTCTCTACATCCATAAATCTCCTCTTCGGTCTTCTTCTCGGCCTCCTGCCTGGCAGTTCCTCCTTCATCATCCTTCTACAGATATATCCACTATAACTCTTCTGTACATGCCCAAACTATCTCAGTCTGGCCTCTCTGGCTTTCTCTCCAGAACATCTGACATGTCCCGTCCCTCTGATGTTCTCATCCTTGATCCCATCTGTCCTCGTCACTCCCAAAGACCTCAACCTCTTAACCTCTGCCACCTCCAGTTTTTACTCAAGCTAAATGAGACTTGCGTAAGGGAATAACATTTGTTCAGTATTTTTCAAATTACATATCACCTATGTGGTAAGGTACACATGCTGAGTTTGGTTCAGAAAACGATTTTTATACGTTTATTGGTTCTGTCTCTTATTCAGCCGTACTTACCAAGCAGAGCAGAACGAAACTGCAAGATGCATGGGCTCCAGAAGGATTTAAAAGACTGCACTGTTATTCTACAGAATACCAGTTGGCAGAATGGGCTTAATTAGAGGTAAATTGCACAGTATTCTTATTTTTAAGTAAATACACGGACCATCTGGCATGTTCAATTCTATTAAATCTATAATGGCATCCCTCAAGCGGCAGCCTGTTGTAGCTGCTCTGTCAAATTCTTTGTTTCTTCATGAGATTTTCTGCAGAGCTCATTTTATGTTTGGACTTTAAATTTTGGATGATTTTCTACGCTGTTCTGCTCCTTGAATTTTTGCGATAAATTCTGGGACTTTTTAACAGTTGTTTTGATGAGCTGCCATGACAACAGAGCATTGTTTACATCTGGGAGCAGCTGATTGGCTGGTTTTTGAAAAAGTACAATGACCTGAATAACCCGAAAAGGAGACAAACTGAAGGGAAGAGTTTTCCATTGTTTTTCACCTGGATCATCACATGGAGCTTGAGATCCCTGGGAAACAAAAAGGATGAAACAGAGAAAGAGCAGAATTGTCTCATTTTCTAAGGCGTGGTTGCAGGACCAGACTAGAGTGCCTCTACAGGGATTTTGGAGGATACAGGTAGACAAAAGATTTTAAGCAGACCAGCAGAAATAGGCGGGAAGTAGACAGGACTGCTGCAGTGGATGGTGAAAACATATCAGCTGTACCTCTGGATCAGTTACTGTGAAGGAGCACCTTGGCATCCCAGATGCTTCACTGCTGGATGCAGATTTCTGTCCATGCACATTACCTGTGTTGCCTCCCGATGCTGTAAGCCAGGGGTTCTTAACCTTTTTGACCTTGAGGCCCAATTTTTTAGTACAAAGTGGCCCAGGGCCCATTAGATATTAACACTGTGTAGGTTTGATTGACCTCACTCTCGGTTTGATTTGTATTCAATAATAAACCAAATCCACTTACTGTTTAACAAGTAAAAACCCCCCTTAAATAAAATCACATTATAAAATGGGACTATTACAATTACTTTTATTAAACACGTGTATGTAAACCTGCAACATACTGTATCAAGACACTGAACAGGCTGATAACTCCTGGACCAGATCAAGCTGTGACATGAAAAAAATTCAAGGATCAAGTCAGACTTTTTAATAATAAGAAGAAAAAGTCCAATATTAGGAGTTTACTTTAAATTAATAAAAAATAATATATGTAATCAATCAATAAAAGGGGGCGATAAAACAAATGCATTCAAATAATATAAATCTATTTTTAAATTAAATAAATAAACTGCAAATTGTGCAAATTTAGAATCTAAATGCAAACATTTAGAGTTGCTGAGTGACACTGACCTTTTCTGCATCTGCAGCCCAATTTCCTTCCTCTTAAAATATTCCACCAGTTTTCCCACAAGAGTCGGGTACGACGGAGTATTAGGGCCACACTGAGAAAAAAAAATTGTCGAGAATAAAGTCAAAATGCAGTTTCCACAATAAAGTTGTCTTAAAGATTTATTCAAACCAGCTTTACTCTACCAACATAACGTCTGTGCTTTTATCACATAGACACAGTATTATAACAAGTATTTGAACTTTGAAGAGATTGTGTCAAAAATTGCGCCTATTCAGAAAAAGAAACTACACCGATTCTGGAATTCTGAAAACTGCATTTCAACTTTATTCTCGACATTTCAACTTTATTCTCGACATTTCGACTTTATTCTCGACATTTCGACTTTATTCTCGACATTTCAACTTTCTTCTCGTAAGTGAGGAATGAAAAAAAAAAAAATCACAATTTTTTTTCTCAGTGTGGCCCTAATACTCCGTCGTAGTCAGGTGCTTGGTCTCTAGGTGGCGCTGTAGTTTCGAGGGCTTGAGGGATTCGTTGGACAGCAATAGCTCACACTCCACACACTGGACTTTTGGCTTCTATTTTGACTTCTATTCTTCCATTTACAAAACTGTATTTAACGAAGTCAAGATTGCATATCCGTAAAAATTTTGTCTTTTGGGTTGGAGGGGCTTGGCAGGATGTTCGTCTTCATTTTTTCTTTTTAAAAACTTATCCATTTTTGCCACTTCTTCTCTGCGTATTGGCGCTTGTTAAACGACTGAGTGACGCATTACTGCCACCACGCGGTGGAAAGCTGCATGCAGTCTCGCGGCCCACAGGTGCAAACCTGAAGGTTTTTTGTGGCCCTCTGGGGCCGCCAGCGCCTCCCAGTTTGGGTCGCGGCCCTATGGTTAAGAACCACTGCTGTAAGCCACATGCACAGTTGTTGGCAGGCAACAAACACAGCTCCTAAGTGGATTCATGAGGACTTCTGGAGATTTCAGCCAGCTTAACCCTACTCTTCAACAGCTTTTCAACTGATTTTTATTTCAATTTTGACTTTCTTGCATGTTTTTCTGAGAAATTAATACTGCAACATCATACCCGGGATTAACAAAGTACTATTCAATTAGATTCACTTGAATTCAAGACACTAAACAACACATTTATGCCCTGATACGCAATAAGTTTTTTTTGGCCACATGATACATTTATGTTATGCATTCTTCCTCCTTTTATAACTGGTTTTGAACCAACTGCTGTAGAAACTGAAGTTAAATGGTGCAGAACAGATAAGCACAGCCAGTTTATTCCTTTTAGTTCTGTCCTTTCCTGAAATCAGCCACCTATCGCATCTGTGCCATGTGGAGTAAAAGCACACTAAAAGTATCTTTGAGTCTTGGGCATCACTTCTGTGTCTAATCTATATGAATCAAAGAAAATATAAGCTTCAGATTAAATTATTAACACACATTTCATCACCACAGTAGATAAATACCAGTTTCTGGGAAGATCAGGCTGAAACTCCAGACTGTCAACTCAAAGATTAATGTTCTCCTTTCACTTTAATACAGGTGTGCACTTTCACAAAGGATCTTTTGGTAAGTCAGAAAGAATATATTACACTTTTATGGTCCACTTTAAGCTATAAATGTAAGAGATCAAATTCAAGACAAGATGTGCTGTGAAAAAAGAGGCTGTTATACTTAATCAGCTTTTAACTGCGATTAAAACATGAACAGTTAAACCTGTCTCTTCCAAATCTCTGACTTTACTTTCTACTCTCAAATTATATGTTTACCCCCAAAATATTCTAACAATACTCAGCAGTTTGACATACAGGAGATAATTAGCCAAACTTGTGCGAATTTGAATTGTAAAAATTGTGACTAAGAAAGTGCAGTAAAAGACATTTGAAAGTAGCGTTTCAGACCACTGAAACAAAAATGAAACAGTTCTATATGTATGTGTGCGTGTGCGTATACACAACTGTGCAAAAGCCTCATGCACTTCAACCACTTTTTGAAATATTTAGATTTTGTCAGCCACTTCAGCCTCCAGTTACCAGTAGCACCATTCTCTGCGTACGTCTGTCAGCCTTGCACCTCACACCAGAACAGCTGTGCAGCAAACGACTGATGATAAAACCTGATCTCAAAAAATATGAAGTTTGAGCACGTACGCACAAATACTCACAAAAAAAAAACACGCACACAGGAATTCAGATGTATCTGGGTCATACTGTCTTGTGAGAACACTGCTGTGCTGCATATTCAGCCTGCCTCACCCAGCAGGTCTGTTGGACTTTCTGTTCTCGCATTTCCAGCTGACAATAAAAACAATGCGGCGCATTTATGACCTCGTGAAAAACCAGAAGTGAGTGGAGATGTTGTGGTCAGCGGTGTGTCCTGCCTCTTCTTTTCTGTGCAGCGGTATTTTCTGCTCATTTTCCTGGTGATGATTCTCCACACCTGCCATCCATTTCACTATCAAACTGGTATATCCCCCCTCGTCTTCACTCCACTCATCATTAATGGGTGAAACGAATACCTGGCTGCAATCCTGTTTTACCTTTTTATTTTTGTTGTCAAGCTGGCTTCTTGCTGTTAATTTTTTGTACTTCTCTAATCTCCCTTCTCTCTGCTGCTCCCCAGGTAAGATTACTAACCTGTGTTGTAAATGAGTCGACTGTCTCAGTTTAATGAAAGAAAACTACAGACTTTACTTGTGCACAGGTTGATTCCCTTGTAGACAGTTCAACACAAACAACACTTTTACACATTTGTTTCCCCTCTGAAAAAGAATTTAAGAAGGCTTTAAAGGTGATGGCAGTCTTCCAAGTTAGACAGTGTGGAAAAATACCCTTTCAAATGTATAACATAGCTCTTCACAAAGCTACAACTGATATTTATTCAAGATTGAGAAAAATAAGAATAACCCCAGGTTTCTTTACAGCACTGTTGCTCATGATTCTTTGGAGCCGTGCATTCCTTTCACTCAGTATTGATGACTTCACTTTTACAAATAAGATTTTTCCATTAGAGAGAAAGTTGGCAGCATCCCTCTCACTGCTGCTTCTGATGCTTCATTAAATGGAGCAGTTTTGGAACTGCTGGACCTGATTTGTGTCTACACTGTTTGCCTTCTAGAGCTCTCTGAACTGGTTGCTTCATCTAATCAGTATGTCTCTCTCCATCTCAACCAGTCTATTCAGGGAGGTTTTTCCCTTAATTAAAAGCGCCATGTTGGATGCCATCAATCTTTTGACAGGCTATGTGCTTCGGGCTCTTTAGGTTGGTGTAATAAAACAGCTACCTAAAAAACCTACATAATCGAGCACAAGATTATTTAAAGGACGTTTGAATGTGTTATTGGGATTAAAGAAACTGCAGTAGCTTGGTTTAAGTCGTATCTATTTGATTCAGTTTATAGGGAATGAAAGGGAAGTCTTCGTCATATACTAGAGTTGGTTATGATGTTCCACAGGGTTCTGTATTTGGGACAATTCTTTTCACTTTTCTTGCTTCCATTAGGTACTAGTATTACTTACTATGGCATAAACAACTTCATGGCTGTATTGTTCATGCAAGAGATCAGCTGATTTCTTTGGAACTGACTGGCACGATGGCCAGACCTACCAACATACCTGAAGAGATCTGGAGAATAATACAAGCTGTGTCTCCCTTCTATCATCACAGGCAACATCAGCTCGCTGGCTAACAAGACAGAGGAGCTAATGGCATTAGCCAAGAGTCAGCTGTAACGAGTGTAATTTAAAGTCCTTTATGGAGACATGTCTGCACTGGGACAATGTTTCTATTGAGGGCTTCTAGATTGTTCAGGCTGATAGAGGCAGCACTGGGAGCAGTAAGCAGAAAGGAGAGGGGCTACACCAAGTGCTGCAACCCTGCTCATATTGCTATCAAAGAGTGCATCTGTAGCCCGGACATTAAACTGTTTGCTGTTATCTTGGTCTGTATTATTTACCACGAGAGTTTACGCATGTTGCGATGGTGACCGTTTACGTACTTCCTCCATCAACTTCTACCATGTCACGATAACCAAATCACTGCCCAACTTCACACAGTATGGGAGCTGTCCAACCAGAGAGCTGAGGACCCTGGACTTATGTGAAGATTACATACAGCTCCTCCCCCCTCCACCGCTGGGCAGGTCAGATTACAATATGGCAAACCTCAGCCACACTTATGTTCCTCTGGTGAAGACTCAGACGGCAAACCCAAGAACAATGACCTTTTTGTTTTATAGGGATCCCACACTCCCTGTGGAGGGAAGAGGCCTATGAGACACTGCAGGGATGTTTTGAGGTCGCGGACTGGCAGGCACTGAGACGTCCAGAGAGGACATCAACGGGTTCCCAGAGTGCTTTACAGACTACATTGGCTTCTGTGAAGACTCCATAGTCCCATCTGAGACTGTTCATTGTTACCCAAACAACAAGCCATGTGTAGCAGAGCACATCAAAGTCCTCTTGAAGGGAGGAGGAGGTCCTTCACAGCTGGGGTGGCGAGCGAGTGGTGGGAGACAGCTGTTTGAGGGTTTTACCAGATGTGTGATGTAGTAAATAAGTTAAAACACCACCACTCTGGGACTCACCCAGAAACTATTAAAACACAAAGCTCATTTACTGTGCAAGTATGAGACAAGATTCAAGTTCAGTAACAATAGAATTTATTGTACGTTAAATTATATAAAAGAGATAACCGTCAGGCCTAAATAGTCCAAAAAGTGGAACACTTATAATGTACAGAAAGGGAAATACTTTGTTAGCTTGATACAAAGGACCAGTGACACCAAACAAAAAAAAACAATCCAGCCATGTTGATAATTCATACGCAGTCAGGTTGTACACAGCATTGTTAAGGCCAATGGCCCAACTGTATAACACCTGTGCCACCCAGTAGGATAGGCTTTTCCCAACGGCAACCAGGGAATATTTTCTACGCACATCAACACAGAATCCAGAAAAGTAGCACCCAGGCAAAACAGCAGCGAGGACAGCTCCAAACAGAGGTAGGCGCACAAATGACAGCTGCAACAGAGATCTGCATCAGTGCTCAAGCTATGAATGCTAGCAAGTACAGAACATAGTAAACTTTTACCTGCTAGTTGGACATGAGCAGCAGATACAAATGACTTAACAGTAAGGGCCAGGAACGCAACTCAAGAGGCGCAGGCATAAACACCGCAGCAAGATCTAAGCAGGAAGTGGACGTAGCGGAGAGGCGTGATGCCGACAGAGGCCACCACACAGAGAGACGACTGCTTTTACACTCTACTGGACTGGTTTATCTAAAACGGCTGTGCTCAATCCCTACTGCCACATGACTGGATTTGCCCAGCCCTGCTCTAAAGTTTAAGCACTTTTGTCATGAAAAATGAAATTGTAGATGTTGGGGTACAACACATCGGGCAAGTCTTCCAGATTGTATGCTCAACCCTTTTCAGCTGTTTGTACTGGTCAGGGTTAAGGTTGCACCAATTGCTGCTATTGCACACGACTGCACAAGAATAAATGAATTACCAACGCTGTACTGTGAAGCTTGACCTACAAAATGGCGATGCTGAGTCAAAGTAGCCTTTTATCTTTATGTGAAGGCCACCCTCGCTCTGGTTCCCTTGGTCTGGGGGAACACTCCCAAACCCAGTGATTATACCCAAAGACAGGGGTGTCCAAACTCAGTGCTGGATGTCCTGCATGTTTTTGATGTTTCAGAGGCACAACACACCTGTTTCCATTGAATAGATCACCACCGGCTTGTCTTCCAGGTCTACACAAGTCTGTTAACTATCCATTCATTTTGAATTAGGTGCGCTGAAGCAGGGAAACATCTAAGACATGCAGGACAGGACCCTTTTGGACACCCCTGCCCTAAGACATACTATTCAGCATCTCTTCAACATGAGCCAGAGTTTTCCGAGGGTCTCTGTGTTGTGGAACACATCATGCCTCATTCCTGTCCTTTGTAACATCAGGCCTTTTTCCCAACTTCCTTTTCTATCGTAGCTGTGAGAAAAGGTCTTTTTTTTAATCAATTACAGTCATACCTTGACTTAAATGGTCTTTCTGAGAAGTTTCAACCTGGTTTTAAGTTGAGTCAGGCCACTTTCTATTTGCTTTTAGTTATGGCTGAGCATCATTCTGGGTTTCTGGAAGAAGATTTCCACAGTTACTCCAGAAAGCTACTGTCAGGATCTTGGTTTAGTTGTGTGCTTTGTTCTCCTGATTTTTGTCTTATTTTCTTGTATTCCTGGTATCCTTTCTGGTTCTTGCAAACTTCACTTCCTGTTTTGTCTGTCCATTTCTGGTTTGGTTGGTGATCTGGTTTGTGATTGTTCTCACCTGTGTCTCATCAGTCCTTGTGTCTGTATATTGTCTTGTCTTCCCCCTTTTTCCTGCTAGTCCTTTCTCTCTGGTAGCCTGTGCTGCTACGCTACCATTTAGCTATCGTTTAGTCCGTTTCTGTTTTGCTACATTGTCATGCTTCTTTGTGTATCTTAAATTTGGATTATCTTTTTCTTTAGAGAGTTGTTTGGGTTATTCTCCTGCTTTCCCAGCCTGGCATTACATTTTGTTTATTAACTATTTGTTCATTATTCCTGCCTCGCAAGCTCCTGTATTTGGGTCCCCTTTCTATGAAACGCAGCAGCTATTCCAGCCGCTACTCGTTGGAAAGCGAGTGACACCCTGGCAGCATTTAAAAGAATGCAGATATTTTTTTTCTGCTTTTCAGGTGGTTGACATGACTGTGATGGTCAACCTTTGATCTCCTGCTTGGTCTCTTGCACTGCTGCCCCACAGGGGACAAGGTGCACCTCATAGGTAGTTGGTGTTTACATGGATATGAATTCATACTGTTTAAAATGAAAACATTTTTGGCCCATTGACATTTTCTTACAATATACCACTCATTTTCAATTTTAAAAAAGTGTTTAAATTAACTCATATTTCCTATATTCAAAACAAAAGGTAATTATATGATCTGAGTCTATTAGACTATTAGACCACACCTACCATTTTTTGTGAATTAGTTTTTTTTTCTTTTTAAACTTTGTTTCTTGTTTCTTTTTAAACATTGTTGACTTCAGTGACATCTTTGGTGTTACAGATCGATATTGACATATAGACTTTATAGACTATTTTAAAGCTAAAAATCCTGTTTGCTGTTGTGCGCTGCGTTATAAGGGCTTGATGGCCATAAAATGTCACCTTTCCTGGATTTGAAGAGCTCACTCTGCGCACCTGTGTCATCTGGCTCCTCCTCCTTCATCACGTGTCTTCTTGTTCAGGATCATATTGATCATCATCCTCTCCCTCAGACACATCCTTGTCAATTTTGCTTAAATCTCCCCTCAATATCAGTCTCATGACCAACAATTGGATCAATATCCTCAGAGAGAGTGAATCTCAAGCTGACTGTTGCTGCTGCAGAATAAAACTGGAAACATCTCACCCAAACCCTGTTTAGAGATGCCAGAGTTTATTTTTAGACAAAATGTAAAAGTTTGTGTTCCAGTGGGAGAGTGATGGGGTAGAGTGCTGGAAGTATGAATGAATGTGTGTGTATGTGTGTGTGTGTGTGTGTGTGGTAGGGCAAACCGAACCATCTTTAATCCACAGAGCATCACAGCTTTTAAATGTTCTCCACCAGGTCATATTTGACCCGTAACATCACAGATGTCACTTTTTTTTAGACAGCTTCAGAATTCACGAAAATAGAAAATAGAAAATTTGTTTTGTTGTGTAAAGATAACTGTTTCTTAGGATGTCATAAAGCCTCCTTCTTATACACACACATATATATATATATATATATATATATATATATATATATATATATATATATATATATATATATAATAATCAGTCAAGACTGATCACCTTCCATGTTGTTTTGTCACCTTCCCTGAGTCCAGTTCTGCTGAAGGTTTTTGTCTTCTTTTTTTTTCTCTCCATTTTCAGGATTGGAGATTTTACCAAAGTGAAGATTTAAGCAATCTTTTGTTTTTTTTAAAAATATTTATTGGTATAACATAGGGATGCAAATTTTGGATTTTTTTTATGACCGCTAACCGACGCCCTTTAACGATTAATAACCGTTAACCAATAAGTCCGGGAGGGTTGGCTGCTGCGATGTTGCGCACGTTGTCGTGGATGCATGCGGACACTTCCCCGTGTATATTCTCACGGCAATGTGTCGCCGTCAGCTTGTCACAGAGATGCCGCAGACACTTTTGATTCATACTCGCGCGGTCTCCGCTATGTTATTCCACGCCACAACGCAAGAGCGACAATCACAAACTAGCTAAACTTACTAAACTTATCTCTTGCGTTTTTCCACTTCCTCACCGTCTCGGCCGTATCCAGACCCACATTCATCACAATCTTCCTCCATGAATTACTAGAATATGTGCTGTCTTTGTAGCGTGGAGAACGAAAATCGTACAGATGTGGGTACTTTCTCATTTTTTCGATGACGCGTTCCTTTCTAAGTGGATGTAGAATTGACCAATCAGAGGCCTGTTACACCTGTAGACACGCCCCCATGAGTTGATTGAATTATGTAGCTTAAAAACAAAATTGATCGTTAGTATTAATCGGTTAGTTACTGTTATCGGTTAACGGTTAAACGGTTAACCATGTGCATCTCTAGTATAACATGAACACTGAATCTGATCTCAGTTGGAACAAATTGGATTATAATTAAAGTGAACTAGATTGTGAGCTGTGTCTGTTATCACGATACCTGATGAGAGTGATGCGAAATTTAAGACAGTGGCTCACTGCTGCTAGATTGTATGTGAAAACAACTTTGAAAATGTCTTTACTTGGGATATTAATACTGGACTATCACACATTTTGAACCTGGAAGATCTTGAAGATCTACAGCAACAATTTTTTCAGCTGATTCTGAGCCATAAATGGCATTTAACTGTGAGTGATATGGATAATCCAACCACCAACAAACCATGAACAACCAACAAGAGAAGCCAACAATCCCACTCCTCTAAGCTCCTCAAAGAAACGCTGCTGTACCAAGGTCAGCAATGTCTTGCTTTCAATCAATGAGGAACTCTGGACTTGATAAAGAACAGCTCTTGTTGAGAAAACAAATTCCTCCACCTGGGTAAAAGCCTCAAATTCAATCAAGAACAAATAGCGACACTTAAGAAAATAAATTACTGTGGCGCTCCGTTACCTCTCAAACACGGAAACTTTTAAATGTCGGAAGAGAAAACCTGAACATGGAAGTGACCATTTTTGATCTACAGTTGTAGCGTGAAACACAACCGGGTCATTCCATGTCAAATCAACCAAGAATTTCCCTTGACCTCTCAGATTTTTTTCATATTTTGGGGAATAATTGAGACCCGTGAATAATGGTCAGAACTGAAACAAATTTTGCTCTAAGCCTCTTAATTAGTGAGATACACGCTAATGAACTTTTCGCTAATTAACGATACCACACGAATTAAAACATCCATATCTCTGGAAGTATAGCACCTAGAGAGCTGGTTCTGGTGTCATTTTGAAGCCTCTTTCAAGCCCTTTATCCCTGTCTAACAGGTTTTGTTCTCAAATCATTGAGAAAAAAACTGTCACATTTTATAAACTTTAAATATGAGCCAAAAAAAATTATATTTTTTAATTTTCCTCTAATTCATGTCAGAGGTACCTCATGATGTAAACAAACTTCCCAGCAAATTTGGTGATGGGCACTCCAACAGTTCCTGATCAACAAGCAATTATAGGTGGCATGTCCTTTCGAAAATGCGCCATTCGCACATAGGCACTACAGAAAATACATTTTTTACAGTGATATCAGACTGCATATTTTCTTCTAGACCTTATATAGTATCCCCTCAGGGTCCTTTGCATCTTGCCCAGAGATTGACCATAGATTTTAATAGGGCGCTAAATTCACACCCTAGAATTCCCACGAGAATTTGGAGATGCAACTTATATAACAAGTTATATTCAGGATCTCAAGAATACGCTTGAACCAGGAGTGGTTTTGGTTATTGCAGACTTTTCAGAGAACTACAGTTTTGTAGTTCAGGATGCAGCTCAGTCCTTTCACTGGAACCATCTTCAGGCAACTATCCATCCTTTTATGTGCTATTATCGGTCTGAAGTGCAAGATGAGATTCCTGAACATACCAGTTTCGTCATCATCTCAGAATGCAACATACATGATACTGTGGCAGTTCATCTCTTCCAAAAACTGCTTGTAGAGTTTCTTAAAGACAAACTGGGACAGTTCCCTAAAAGGATTTGTTATTTCTCTGACGGTTGTGCTGCCCAGTACAAGAATAGGAAAAACTTCATCAACTTGTGCCACCATGAAGCTGACTTTGGGGTCCCAGCTGAATGGCACTTTTTCGCCACATCACACGGGAAAGGGCCATCTGATGGCATTGGCGGTACAATAAAACGTTTAGCAGCCAGGGCCAGTTTACAACGTCCATATGATCAACAGATAATCACTCCTCGTCAACTTTTTGAATTCAGATTCAGAGATAAAGAATGTGAATTGCCAGTTCACAACAACAGAACAGTACGAACAAGAAGCTGACCTACTGAAAGACAGATTTGAAGAAGCACGCACAATTCCAGGCTCACAAAAGTTGCATTCCTTCATTCCAGTCTCTAAGGAAGTGGTCACTGTTCGATTTTTTTCATCCTCGCCAGTGGAAAGACAGGAACGTGTAGGCCTTAGAAGTCTGATGGCTGAGAGTGAGACGAGTGACCACAGTGGTTCAGCCTTGAGTGGTTATGTGACAGTGGCTTACAACAGCCAATGGAGGGTGGCATGTGTCAAGGTTATAACCCAGAGAGGCATGAACTTGAAGTTACCTTCCTTCACCCACATGGACCATCCCCATCATACATATTTCCAGACCCACCAGACTCTCTCATCATTGACTACCATGATGTGCTAACAACTGTTCAAGCAACAACAGCAACAGGAAGAACATATTCCATCTCAAACAAAGAAACAATGGCTGCTGTTTCTGCATTGGAAAGGGAAATCAAAGATTAGGAACTGTGGTAGCAGAGAATAAATTTGAGCAGAGTTTGTATCAGGTAAGGTGTATTTATATTATTTCATCAAAGAGTGGTGAATCTGACCAAGGTTTGTACTTGAAACAACATAAAATCATTATGCAGAGATAGGAAAGCTACAGAAGAAATGCAACTAATTCTTCAGAAACACGGTGTTTGCCACATTTCACTTTTTCTCGAAGGACATGCCACCTATAACTGCTTGTGATCAGGAACTGTTGGAGTGCCCATCACCAAATTTACTGGGAAGTTTGCTTACATCATGAGGTACCTCTGACATGAATTAGAGGAAAATTAAAAAAATATAATTTTTTTTGGCTCATCTTTAAAGTTTATAAAATGTGACAGTTTTTTTCTCAATGATTTGAGAACAAAACCTGTTAGACAGGGATAAAGGGCTTGAAAGAGGCTTCAAAATGACACCAGAACCAGCTCTCTAGGTGCTTATACTTCCAGAGATATGGATGTTTTAATTCGGTTTGGTATCGTTAATTAGCGAAAAGTTATTAGCGGTATCTCACTAATTAAGAGGCTTAGCGCAAATTTTTTCCAGTTCGGCCATTATTCACGGGTCTCAATTATTCCCCAAAATTTGAAAAAAATCTGAGAGGTCAAGGGAAATTCTTGGTTGATTTGACATGGAATGACCCAACCTTCTTTCTCCAGGATTCGATAACGCACAAATCATGACAACCCCAAACAACTGGTTAAAATCCCTGGGGACACAGTTAAAGACATTATCTTCCACTGAGTTCATTGTATAGGAACTAAAACGTCCAAAGGTTGCAAAATTTGAACAGAAAAAACGGGTTCAATGTGACAGCAAATACCTGCAACAGGCCGAATGATACATTTCCTTGTGAAATCCTGAACAGATAAGAAAAATACTATTCCAATTCCGAAAGAAATGCATAAAAGAAGGAAAAAAGGCAATAACTGCGGCAGACAGACTTTATACTGTTGAGCAGATCTCCCACGACAAGAACATAATTCTAAATCCCCTTTCCTTACAAGCTCACAATAATATCGCTCTGATATATAGGGAACTGCTCGGTGGTTTCCAGAAATAGGAGAAGGCCATCATTACACTGAACAACAGAACAACATAATTCTGGACGGGTGACAGCAGAAACCTAAGGTGTGGCCAAATGAATAGTTTGGTACAATGTTAAAAAAAGAAAGAAAACACTGAGGAGCTCAAGAACATCAGTAGACCTGGAGGACCATGAAAGCCAGCTAAGTCCTTAACTTACAGAAGAAAAACCCTTCATAACATCTACAGAAGTCAAACATTTGCTGAAGGAGATACATTTGTCAAGATCTACAATAAAGTGGACACTTCCATGAATGTAAATACAAAAGGTTTGCAACAAGGTGAAAAACACTGGTGACATTTGAGAACAGGAAAGCCAGATTAGATTTGGCCATAAAACGTTTAGAAGAGCTTTACGTGTTATGGCATCACATTCTCTGGACAGTTGACACCGAGATAAACTTGTATCAGGATGATGGGAAGAGAAAGGTAGAGAAGGAAAGGAAGCAGACCGTGAGGATGTGTGACGTTTACTGGCTTTTACTGATGACATGACTGCTGAGAGGAGCAACAAGCAGGTAAGGTCTACACTAACTAAATAAAAGCAATTCTCTCCATGGATGAAACTTTCTGCTGCAGAGAAGCATGTTGCCTTCATTACCGGAGAGAGAGACTGTGTTTATGAGGAATAATACATGATGGAAACAAGCCTCCAGAGGAGTCAACAGCAGACTTCAAAGGTAAGCTTCCACTTTTTATATTGTGGCACCAGGCGATGTTTTGCTTTAAACACACATTCTAAGAACTGATGAGTAGGAATAAAATATATCGCTCATTAATTTATTTAATTGTTGTTTTGCTTAAAGTCCACTGCCCCACAAACGTGGTACTCTCTTTGTAGCTCAGAATAAATCAATCTGCAGGAAACAAGGAAATGTGTTCTACATTTTTTACATTACTTCCAATGTTTAAGTCCCCCCATCAGAGCTGGTGAATTAGCCCTGGCAGAACAATCATTCAATGAGTTACTGCGGCGTCCAAGTAGTTTAACTGCAGAGGTGTCATGAACTGGTTCTGCAGGCGCTCAGGTGCATTAAAGAGCTCTGAAGCTGAAAGGCCTTGTTTCAATGCCTACTGTCAAGTCAATATTATTTGCATATCTTCTGGGGTTTATACAGCAGGGTGCTGCCTCTTGTGTATGGAGCCCCATATGGGTCATAATTCAATGAATAAATGAGTCTATTATTATGAAATACAGGCGTTTTTTATTATAATGAAATACGTATCCATTATTATGAAATGTTTCCCATTATTATGAAATATGTGTATTATTATGAAATATTTCCCATTATTATGAAATATGTGTTTATTATTATGAAATATTTCCCATTATTATGAAATATGTGTTTATTATTATGAAATATTTCCCATTATTATGAAATATATGTGTATTATTATGAAATATTTCCCATTATTATGAAAAAAATTAAATTATTATGATATATATATATTTATTATTATTTAATCTTAGTTTATTGCATAATAGTTTATTTTAGAATGGCTTTTTAAATCTAAGAATGAGTTTTTACATAATGGCTTCTTTTTTCATAAGAATGAGCTTTTACATAATAATGACATTTTGCCACTGGGCGGGACCAGTGGTTGACCTGCACGCTCATTGGCTGATCCTTCTCCATTCTATGCTCTGACATCGACTAGTTTTGGCCGTGAGGTCCCGTTAGCAGCGGGCCGTGACGTCATCAAGGTGCGCTCCTAGTCCGATTGAAGCTATGGCAGCTTGGACTGAGCTACGGGAAACCTTGACCAGGTTAGCAGACAATATCGAAAATGATAATTTATCAGGGGATACTATTTTGACCCCATTTGACAATTCACTGTTCTGTTGCTTATGCCTGAATGAAAGAGCAGCCAATCACATAAATGGCTCCGCCCTCTCTGCTGTGATTGACACACAGATCAATCTTATCTATTTAATGAGTCACCACTCATATAAAATATAATGTAATATAAAAATCCATGAGTCACCACCTTATCGTGGTGGAGGGGTTTGCGTGTCCCAGTGATCCTAGGAGCTATGTTGTCGGGGGCTTTATGCCCCTGGAAGGGTCACCCATGGCAAACAGGTCTCTAGGTGAGGGACCAGACAAAGTGTGGCTCATAAAGGACCTTTATGATGGAGAAGAACTGAGGCCCAAGTTTTCCCTTGCCCGGACGCGGGTCACCGGGGCCCCCCTCTGGAGCCAGGCCTGGAGGTGGGGCTCGGAGACGAGCGCCTGGTGGCCGGGCCTTTGCCCATGGGGCCCGGTCGGGCTCAGCCCAAAAGGGAAACATGGGCCCCCACTCCAGTGGACTCACCACCTGCAGGAGGGGCCATAGAGGTCGGGTGCGCAGTGAGCTGGGCGGTGGCCGGATGCGGGGACCCTGGCGGTCCGATCCTCGGCTGCAGAAGCTAGCTCTAGGGACGTGGAATGTCACCTCTCTGGCGGGGAAGGAGCCTGAGCTGGTGTGTGAGGTCGAGCGGTTCCAGCTAGATATAGTTGGACTCACCTCGACACACGGCTTGGGCTCTGGAACCAGTATCCTCAAGAGGGGTTGGACGCTTTTTTCCACTCTGGAGTTGCTCCGGGTGAGAGGCGCCGAGCTGGTGTGGGCATACTTATTGCCCCCCGACTTGGCGCCTGTACGTTGGGGTTTACCCCGGTGGACGAAAGGGTAGCCTCTCTCCGCCTCCGGGTGGGGGGACGGGTCCTGACTGTTGTTTGTGCTTATGCACCAAATAGCAGTTCAGAGTACCCACCCTTTTTGGAGTCCTTGGATGGAGTACTGGAGAATGTTCCATCTGGGGACTCCCTCGTTCTGCTGGGGGACTTCAATGCTCACGTGGGCAACGACAGTGAGACCTGGAGGGGTGTGGTTGGGAGGCAGGGCCCCCCCCGATCTGAACCAGAGTGGTGTTTCGTTGTTGGACTTCTGTGCTCGTCATGGACTGTCCATAACGAACACCATGTTCAGGCATAAGAGTGTCCACATGTGCACTTGGCACCAGGACACTCTAGGCCGCAGTTCGATGATCGACTTCATAATCGTATCGTCGGACTTGCGGCCGCATGTCTTGGACATGTCTTCGCATGTCTTGGGCGAAGAGAGGGGCGGAGCTGTCAACTGATCACCACCTGGTGGTGGGTTGGCTCAGATGGTGGGGGAGGATGCCGGTCAGACCTGGCAGGCCCAAACGTGTTGTGAGGGTCTGCTGGGAACGTCTGGCAGAGTCTCCTGTCAGAAGGAGCTTTAACTCACACCTCCGGCAGAACTTCGATCATGTTCCGAGGGAGGCAGAGGACATTGAGTCTGAGTGGGCTATGTTCCGGGCCTCTATTGTTGAGGCGGCCGACCGGAGCTGTGGCCGTAAGGTCGTTGGTGCCTGTCGTGGCGGCAATCCCAGAACTCGTTGGTGGACACCAGCAGTGAGGGATGCTGTCAAGCTGAAGAAGGAGTCCTATCAGGCCTTTTTGGCATGTGGGACTCTGGAGGCAGCTGACAGGTATCGGCAGGCTAAGCGGGACGCGGCTTTGGCGGTCGCTGAGGCAAAAACTCGGACATGGGAGGAGTTTGGAGAGGCCATGGAGAACGACTTCCGAACAGCTTCGAAGAGATTCTGGTCCACCCTCCGGCGTCTCAGGAGGGGGAAGCAGTGCTGCATCAACACTGTATACAGTGGGGATGGGGAGCTGTTGACCTCGACTCGGGACGTTGTGGATCGGTGGAGGGAATACTTCGAAGACCTCCTCAATCCCGCTGACACGTCTTCCAATGAGGAAGCAGAGTCTGGGGACTCAGGGGTGGACTCTCCTATCTCTGGGGCTGAGGTTGCCGAGGTGTGGTTAAAAAGCTCCTCGGTGGCAGGGCCCCAGGTGTGGATGAGATCCGCCCGGAGTTCCTCAAGGCTCTGGATGCTGAGGGGCTGTCTTGGTTGACACGCCTCTGCAGCATCGCGTGGACGTCGGGGACAGTACCACTGGATTGGCAGACTGGGGTGGTGGTCCCCCCTCTTTAAAAAGGGGGACCGGAGGGGTGTGTTCCAACTACAGGGGGGATCACACTCCTCAGCCTCCCTGGGAAGGTCTATTCAGGGGTCCTGGAGAGGAGGGTCCGTCGGATAGTCGAATCTCGGATTGAGGAGGAGCAGTGTGGTTTTCGTCCCGGCCGTGGAACGGTGGACCAGCTCTACACCCTCTTCAGGGTCTTGGAGGGGGCATGGGAGTTCGCCCAACCAGTCTACATGTGTTTTGTGGACTTGGAGAAGGCGTTCGACCGTGTTCCCCAGGGATTCCTGTGGGGGGTGCTTCGGGAGTATGGGGTGCCGGACTCCCTTGTACGGGCTGTCCGGTCCCTGTACAACCGGTGCCAGAGTTTGGTCCGCATTGCCGGCAGTAAGTCGGATTCGTTTCCAGTGAGGGTTGGACTCCGCCAAGGCTGCCCTTTGTCACAGATTCTGTTCATTACTTTTATGGACAGAATTTCTAGGCGCAGTCGAGGTGTCGAGGGGATCCGGTTCGGTGGCCTCAGGATTGGGTCTCTGCTATTTGCAGATGATGTGGTTCTGTTGGCTTCATCGAGCCGTGATCTACAGCTCTCGCTGGAGCGATTCGCAGCCGGTTGTGAAGCGGCTGGGATGAGAATCAGCACCTCCTAATCCGAGACCATGGTCCTCAGCCGGAAAAGGGTGGAGTGCCCTCTCCGGGTTGGGGATGAGGTCCTTCCCCAAGTGGAGGAGTTTAAGTATCTCGGGATCTTGTTCACGAGTGAGGGAAGGATGGAGCGGGAAGATCGACAGACGGATCGGTGCGGCATCTGCAGTGATGCGGGTGCTGCGCCGGTCTGTTGTGGTAAAGAGAGAGCTGAGTCGGAAGACGAAGCTCTCGATTTACTGGTCGATCTACGTTCCCACCCTCACCTATGGTCATGAGCTTTGGGTAGTGACCGAAAGAACAAGATCGCGGATACAAGCGGCTGAAATGAGCTTCCTTCGCAGGGTGGCCGGGCTCTCCCTTAGAGATAGGGTGAGAAGCTCGGTCATCCGGGAGGGGCTCAGAGTAGAACCGCTGCTCCTCCGCATCGAGAGGAGCCAGATGAGGTGGCTCGGGCATCTGGTTAGGATACCTCCTGGACGCCTCCCTGGTGAGGTGTTCCGGGCACAGCCCACTGGGAGGAGACCCCGGGGAAGACCCAGGGCACGCTGGAGGGACTATGTCTCTCGGCTGGCCTGGGAACGCCTTGGGATCCCCCCAGAGGAGCTGGAGGAAGTGGCCGGGGAGAGGGGGGTCTGGGCTTCCTTACTCCGGCTGATGCCCCCGCGACCCGACCTCGGATAAGTGGAAGGGTACGATACGGTATGACCCAAATGGGGCTCCATACTTGTGTTATTGCACAACCTTCTCACCTTTTTTTTTTTTTTTTTTTTTGGGGGGGGGGGGGGGGGGGTGTGCAACCTTATTTCATTGCTTCATCTGGAGTTATCTCCTTTGTGTCCTCTCTTTAATATAAAGTAGCATTTGTCTTTCACAAGGACTCTTCTGATGGGTTTTGGAAGGTGCAGGAGCCTTTTTACCAATTTTTGCGAGAAAGAACGTACCATTTATTCCTGCTCAGTGTGACTTCTGTGATAAAAGTCTCCCTTTTTTATTTGTTGCAGTGAGGCTGATGATGCTACCATAAAACTGATTCTTATAGCGCTACTATACAACTGGATGATTTATTTATTTGTGTGTCTTGTTTAGCTCATTTAATATTTTATTTTCTACCCAATAAAGTTTAAAAACAAGAAATACAGTGGTACCTCTACTTATGAACATCTCAACATACGAGATTTTCAGGTTACGAAACGCCTCAAGGGGAAAATTGTTACGAAAGAAATTTTAGGATACGAAAGGCAAAAATACAGTACGCGCTGCTACTCGCAGCTCCCAGAGTTTACTGAACGTAAACATACTAGTAGCTGCTCTGCCACTGGCTATCAGTTAGTATCTTCCTGGCATCTTTCTCTGAATTCTCTGAATCTTGGAATTTGTTGAAAAGAATCACCCAGAAAAAGTGTTGACTAGTCGGGCTATCGCTCACTATGATGATGTTTGCCTTGTACATTTTTGAAGGATTGTTAAAAGCCGACAAAAGCAAACGTCCGTGGATCAGTTCTTTACAAAATGCCACACAGAAACCGTTGCTGAGAGAGAACATGAACCAAAGAAGGCAAAAGGTGACGACGATAGCAGTAAAAAGGTAAATTAACATAATTTTAATTCTTTACTTTATTCTTGTTTTTTATTATGTACAACTCTCATTTTATGTTTATTGTGCAGTAGGGTTGCCAACTCCCTGAAGCTGGAAAGTGGGGACATTTTTTGGATGGGGGGTCTGGGGGTTTCTTAGATGCAATTTCCTGCATTTTAAGGCATTGAAAAGACTGACGTCTTGCCACCCTACCCATGCCAGAAATGATGATGTTTTCTTATCCAGACCACAATCCTACTAATTTCAGGATAATTTTGTGAAATTAATTATGCATGTTGTACACAACCTGTGTGCAACATGGGCCGGGCAGTTAGCTGTTAGAAAGCCATCGTTTACGCTGGTGAGCAATTTGTAGACAGAATGGTGCTTTCTGAAGTTAACATTTGCATTGTCGGCGGCATATGCGGTGTGATGTTTTCAACATTAAGACCATATGTGTCAAGACAGGAAAGAAGAGCCTTATGTATGCCATTCGCAAATGTTTTCGTAGAAATCCAACAACTTGGACATTACGCCATCCGACGTGGAAAAGTAGCCTCACACAACACTGGAAACATTTTTCTGTTTCCCTTGTTAGAGGCATCGCTAGCGAGTGAAAAATAAAGGGAGATAGGAGACTATTTTCCCCACAGTGCTTGGACCCAACACATTCATGGTGATCATCTCCGCTTTGGTTCTTCCCAACTGCATCTTCTTAGCGACACTCGAGTCTTGAAATAAAGCCCCGTTTAATTTCACGGTGCAGTCAGCGCTGTTATAGCTGTGAAGGTGTTTCATGGTGTGGTATATTTAGGACACCTCGCTTGCAGAATTTTTGTCAATTTCAGCAGTAGATGCGGCGAAGAATGAAGTGATGTTGCTTGCTCCTTTAGCTAGCACAGCCTTTTTATGACACTCGGTGTCTTCATGACGGGATGAGTCGTGCTCGCCACCATGGCCAATCGATATCTCGCGGCGGCATAAAGTACAAAATGCTCGTCTAGGGTTTGTAGTGGCTTTAACCCACGACCTTTTTGTTTCCCATTCCTTGTTTTAGCTGCAAAGCCTCTTTTTTTGGCTGGTTCATCCATTTCCCTCAGTAAACTTCACTAATTACAACCGTCTCCCATAGCAACGTATACATGCAGGTTGGCGTAGCCTATCACAGTTCCCTGATCAGAATGAGTCATCATACACCAGTCTGTTATCATTGGACAAAATACTTTGTAAACATTGAGTTTTGGGGCATAGTAGCCTATCAAAACTCCCTGTTTATAATGTGTCACCAATCAGCAGTCTATCACTGGACGAAATGCTTCATAAACATTCCATTAAAAAATGCTGTCAAGACTATGATTGAAATGTGGGACGAGAGCAGTTCTTCACAGGGCTAATAAAATTCACCTAAAAAACGGGATGTCCCGGGAAAATCGGGACGGTTGGTAACCCTATTGTGCAGTAATCTAATGGTAACATGTATTTGTTACATGTTTTGATGCAATTTTATGATTTATAAAAAAAATGATGTCCGAATTTTGGGGGGCTTGGAACAGATTAGAGCATTTACATGAAAAACGCGTCTCTACTTACAAAATTTTCAGGTTATGAAACTACTTCCAGAACCAATTAATTTCGTAAGTAGAGGTACCACTGTTATGGCCTGGGTTGGCCATGGCAGCCCTGTGTGTGTCTGTGTCTGTCAAGTTGGCGTCTCTCCCTGTCTTTAGTGTTTCCTGTTTTACTTTGAAGGTCTGTCTTGTCTCTATTGTTTTCTGCTTTGCTTCCTTCCCCTCGTTACCACTGATTCCCTGCACCTGCCTCTTGTTTGTTCCTCTGTGTATTTAAGTCCTGTCATTTTCTCCTGTTCTCTGTGGGTCCATTGTCGTGATTACTTGTTTGCAGTCATGTTCGTTTTCCCTCTCATCACCTTCCAGGATTAAGATGAGTTTATGTTTTGCATTTTGATAATTTTGGCATGTTGGACTTTTTGTGTTTTCGATCAGTTGGACTTTTTGTGTTTTTGGAAATAAACCTTTTTGCTTTTGAGATCTCCTGCTCTCTGGTCCTCCTTCAGCCCTCTGCAAACCATGACAACCACTGTATTTTCATCTCTTCTGGAAATTAAAAAAAGGAGTGTTTAAAAAAAACAAAACCCAAACAAAATGCTTTCTATTGTTAACTGTTCTTTCAACCAAAAATGGCACACTGTGTTGTATGTGTAGGTGGGAGTGATAAAGCTGCTGGCAGCTCGTTGTAAAGATGATGAGAAGAAATTTTCTCTGAGAGGAAGATGGGCTTAACAACAACATCGATCGTCTTGTTTGTTTTTGGTTCATAACAACAATAAGTCTATCTATCTATCTATCTATCTATCTATCTATCTATCTATCTATCTATCTATCTATCTATCTATCTATCTATCTATCTATCTATCTATCTATCTATCTATCTATCTATCTATCTATCTATCTATCTATCTATCTATCTAGTCTTCACATTTTCATTCTCTGTGTCTTCCTCTATCATTTCCTCCACTTACATTTGCTCTGCTCCACTCATTTTCTCCAACATTTGCACACTTACATCCATTCTGCGATGAGAAACCATAACTTTGGTCAAAGCTACACATTAGATGAGTCTAAACATTTAGATCAGTGTTTCGATTAGTGCAGTACATTTATACTTTGACCAGCACCAGCAGATGCTCACCCACCAAATTAAAGTGTCTCTGCTTGTATAAGTGTGTAATTAAGGCAACGCTGATGTTACAACTTGGCTCAGTCAGTGAAACGTGAATAAAATCACTGAGCCAAATGGAACCGGTTTAAAGTGAAAAGCAGTTTATCGTCAGGGGGTTCATAAGTAAAAACAAGTAGATATTAGGGTCAGTGACTCTTAACCACAGACGTCATAGATATGAAGCCAACAAAAGTAAATCTTAACAACAATAAATAAAACAGACTGATTAGAAGAGCCTGTCCAGCCAACATCATCAGCAGCAGAAGTTAAAACAGGAGTACATAATAACAGAGAAAGAGCAAGAAAAACTAAAGACAGAAAAGACAAAACACAAGCTGGAATCAAGAGGTTAAACATGAACAAACTGAAATGTGTCTCAAAGAAAGACTGTTAGAGATTGAAAGACTGAAGGCATCTGGAGGAGTTTCAAAGTGCAAGGCTGCAGCAGTGAGTTGGACACTAATGATCTCCAATTCTTCAGACACTGCAGGCACTCCATCAAGAACTCATCCATCAATAGATTATATGAACACATGGACAGGGGAATCCTTCGCCAAGCATTGTGATAAGGAGAAACATTCACAAATACTACTTCAAACTGCGCTGTTAGAAAAACTAAGCCTTAAGTTAACCTTGTCCAGAGGTGGTATCAACATCTGTGGGCTTGGATGCACCTCACATGGATCTCCACACAGATCCATCTGAGATAGAGTTGGGCCACGTATCTATCGTGCTCAAGAAGAATCAGTATTCCAGATCTTTTTGTGAAAGAAACTGCCACCGTGTCCTCTGGGAGAAACACAAGAGGACAATCCAGACTGTCGTCAGTATCAACTTCAGGCTCTGTGATGTATGGGATTGTATCAGCGCCCTTGGCAAAGCATATTTACCCTACTGTGATGGCAGGATTAATGCAGGAAAGACGCCCACGCATTTTTCAACAAGACAACGCAAAACCAAAGTGTGCACAGATCACAAAGGCGTGATAAAGGAGGAGAGACCCGGGCTGGTCCGCCTGCAGTCCTAACCTCAGCCTAAAGAGAAAATCCAACAACGATGACCCTTCCTACACTGCTGCACACTTTAAGACATGTTCGCAGGACGAATGAGCAAAATTATCCTCAATACGAGAAGGTCTTTTTAGTGTAATGAAAAGGAATGTGAACATTACGGAGTGGTGAAGGTTTCACTGTCCCGCTTCAATTTAGGCCTTAAATGCAAAAATACATGTATGCTGACAAATGAAACAAAGCATTTGAGATCAAATAAAGAAATTTAAAAAAAACATGAAATGTCTTGAGTCAAAATATACAGTTTGTATGAATCGCTATTTTCATCATTATCATTTTATTGCATCTCGCTTATTTAAGCTTCATATGACTCGGAAGCCTCCAGCCTGCTCAACTTGGATGTTTCCCCGATGGCGAGGCACAGAAGTTGAGGAGATGGATTTACGAGGGTGAAGGGGCAGAAAAGAGCTAAGCTAGCTGATGGGTGTAGCTAATGGACGACGAGCGACTCAGCAGTTTACAAAGCGCTCACATAACTGGAGACCATGCAGCTGCAGGGAAACATCCGTGACAAACGGACGACTGAGTCACGCACAAGCTGATGTTCTACTAACTAACGTTTCTGAAAAAAAAAAACGCCTGAAACAGAACAGAAATTGTTGCATTTCCACACAATGTTTGGTTCATTTTTAAGTCATTTAAAAGATACATGTGTCAGGATGTGTTGTAGTAATTTCTTTACGCCATCTTTTATAAAAATCACTTAGTTATAATGCAGTTATAACATTTTTATTGTCAGAAGAAAATAGAAAACACTTTAGACAAAAATCAGGAAAAAATTCTACTTGTGAGAGAGTTATATGCAAAAATTGCATGTGTATCATTACATTTCTATTTTTTTGGGGGGAATCTAATGAGAAGTTTAAACCCTAAACATGCTTATTTATACATTCATATGTGCAAGATCCAAATAAACATCTAAACACAGCAACAGGTTTGCCTTAAAATAAGTTATATATTTTCGGTGAAATCTGCTCTAATGGTTCAGCTAAGCAACTATTTCAAGAAAATTAATCTCTTGATACCAAATACTCAAGGATTATTAGGACAAATAATCAGTTGCAAAAAGCTTCAAACCGGGTCACTGCAACTCAAAAATCAATCATAAAATGGTCTCTTGTGTTGCCAGTCTTGGAAGATATTTGGCAGGTGAGGCTGAAAGGAAGCTTTTCTTGTCGAGAACAACACGCGCAGCCAGAACAGTCCCAGTTTCCTCGTTAGTGTCACGGTTATGCATCCATTTAAGGGCAAAAGTGGACAAATTCCTCCTTATCTTGAGTCTGACACACTGAACTAATGATGATGAAAGCTGATGTCAAACTGGTCCCACTAATGACGATGACATAATCTAGACACTTCCAAAGCTGCTCTTGTCGTACTCGACAAAAAAGCAAAAGCAAAATCAACTTTTGCAACACTGTTGACTGTAACATTATCTGAATGATACTGTCCCAAACTGACACTTCTTAAATATCTCCTGAGGGGCTCAATGGGACAGAGATGTTTATCTGGACTCGCCAATCCATCAGCCGAGAAAACAGTCCTGCCAGCTGAAAATGAAGGATTTAATAGACGACTTCAAATAGCAGAAAGTCTAATATTAATAATAGAGTTTATAAGCCATACAGTGTGCACGGTTGTTAGTAATGTAGTTAACGTGCAGGTGAGCAACAGCCTTTTATTTCTGATGCTGCTCCTTCGTCTACCAAAGCGTGGCGGTTTGTTTTTTTATTGATCGTTTCTTTGGGGGTCTCATTTGCAGAGCATTTTCCTGTTGCAAGTTGTTGTGCATTCTTTCCGTTGCCTCAGACAATGGCCCGTGTTACATCTGGTTCTGACCCAGTGAGACTGAGCTGGAGGGCACACGGCCAGCGCCGGCTAATAAGCTTTAATCAGAGAGTGACTGCAGTTCGGAGGATGCGAGGCGCAAGAGGAAGGCAGGCAGGCAGTGACAGAACAGTGAGTTTGACACCGTGATTGATTTTGCGCCGGGTCCTCTTGCTGACTCATTATGCCGCCGTTCAGATGTGCTGAAAAACTCTGTGGAACCATGGAATGAAAGCGGACGTGTGAATAACTCTGCCGTCCGTGTCAATTAAGAAATCCTAGAGAAAGCTGCATGTTCTTCCAGATGCTTTGCAGATTCTTGCTCTGCTGACACATCTGATGGTGAAATTTCAAACATCGATGCTGAAAAAAACAGTTCATAGCAGATTTCTCAGATCAGTGAAGGCCCAGCAGGCTCCATGTTGTTCTTCATTTATTAAACCACTTTGAATAACTCAGTTACCGACCTTCCCTCTGAAAATACCGACAGACTTGATGTTTGGTTTGAATTTTTTGGCCAACATTTGGCCTGCAGGACAGACACTGTTGTTGACTAATTAGCACCTGAGTAAAAGCATTTCGTTCTTTCCAAGCTTGTGGGTGGTTGTATGAATGATCGTGTGTTATGAAGATGAGCTCAGAGCAGACACGGGCCCCGATCGTACACCTCCCACTAGATGCTACCCGCTAACTGCTACCCGCAAATTGTGGGTTTAGGAACCTCCGCTAACCGCTAATGCAATCTTCCGCTCCCTAAAGCTGCTAGCACAGTTACAGTAACATTTTTTAGGTGTGGTAATGGGCGTGTCTTTTGCCCTTTCCGTGAACTCTGTATCTTGCAACCCGCAATGTCCAGCATGTCGGCGCTTACAAGAGCGCGTTCAAATGGAATCAATATGCGTCCACCTGATCAAATGTGGACGTGCACAAACGGCTCTACCTCTTGAATTAACTCTTGTATAAAAAGTGTGATTTGGCCTCAGATTGAACCCCTGAGAAAACAGCAGAGATCGTTTCTTAAATTGGCTTGCTCGCCAGTTAAACCATAGACGACCAGAGCATGTGTTTACTGGCAGCGTACCAACTATCTGGGACTTTCAGGTTGCCGATACAAATTGTCCTGTGTAAGAAATATTTCATTTATATATCAGTGGAGAGGAAGGAGGAGGAAGGAAGAGGAGGAGGAAGCTCTACAGCAGAGTCCCAGACGAGCTGAACACGAGAGCTGCTCTGATCTGGATGAAAAGATGCTCCATAGCGGTTAGCAGGTAGCGCAAACCTGCTCTTAAAGGCAATGGCTACTGATGCACTGATTGGTTTAACAGGTGGAACGCCCTAACCACTCCCATGCATAATATAGCGGTTAGCGCAGGTGGGATAGCGGGTTTAGGAAGGTGGAAGATTGCGTTCTTTGCGGGGGAACGCCCCTCCCGCTACCCGCTATCCCTTAATAGCAGCTTAAGGAGATCTGGCGGAAGATCAGGCCCAGAGACTCTTAAGTCTAGAACATAGACTCCGTTTACACTAACGTTGGGCACACTAGTGACCTGAGACTTGACCTGAGACTTCTCTTTAAAAGATTCAAGACTTGACTCGAGCTTCTGATCAGAGACTCATGAACAAGGATGTGATTACACGAACGACGATACTCCAATATTTGTCAATGAAGGAAATATTCTGATCATGAAATTATCATGTCAACAGCAACTTTGATCTAAGTAAGAATAATAATCCTATGAAAAGAAAGTAACTATTTCTCCTCATTTGGCATATGAAGCCTTTTGTAGTGGGTGCTGAGTCTGAACTTTTGTTTGCAAGGCCATTCTACGTGGGAGGCAGGGGAGGCGGCAGTGGCAGCGATACACCGACTGGACTGATGGGCCTTCGTACATCTGTCTGAAGTGGTGACATGGAAGACCCGAGGATCGTACTATGTGGCGTGGTAACCACTGCGCTGGAGACCCGGATCGATGGGACTCTGTGGGATTAACTGGATTGGTTTTTATTTTGGGTTTTTCTAGTAATCTTTTTTTTTTTGTCTTAAGTGTTTTTAGTACAACTCTATCTTTAAACTTGAATCCGTACTTCTCATCATGTTGGTGTGGCAGAGAATCAGAGCCTTTAAGTTTAGTAACAGCAGCTCAATCTTCTTACATGTGCACTTTGACCACAGATGAACGTAGCAAAAATGACTACCCACATGTGACTGCAGGTTTTTTTTGTTTTTTATGCTCCTAATAGAGCTCTCTGCTCTCAGAGTGCAGGATTACTCGTCGTTCCTAGAATATCTAAAAGTAGATTTGGAGGACGGGCCTTCTGCTACCAGGCACCTTTATTATGGAACCAGCTACCAGTTTGGGTTCAGGTGGCTGACACCACCTCCATCTTTAAAACTAAATTGAAAACATTTCTGTTTAGTAAAGCCTACAGTTAGTCTAAACTATAGTGTGTAGGGGCTAATAGTTATAGCCATAGTTGTAGTAGCTAATACTAGAGTAGGCTCGTCTTAACAACAGCTTTGTCATAGCTATGCTGCTATAGGCCTACGCTGCAGGGGGACACCAACATGATCTACTGAGTGGTGTCTCTACTGCTCTTCTCCCTTCCTTCCCTTTTCTTCTCCATCCCTTCCTCCTCCTCCTCCAGCTCATTCCATAATTAATTAGGAGCACCTCGTTACTGTAACTGTGCTCCAGCTGAAGATTGCATTAGCGGTTAGCGGAGGTTCCTAAACCCGCAATTTGCGGGTAGCGGTTAGTGGGTAGCAGCTAGTGGGAGGTGTACACTGTGTGTTTCACGGGTTTGTGATTTCATTAACCCCATTCAGCTCCAACCACCTGCTGCTGGCTGACGCTCACCGACAGAAAGACCTTTCATCATTAACACAGGCTGCATGCAGACTAACAGTTCATCATTGACCATGTAACATCATGGGCTCATTAAGTTATGAGAGGGACCCAACATTTAGATGATCTCATCCCAGTCCTGTCCTCTGAGTTTCATTTTCAACTTTTTTTGGTTTTAAAGCCACATGTTTTTAGATTTCTCTCTTTGAATATGCACCCACCTACCAACCAAACCTCATTAAGTCTTACAGTCAGACAGTCTGCTGCCTCAGTTTCTGGTAATTAGATTTGACTAATGCATGCCTCTTCATAAGTCTGGATCAGATATGGAGTTAATACTCCCTGTAGGTGATAATGTGCTGAAGCTGCACCAATAACTTAAATTAAAAGCCATTAAATTTTCAAAAGCACTTTTACTCTGCCACTTTAATAATGGATTTTTCTTTGGCTCTTGAATCCTCTTGCTGTAAAATGTTTGTCCACAGGCAATGTTTCATCTTGAACGTACACATGTCACTCTTGTTCTCCCTTCAAATATAAATATGCACTCACCAGCCTCGGTGCATACACTTGTCCTGCCTTTATCAAATCACCTGAAGATGTGGCTCCAGTGCTGAGCAACTCTATCCTTCAAACACAGCTGACGAGGGTTTTATAATGTGATCACAGTGACTTTGACCGTGGCATGACTGTTGACTGCTGATCTCGTGGGATTTTCCCCACAGCTGTCTTTGGAGTTTACTCAGAATGGTGCCAAGAACAATAATCGTCCAGGAAACATCAGTTCAGGGGAGATTTTACAGCCTCTTCTTCTTATAATAGTTGATGTTCTTTCTGAAAGGTGAAAGTCCTCTGCAATACATGTATATACAGGAATGCAAATACAGTCTCTGATTATACCATTATTAGGTGCATGAGAAATAAAATCACTTCTTTTTCAAGGAGATAAAATATTATTTGAACCTGCACTTTTCTGTTATAGCAGTGGGGTTTAAAATTCAGAGATTATTCAACAAATTAAATGAAGTCACAGCAGTCAGCTGTCATCAGCTGTTTGACTGCTGTATTGGTGCAAAATCAGTTAATATCACATATTATTTGGCTTGTGCATGTTTAAACTGGGGAAGCGCAGTGGCTGGGTTGTCAGCACTGTTGAACCTCAGCGGGGGTCGACTGCTTCCAAACAGTCAGAAGTTAACATGTTATTGTTTTGATGAACCGTTTTCTCGTCTCAGTGAAAGAGATCACGATTCAGTCCGTCCGCTCAGCCGCCACATCTTGTGGTGGGAGTCGTGAACTCTCAGCTCACTGAAGCGGGTAGAAATTGTCAGGGTTTGAATGTCGTGTTTACCAACAGTAATGACTTCCTGACGTGCAACTTCAAGTTGCCATTTTAGAGATTAAAACTGACGGGACTGAATATTCTGTCTGAATCTCTGTCTGAAGCTGTAAACCCTTGAAGGTACCACAACTTTATTTCAGCTACTTTTTTGAGTGAAACCTCTTCCCTGTAACTCCATTTAGACCAAGGTTACTGCAGTGGAAAGTTGGTGCTACAGCCTTGCACCACACACTTCAGAGGAGCAGGGAATGTTTCACAATGTGAGGTTGGACTGAGGAAAAGAAGATTCTGCCTGATGATCAGAGTCAAATCTGAACGACATACCCAAATATATGTTCCTAATCGCAGAAAAAGGGATCATGAGTCATTTCATGTGTGCATCTATGGTCGGTTGTTCTACTCTAGTCGCTTCTAGTTCTATCCCTGTCAGGATAAAGGACTGGATCAAAACAGGTCAAGCGCTCTAGCAAGGCCACTGTTAATAACTTTGGAGCTATACAGTGAACCCTCACAGATCGCGGTCTCAGTACATCGCAGAGGTTTAAAAAATATTCATGGAAAAAAAATTCTTAAAATTAAAAAAAAAAAAAGAAAATTCTTAAAAATTCAAACGAAGCACGCGAGGCTGAAGCCAAACACATCACATCAAGAACGAGTCTCAGGAAGCAACAAGATCCTACACGGGATGCCCCCATGAACGAAAATCGAGGCCTGTGATTGGCTGCTACGGACGGGCATTACTGTGGCATCGGTAGTCTGTACGCTGATTGGCTGACACTCATGAGACAAAGCCGAGTTTAACGCTGATACACTTGGTGTTTCCGTTCATCAGTTCCGAATATCGCTTTCTTATTTCAGTGATTTAGTGCCATTTTAAAGTTAAAATGGGTCCCAAACGACAACGCCCATCGCCAAGTGCCTCTGGAGAACCAAAACAGCATTGCAAAATGATGTCAATTGCCAAAAAAGTGGAACTTCTCGATAAGTTGAAATCGGGGCAATCCTACGCCGCGGTCGCACGCCAATATGGCGTCAATGAATCTACAGTTCGCTACATAAAGGACGAAGTGAACATTCGTAGAACAGGTGCCGTGTCCTTTAATAGGGAGGCAAAGAGATCCACATTGCGGGTTTTTCACCATTCACAGGGGTCACAGCCCCCGTTAACCACGAAGTGTGAAGGTTCACTGATTAAGTAATAGTCAGGTGGCTTTCATTCGTAATCAGTAAATGCCACAATATTTCAAAACATGACCTCAAATTCTTTTGCTTCTGCTTCAAAAACGAGATCAGGTGGTTATGTACTGGTGTCAGAACACTTCTACAACAGCTGTAAACACTTTGTTACTTAAAACACTTTAATGTGATAAGAATGGGATATTAGGATATAAAATACAAGAGTGACTGCATTTATAGTGTGTAGACTGGTGACTTAAGAGTCCTAAATCTCCCTGCCTTCAGGAAATGAGTGATGCTGATGCTACTGCGTTCTCTGTCAGGGAAATATTCATCGAGCTTTCTGTACGTAATACTTCAGTTTCAGGACCGTGGCGGGTTCAGCCTTTCTGTTGAAGGGCACGCCTGTTTCCTGCTTAATTGTCTGACTTCCATCCTGTCTGTCACTATCCACCTAAAAGTACAAGCAGTTTGAAAAGTTAAAGTCATGACAGAAGAAGAAAACCCGTGCTGGACTGGCACAGATGTTTTAAAAGTCCCTCTGAGGATTGAAGTCTGTGTCTATTCATCAAAGTGTATCACTGTAGCGGCACCACTGATCTGAGACCTCTAATTAGCTCCCCGCGCTCTCAATCTCATAACGACCCTCATTTGTCTGGAAATGTGCAGCTTGTGACTGATGCACAAACAGAGTGTCAGTTAAGGTGAAACAGAGAGAAAACTGTGTCTCCCAGGAGAACATTTGACAGCCACAGTTTATTTACGCTCAGTCGGCCAACAAAGGTGCTATGATCAAAGGGTCAAAGCTTCATTTAAATTTGACATGCCCATATTTCTACATGAAAATATACCTTTCACATGTTTCTTTGTTAAGTGTCTGTCTGGATCTTAAATTTATGTTCAAATGTGACAACTTGTTTTTGAAACATAAGCAAGGAAAATCTCTCTAATAAATGTATCTGAAGTCACAATGCCAAGAGAGAAAGATATAAGCAATGGTCTTTAAAAAACCTATTGTTGCTGCCCATCAATCTGGAAAGGGTTATAGAAATATTTACAAACAATTTAGGGTTCGACAGTGAGAAAGATTATTCACAAGTGGAAAACATTCAAAACAGCTCCCGATCTTCCACGACACTGGAAGTCACAGCAAAGTCACCTCAAGGTCACGTGATCAAGAACATCCAAAACAAAAAACCAACATCTACAGGCTGTACAGGCCCGACTGAGCATCAGTCCGTCATAGCACAAAATTACTAGAGGACTGAACAAATATGGTTTATTTAGAAAGTTGCCAGGAGAAATCCCTTTTTACTAAAAAGAACATGGAAGCGCGAAAAGCACAAAACTGCATCTGAACAAACAACAAACCATCTGGAGCAATGTCCGATGGACAGCCAGAGGTCTAGCAACATGTTTGGTGAAGCTCAAACATAACTTACTGTCACTCAAGGCAGTTGAGGGGTGATGAGTTGGGTTTCTTCTGCAGCCACTGGACCTGGTCTTTTTGCAGTGACTGTCAGTCATGAACGATTCAGTTTTCTAGAGTATTCTAGAGGCCGTCTGTCTGAAAGCCAAAGCCTTCAACAAAGCTCAAGCAACAGATCTACATCAGAATGATGGTGCAGGACATTATGAGCTGTTTATGAGTAAACGCCCCAAAACCTCAATGAACTGAAACAATAGAAAAAAGAAAAATGGACTAAAATTCCTCCACAGGACAGTGAGAGACTGATGAAGTCATGTGGGAAAAGATTAACTCAAGTTATAGCGACTAAAGGTCCATCTACAAACCACTGAATCATGAGCGCGCTTTGCATCGCCACCTATATATATATATTTTTTTGCTTTTATGTTTCACATGTGTTGCTGAAAAAAGCTTTCTATGCTGTTATTTGTCTGAGGTTGTGTTTCCATCGTGCTAAGACCCGGCAGGATCGGATGATTATTAGGTTTTTACACAAACACAACAAAATAAAACAGAACTTTTGCTTACGACTGTAGCAGTGTTAGCTGTGAGTGTCACCAAAGAGGCTGCTGCTAAAAAGGTTCCACCAGAACCTCCTTCTTTTTCTCTGTCAGCTAAGTGGTATGAGTTGACGTAAATCACTGCAGTTTATCCCCTGCTAGTGGAGTCTGGTTCACCGGACATGTAGCTAAAGGCAGCTATGATGCAGCTCATAGTCTGTCTGTCTCAGTTTGGTCTCTTTGCTGGTGACACTTCTTCTACCATCTCAGCCACATGTGGCCTAGAAATATATTTTGGTTGTTTTACTACGAGACATAATTTGTACTCTTGTAATTTTCGCCACAAATCTTTTCCACAAATCTTTCAGTTGTCTTTGTTTTCATATGGTTAAAAAAATAAAAATAAAAGTGTACACAATTAAACAGTGTGGTACCAACAATCCAAAGATAATGCAGTTTTACAGGAGTAGTGTGGTTTCTAAATAACCATTTACAGTGTAACAACCAGAACATATTGTGGATAGTTTGGGTTTGGGTTGAAGGTCCGGTGCTTTACAAGTCCTCTGTTTGTAAGTTGTTTTTCCAAACAGGCAGTCGAGAAAGAGAGTTATCTTTAGAGCCTGCTTGCAGTACTTTGTAAAACTTTGATCAAATATCTTCTCCATGAAGATGGTTCATAGAAAGATTTCAAATAATGGCTAGTGCCGGTTGTAAAGCAGCCTTAATTCATTTATTTGTGAAGCTTCTTATTTGTAGATACTTAAAAACATTTTTCCACAGACATTAAAGTGCCCACATTGTACTGGTCTCCTATTTTACCTATTCATTTTTGATTCCAACATTTAAATCCCATTTCAGCTCTCTCTGGTTTGAAATCATTATTACCCCAAATGAATGAAAAACACGAAAGCTTGACAGATTCATCAAAAAAAAAAAAAAAAAGAAAAATGCCTTGGTGCCAAACAGACATGGTGTTTCTGTGCTTATCCAACATGGAGGATCTCTGATAGAGAAATGCTTTTAGGCTACAGGAAGTTTACAGGCCAACAGTAGTGTTTCATATTCGGTAGTCTGAGCCCACCCCGTCATACGGTGGATACAGTAGGGAGAGATATAACCTGTTCCATACACACATGGACAAAATTGTTGGTACCCCTCAGTTAAAGAAGGAAAACCCCACAATTCTCACTGAAATCACTTGAAACTTACAAAAGTAACAATAAATAAAAATTTATTGAAAATTAAATAATCAAAATCAGCCATTACTTTTGAATTGTTGATTAACATCATTATTAAAAAAAAAAAAAAACAAACTAATGAAATAGGGCTGGACAAAAATGATGGTACCCATAACTTAATATTTTGTTGCACAACCTTTTGAGGCAATCACTGCAATTAAACGATTTCTGTATTTGTCAATGAGCGTTCTGCAGCTGTCAACAGGTATTTTGGCCCACTCCTCATGAGCAAACTGCTCCAGTTGTCTCAGGTTTGATGGGTGTCTTCTCCAAATGGCATGTTTCAGCTCCTTCCACAGATGTTCAATGGGATTCAGATCTGGGCTCATGGAAGGCCACTTTAGAATAGTCCAACGCTTTTCTCTCAGCCATTCTTGGGTGTTTTTGGCTGTGTGTTTTGGATCGTTGTCCTGTTGGAAGACCCATGACCTGCGACTGAGACCAAGCTTTCTGACACTAGGCAGCACATTTCTCTCCAGAATGCCTTGATAGTCTTCAGATTTCATTTTACCTTGCACACACATTCAAGACACCCTGTGCCAGATGCAGCAAAGCAGCCCCAAAACATTACTGAGCCTCCTCCATGTTTCACCGTAGGGACAGTGTTCTTTTCTTCGTATGCTTGGTTTTTGAGTCTATGAACATAGAGTTGATGTGCCTGACCAAAAAGCTCCAGTTTGGTCTCATCTGTCCAAAGGACATTCTCCCAGAAGCTTTGTGGCTTGTCAACATGCATTTTTGCAAATTCCAGTCTCACTTTTTTATGATTTTTTTCAGCAGCGGTGTCGTCTCCCATGAAGTCCACTTTGGCTCAAACAACGACGAATGGTGCGATCTGACACTGATGTACCTTGGCCTTGGAGTCACCTTTAATTTTTTTGGAGGTTGTTCTGGGCTCTTTGGATACAATTCGAACGATCCGTCTCTTCAATTAGTCATCAATTTTCCTCTTGCGGCCACGTCCAGGGAGGTTGGCTACTGTCCCGTGGGTCTTGAACTTCTGAATAATATGAGCCACTGTTGTCACAGGAACTTCAAGCTGTTTAGAGATGGTCTTATAGCCTTTACCTTTAAGATGTTTGTCTATAATTTTTTTTCGGATGTTGTGAGACAATTCTCTCCTTCGCTTTCTGTTGTCCATGTTCAGTGTGGTACACACCTTTTCACCAAACAGTAAAGTGACTACTTGTCTCCCTTTAAATAGGCAGACTGACTGATTATGAGTTTGGAAACACCCTGTGATGTCAATTAAAGGACACACCTGAGTTAATCATGTCACTCTGGTCAATCGTTTTCAATCTTTTATAGAGGTACCATCATTTTTGTCCAGCCCTATACTGTTAGACTTTGCTGTAAATTTACAGTCAAATTCTAACAGTAACTTGCTGTATTAGGATTGTACAGTAAATGGCTGTAAAAAAACAATGCATTGTGGGAGTTATCAAGATAGCTCAGGCATTCCAACGGTCAAAATGTTAAATAATTTTATTGTTTACAGCGGTGCATGTTGGGAAAATCAAGCGGTTATTTTTGAAAAAAATAAGTTTTATATATTTCTTTTTTTTTGTCTGGGCAGAGATAATCACAACCGTATTGACTTTTAGTAATTTTAGAATTAACTTTGAATGTATTCGGTGTAACATAACTTGGAAACAGTTAAACATTTAAACTTCGCGCTATTTTTCCTTCGTTACGAGCTACGAGACCGCCAGATTCCTACTGCAGCTCGCTCAGCTCGGCACTGTCCAGCACAGCCAGCAGTCAGTCTGTGAGTGCCTTGGAGTTCGGTGCACCAGAAGGTCATTCTGCTGGAGAGTTAATGCTGTTGGATGCAACGACCTGGACTGCCTTTTTATTTTACTTGTGGAACCGAAGTGGATTTGCTTCACTTTTCATCGAGTTGCAGACCCATCCCAAGACTGCTTTAAGTTGCGAACCGAATTGGTGAAACTGGTAAGTCATTGAAAAACCCCGTTTACAGTTTAAGCTAACGCATTTTTGCTGACACCGCACGCTTAAACTAGCTAGCGGTTAGTTGAGTTGATAGCTAAAAAGCCCTACCTTTTTCTGAAGGAGTAAATGTGCAAAAAAAATACATGTAAATTAAGACAGTGAGCTCTACGAGAATTAACTGATTAAGTTATAACACGGGTATTTTCTTGATGCATGAATTACACTAGAACTGTGAATATTACACTATGAATTAAAATTCTGAAATCAAATTGGTTTAAACACAGTGCTTGCTTAGATTATTTATCGAACGTCAGTTTTTAAAACAAGTAAATTACCATGTAGAATGGTGTAAGAGTTTGGTGGAGCTCAACGGAAAAAAAAAAAATCGGTTTTGGACTGTGGGACCTGTAGAAGGCTGTTTGATAAACTAAAATTCATTCTCTAAATTATTTTCCAGTCAGCATATATCTGTTTTGAGGCACGAATGCTGAGTAGAGCCCCGCCTTAACTGTGCAGATTTCTTTTTTTTAATAATATATCAGTATAGATAATAATAGAACTAGCAAAAGTAACATCAACCAATAATTAGCAAGGGAGAGGAGACAGCATTCTAGGTTGTGTTTGCAGAATGTTCAGTTGTCAATTTTGCGGCCATGAATGTGGTACAAAATATGCGTTTGTTAGGCATATGAAAATTCATCAAAACACTCCTCACATCAGATTTAAATGTGCCTTTCATAATTGTCATCGAACATTTGGTAAAGTGCTAGCTTTAAAATGCCATGTGTACAGAGATCACCAAGATCAGAGGGAAACTCCACATGTGAGGAAAGGATGCTCTGGTACTTTGGATTTTCTGTTGTCTTGCCACTTAGATTTCTGTACTGTCAAATGTGACAGTTTGCCAAATTTATTTTCTCACTTGAAGACTCACATTAAAGAGGGTAAACCAGTCTCATGTCCATTCACAAATTGTGGTAAAACTTTTACTGTGATATCCACTGTTTCATCACACATGTCAAGATCACACAAAAGCTCCTCAGTTAGGAAGCTTTTGAGTCAAACAACATCAGGTGGAGGTCATGGAAATACAGAATGTATGGAGAACACTGGGCAAGCAGGGGGCTTGGATGAGCAAGAAGAGGTTTTGCCATCTAATGCGGACAATGAGGGGGAGCAGGCAGATGTGTTTCCAGAAAGCACAGAAGAACCACTCTTCTTAAAGAATTTGGCTTTGTTTTATCTTAAACTTCAAGCTAAATTTTTGCTCCCATCTACAGTTATACAGACCATTGTTGAAGATTTGCAGGCAGTGCATGATACAAGTCAGTCTCATCTGTTTCATAAACTGACTGAAAAGTTGGCAACCTTAGGGGTTCCTGACAGTGACGTTAACAATGTATTAGATGCCTTGAAATCAGGGGATCTATTCCGGGCCTGCAACATGGGTACTTTAAAAACAGATAAAAAAAGAAAAGCATTTTTCAAAAATGAGTTCAGATACGTTGAGCCAGTGCGTTTGTGTGTCTAGGTCAAAATGAATGTGGTAAAGAATGCTTTGTTCAGTATGTGCCACTTAAAGAAACATGCCAGACACTTTTTCAGTGTGATTCAGTTAGACAGCAAGTTCAGTCACACAAGCAGAAATTGCATTCTTGTGATAGACCAAAAGACGTTTTGGAGGATGTATGGGATGGTAGCAGTATGGCTGGTAATCTATTGTTTCAGTCAGATGATAAGGCCTTTGGGTTGATATTGTATCAAGATGCATTTGAAGTGGCAAATCCACTCGGCTCAGGCAAAAAGAAACATAAAGTTCTTGCAGTGTATGCAACTCTTGCAGATATAGCACCTCATAATAGGTCTAATATTGAGCAGATGCAGCTTGTTCTGCTATGTCGAGAGCAGGATTTCAAATACTTTGGCCAGGAGAAGGTATTTAGTACACTTGTTGCTGATATCAAAGAACTAGAAGAAAATGGCATAGCCACACCTGATGGGCAGCTGAAAGGCACACTGTGTGCAATTGCTGGCGATAACCTTGGATCCCATAATATTGGTGGTTTTGTGGAAAATTTTAGCAGGAGCATTTACTTTTGCAGGTATTGTGACATAGATCGTGAAACATTCATTTCCACGCCACTGACAAGGTCTTCCACCAGGACAGTGGAGTCCTACAAAAAACAATCTTCAGCAGGTGATTGCAAATGAGTCACACTCACATGTTGGTATTAAATATGATTCCAAATTTAATGAACTTGCATACTTTCATGTTTGTAATCCGGGATTACCTCCTTGTTTAGGCCATGATCTTTTTGAAGGCATTGTATCAAATGACCTGGCACTGTATATCAGCCATCTTGTCAAACAGAAGGAGTTCACTTACATGCAATTAAATCAGCGCATGAATCACTTCAGATATCTTGGCAATGATGCCAATAACAAACCATGTCAGGTTAATCCTGGAAGTGAGAAGCTAAGTGGGCACGCTGTCCAGAATTGGTCTCTGCTCAGACTCCTGCCAGTCTTGATAGGGGACAGGATTCATAATCCAGTGGAAAATCAAGTGTGGCAACTCATATTGCAGCTCAGAGAAATCGTTGAGTTAATATGTGCACCCACCATCACCACACAGGCCAGGTAGCCTACTTGAAAGTAATGATAGAGGAATATACAGTTAGTAGAAAAGACATTTTCCCCAGTCACCCTTTGAAACCAAAGCACCATTATTTGTTGCACTATCCAGACCTCATTATTTGCTTTGGGCAACTTATTCGCTTATGGACCCTACGTTTTGAAAGTAAGCACACATATTTTAAACAGTGTGCTCGAAAACTGCACAACTTCAAGAACTTGTGCTCTACTCTCAGTGAAAGGCATCAACTTCTACAAGCTTACTTAAGTGCTGGTGCTGTGTTCCCACCATCTGTAGTTGTGGAAAGAAGCACAGATTTCTATGTAGATGACTACAATGATCAGATAAAACAATCTGTTGCCCATCTCAGTTTGCTTCCAGGAAACACAGTCTCTGCACACGAGGTTCAAGTAAAAGGTACACTTTACAAAAAAAACATGTGGGTTGTGCTGGAGACAAATGATGAGGGGCTAGTATTTGATAAGATAAAATTAATTGTCATTCACAAAAACACTCTGGTATATTTTGTGACTGAAAAATGCCAGTCTGTCTGTCTACTTGACCAAGGAGTTCATTACCTGTCAGACACAGAAAAAACAACAGCACAATACTTTTGTGTTGAACAGGGAGAGCTGATAGACTATTATCCTTTGCCAGAATACAGTATGCTGGGCTTGTCTGTAATTGCATTGCACCACTCTGTTCCATTCCCAGCATAATGTCTGATGATACCTGTGCATGGATCAGGGAGATCGTCCTGGCCACACTCCCAAGTCTCCCAGAGGAAAAGCTAAAGTTGTTGGTAGAAAAGATGATACTGCAGGGAGTGGAAAGCAGAGAAGACCTGAAGTATGTTCAAGAGGAGGACATGGTGGACTTCATCAGGCCCATCCAGTGTAGGAAGCTCCTTGATTGCTGGAAATTACAAGGTCATTAACTGTTGTAATCCTCTTGAGGCTGGTCATGTAAATGTTTAAAAATGAAAAGGATATACTTGGTCAGTGTAAGACTTATTGCTCTTCCTTTGTTTTCAGATTGCAGTGTTGAAACCCCACCCAGGCAGCTGTCCACAAGTACCACACCTGTTACAAGCCCTTCCACCTCAAGTAGTCCCATGTCTTCTGCTCTACCATCTCCACACACAAATATAAAAAAAACTGGCCGGAAACCTTCCAGGTGAACTGGAACAAAATGCCACCTGGGTTGCTTACAACAGTTACAAGTGGTAAAAGACCCTCACCATCTGACAGACGGCAGTTTGTGAGAGTACTTGTGGATGATATGCGAAAATATGAGGCTAACCCCACAAGGGCACAGTGCCTCATAATTACCAGAAACATTACAAGACAGTATCCACAATCCTTTGCTGATACCTTAGATGACAGAAAGACAATGATAGGTGGAGGCTATGAATCACTTCTGGGCCAGGTTAAAGTACGTGTGGAGCATTTGAACAGGAACAACACTCTTGCTCGACATAGAGTATCAAAGGGTGCTACAGGGGCTATGCCTGCCCGAGGACCGGCAGACAGCTATGGGTGCACAAGATGGCAACCAGAGTTGCCACCTGAGGAAACTGAAGAAAGCCTTGAAGGTCTGAGACAAAAGATGACAGACATCTGTAGACATGATGGTTTAGCAGGTGCAGACAGGGCAGAAATACAAAACTTGATGGAAACAACTTATTATCTGCAACGCAAAATGATCAATTCTACACCAGCTGTCCCACTGGAGGACATTAAAAGTCAGTGGCCCTACTTGTTTCTGCCAAGGAGCATGTGTTCTCACTTCGAGCTCCTCACAGACATTCAGGATCCTGAGAGTAATGGAGGCATTTCCTGAAGACCAGGGCAGAATCATCATAGAATACTTCAAGGCAAATCCCAGCAATGACGAAGTGAAGAAGGTCCTCTCCCTGGAAAAAACTGCAACGTTCCCCTACCTTCTGGACCTACTGATGGCACACTTCAAAGAGAGGAGAGATGCCCTTATCTTGCATGCAGACGTGAGTATAATTGATGTCGTCAACTTTGACGATTTGAAATAGGATAAATAAAGCTTTGTGTATTTCTTCACCATTTATTTAAAGGATAAGTTTGGTATTTTACACTTAAAGTCCTTTTTCAGATTGTTTATGATGAAATCGAGCGATTTTGATTCAAATTAGTTCACATGCTGCTGGAACGAGCTTTTATTCTACCACAGAAACCGAAAAAGCTCGTTCCGGCAGCATGTATCCAAATTTGAATCAAAATCGTTCAATTTCATCATTAACAATCTGAAAACAGGGCTTTTAGTTGTAAAATACCAAACTTGTCCTTTAAGTTAGTCATGGTTGAAGTCATTATTAAAACATTGTGTAATTGTAATTATATCAATAGTAACTTTCTCCATTGTTTTTTGTCTGATATGTAGGTGTCAGTCACAGCAGCAACTGCGAAGGCATCCCTCGCTCTGCCTGACAGTCCGCGCTTGATCATTCTCGGTAAGCACAAAGTTCTGTGTCTATACTTGCACTGTACCAGTGTTTTCCAGAGGGTTTGAACCTCCTGGGGCCATCCATGAGCATGCAAAATCTTTGACATTTCGAAGTTAAATGCATCAATCTGGTGCATTTTGAGATGAGGCTAAATCTACAATGAGTTTAGGGCTTTTATAAGCAATTTTATGATAACAAATGAAACATCAAGCAGATGGTATTGTCTTTGCCAACAATAGCTTTTGATAAACAAAAGAAAAGAAAAATCATTAAGGCTTCTCGCTGGTTGAGTTTTCTCACAACATTCTGTTCATTGTGTATTTTGTTGTTTCCCAGGTCCATTAACTTCTGACCAACGTTGGATGGTCAGCATTGAGGGTCAGGTGGTTTGTGAAGGAGCATCATTTGTGATGGGGCTTGCTGTTGTCTTCACTTGCTTCTACAATTTCAATCTTCAATATCAGGATGAAGCTGCCTGCATTCTTGAATTCATACAGAGGTAAGTTTAAATTCAATATTAAGTTATTAGTCTCAGGTGATTGGGCTTTAAGTAATCTTTCCATCCATCTACAGTATGTGCAGATTACACTCAGATCTATGTGTCACTGACGGCAGGTGAACATGGGCTTGTAGATAACTGTCGCTGCATCGAACAGATCAGTGTGTGAATGCAAAACAATTTTCTCCAGCTAAACTCAGACAAAACTAAAAACCATTCTCTGTGGCCCACAGAAACAAGGAGAAAGTGTTATCAGTCACATTGACACTTTTTCTCAAAAGCCTGAGAATCAGGTTTGAAATTTAAAATTAATTCTAGACTCATACTTGAGCTTTTAAAGTCACATTAAATCAATAACCTAAGCAGTTTTTTATTATTTAAAAAAACATTTCCAGCATCAAAGGAATTATGTCTCCAGCAGACTCCGGGTTACGTTTACACTACAGGTCTTAATGTTTAATTCCAATTTATTGACCTTAATCCCATTTGTTTGTGTGGTCGTTCATACAATCATTTCCATGCAACCTCCATCAGACTTCAGTGTGTGAACTGTGACCCACATGTGCAGAAGAAAGATCAATGCCACACTGTGTTTACGGAAGTAAATGTGGATGCTGCACTTGTTACAGGGTTGCCCCAGAGTCTTAAAAGTCTTAAAAATGTCTCAAATGTCATGTTCCTAAATTAAGGCCTTAAAAAGTCTTAAATTCCGTTGTCCAAGTCTTTTTAACCAAAGGTCTTAAATTTGATTATACTTGCCTATTTATGCAAAGTCAACCAAACTGCAACGCAAGCTGAAATGGGGGAAAAACAACGTGAAATTTAAACAGGGTTTAGTGTAACGTCAGAGAACGTCTCATTTCTTGAGTAAGCGCAGACAATAGTTCGGGTTTTGATTGATTTGATGATTAATTCTAAATGAAGAATTTAACCAGTTAAAAATGGATTCATGGATATTTAATTAATAGTCGTGGCGCCCTCATGTCTTTTAGTTTTTTTGTCTGCTGGAGACATTTGCTGAATAAGGAAATAAAAATTTCAAATGAGAAAAAAAATGAGGGAAAATTATTAATGATGAATAGACTGTTGGTGTTCTAACTTTTGATAAAGGAAAACACACAATTTCCAGCCCTAATCTGGAGAAGTGACGGTGACATACTCTGAGGAGGTTTTTATCAATACTTTGTACTTTTACTTGACTATATAATGGGTTCGATGTAGATCTTAATTTTCAGTAAAGTGGTCTTAAAAAGGTCTTGAATTTGGGGTCAAACCTTGGGGAAACCCTGTGTTAGCATGTGTTTAATCATGTCTTTCATAATGAAACGCATGATTAAAACACTGTCTTCTCCAGAGCCGAAGTAGCTTCTCCTTCGGTGCTAACTCCGAGACTTAAAGGTAGGGACTGAGATTCTCTTTTTTTGGCCATTTTTGCAAAATCAATTGAAATCCTTTTCCTAACCCATTTTACAGCTACTAAGTTGGAAGCACTGACATGGAAATTAAACAAGTTAATCATCTGTGGAACGGACAGGGCTTGAAAAACTCCAATCCTTCCTAAAACGCATTAAACTTTCGTTTACAAAGACGTGAAACTCACCGAGTGGTCAGGGGTGTTCACTGGTATGTTCACACAGAAATTGCTGCAAAAGATGCTTTCCAACAGGTGTTTTGCCATTCGTTGTAAAGCTCTCAGCGGAAGAATGTACGGGTGTGAGGCGTTTGGAAAAATAGGTCCAGGTTTACAACGAATGGTAAAAAAACCTGTTGGAAAGCATCTTTTGCGGCTATTTTTGTGTGAACATACCAGTGAACACCCCTGACCACTCGGTGTGTTTCACGTCTTTTTTAAACGAAAGTTTAATGCGTTTTAGGAAGGATTATTCCAGTGCACCCACACTGTCAGAAACAAATCGGATATGCATCACATTTGAGCAGAAAAAAAATCGGATTCAGGTCACATTTAACTGCAGTGTGAATGTAGTCTTGGAGAGACTAATCCATGTTTCCAGCAGGTTAGATTACTGTAATGGCCTGCTCACTGGACTCTCTAGACAAGTTTTAAGACAGCTGCTGTACATCCAGAATGCTGCTGCTTGTGTCCTGATGAGAAGTGCGTTCCAAAACCCTACAACTGCACCCTTTTCAGTACCCTACTTAGTCATCGAGTGCCGTTCCAAAACACAAATACGATTACTTCCTGTCTTCTAAGATGACTTCAGAATTTGAATTAACGATCAAATCTGAAGGCAGCATCCATGCACACTTCAAGCTGCTTATGACCCATAATTCTTTGCGACACCAGCGGACTCAGCAAAACTTATCAAGATGTTTGCTGAAATGTCTCTGAGTTTATTTTTTTGTTTTTATCATATACAAATGTAAATACATAAGTTTTAAACGAATTTGGTGGATCTGATATATCTGTTAACACCGGAGCGCAGCACGTATCTGCGTGATGACGTCACAGAACAAACACTCAACGCAGCCGTTGGTCATCTTCTAAATCATCTACTGAGGCAGCTGACTTATTAGGCATTGAGTCATTGAGTCAGTTGACTAGCTTTTGGAACGCACCCTAGAACTAGGAAATATGACTATATTAGTCCAGTGCTCAGGTCTTTGCGCTGACTTCCTGTTGTTCAGAGAGTAGACTT
>JAGFBZ010001692.1:0-42123 GCA_018398805.1 Hirundichthys speculiger
TAACCATCTCCAGTACAGCGGCAAATCCCATTCCAGTCTTCTTAAAACAGTTACACACCAATGACAAATTCTATTCCACTCAGTAGACTGAGACACGATGAGCTGGCCACCTAGATGTTTAGCTGATGTCATATAGAGGCACACACTCACTGGACAAGGTGAGGTAGAAACTGAAGCTGTGTGAGTCAAATGCAGCGATTTATTACAGATAAAGAATATTTTAAGCCCATCCGGCCCTGGGATCAGCCAGCAGCGGATTTGTGCATGCACAATTTGCAGCCTGAACTGGAGGGGTGGACATCTTCTCTGACTCCAGCTGAGAGGGAGGGGCTCACTGCAGCTACTCCTTGAGAAGAGTAACAAGAGATGCTTTCACGTCAGTCTCCCAACGTCTCCAATAACACCAGAAAAAGTCACTAGATTTGTCGCAAGTGAACAAAGTCGCTAGGTTGGCAACAGTGCTCTCCCGTTGACTTGTTTCCATTGCTCTGAATACGTTCCCTTCTTCGTTGCTCTGACTGGTTGTAGCACTAACCAACTCCATGTTGTGGAGCAGCTGTTGGTGCTGCCCCTTGGATGGGAAGGCTCAATGGACCATTTTCAGATCTGATATCTACCTAGATGTCAGTCTGATCTATCAAGCTGATTAGTAACTGTTTTTAGGTACTAAAAAGTTTCATAACAAAATATGAAGACATCTTTTTTTTTTCCAGAATCAGAATTGCTTTATTGCCATTGCCAGTGAAAACAAGTTCACAAACTTGGAATGTGCTCTGGTATGATGATGCAAACATAAACATAAAAAATAGAAACAATAAAAATAGAATAAAGAGAAATCATTTAATTTTTCCCATCCATCCATTATATACATCCATTCAGTCCTATGTAGGGTCACAGGGATCTGCTGGATCCTATCCCAGCTCTTTTCAGGCAGAGGTCCACCCTGGACAGGTCACCAGTCCATCACAGGGCCACACATAGACAATCAAACATAAACACTCTCAATCACTCCTACAGGCAATTTAGAAACACCAATTAACCTGACATGCATGCTTTTGGACTGGATGGAAGCCGGAGTACCCGGAAAAAACCCACGCAAGCACGAGGAGGACATGAAAACTCCACACAGAAAGACCTGCTGAGGTTTAAAACAGGTTTAGAACTTCTTGCTGTGAGACAATAGCTAACCACCAAGCCATCGTACTGCCTTTGCTTTGTTTGATTTAATTTGATTTAATTTAACCCACACTCAGACTCGCCCCTACATTAAATTTAGAATCATCAATGAGCCTATTATGGATATTTTTTAGTTTGGGACTACCCGGAGAAAACCCAGACAAGCTGATAATCATATGTAGGAATCCAAGTCTGTTTTTTTGTTTCCCATTTGGTTTGGTCAACTCACACCCAGAGGAATACACGTCTGGTATGGGCGGATGGCCTGCTGTGACCTGTTTGCTGGTTCCTCCAATTTGCACCCCCACAGAAGAAAAGGGGGAAAAAACTTAAGCTCTGGGCCATCTGGATTGAGTCATGGGAGATTAACATCTTGCCGCCGCCAAACCATCTCCTCACCCTCTCCTTCCAAAAACAGCAAATGGCAGATTTGCAATCAGCAGGCCAAACCAGGTCTCCTAAATTGGGTACGAATCCACGTCTGATTCCTCATTTGATTAATTTAATCCACTCGTGAGCAACACCCTCTCCTGCCTCAGACTGCCTGCATTATAACCTTTGTTTGTCACGTCTGCAGGCCTGAAACCCCCACTTGGATCAGAGGAGAGTAAAATGGAATAAAACTTCTTTAAACCATCTGTTTTCCATCGAAGGATAGAAAAGATGTCAAAGCCAGCCATCACAAACCTATGCTAATGGAGCTCTCTCTGCCAATTGTTGTCTTCAAAGGGGACACACGATCGCCTGGTTTTAAATCTCACCAACCTAACTCAGAATTGCAATCCTCAGGCCAAACCAGGCCACTTTAAATTGTATTTGGAATGCACTCAGACAGCGAAGGGTTGATAATCTTCGCTTGAGAGTCTTCAGAGGGGGGCTCTGAATGGGTCATAAAACACCCGAGGGGAGCTGTATATGTCCGCGGATCTTTCCTTTCATCCTGTCCTGGAACTCCTCCATGGGGCCAGAGGAGTAACGACGGACAATGAATAGTGGCAAACGAATGAAGTTTTCTGACGTAACCATATGCATGTGAACATATCTTTTTTGTTTTTTTGTGATGTTTTGTCTTACCATGTTTAACACATTTGGATATTAAGTTTCACTGTCTAGATGCTGTTAAAAGTGAGAACATTAAGAAACTGGCGTAATGTTACAGTCAAAGAGGGGTTTCTCACTGGTAAGCCGCACTGGGTGGGGAGAATTATTCATCCGGCCAGCCCAGACTGACTCCTCATTTACATAGGGATTGTTGAATATTCAGTGCTATATAAGGAAGAAAATCTTCTTTGTTTGCTCTCTGCTCTTATTTTCCCTCCTCTTCGGCAGCCAGACGCTCCCCTCCTTTGTCGTTTTATTTTTCTTAATTTGATTTTAGTTGGCTCTTGGCCAGAACTTTGCGTGCTTTTCCCTGTTCCTTTTTTTACAGAAGTTCTGCAGTCTCACCATATTGTTCTCTTGACAGAATAATCGTTTAATCAGTTTTGGCTATCCGGAGTTAGTTACAGTGGCCCTTCGTATCAAATTTTTCTTCTTTCATAGGTTTTTCCTCCCTGTGCGGCGGAGAGTATCTGAAGTATTCCCTCATTTTGATGTTTTTGATGTCCTGAATCCCTGCGCTTAGATTTTGAGTTAAATTGACCAAAGTTTTTTTTTCAATTCCCTTTTCTTTACATTTTTGGCCCTGAGAAAGGGACGGAGAACCATTAATTTGTGTCCCACTTTTCTGGAGAGTTCCCTTGGAGCAGAGAATCCAAGAGCCATGCAAGACCAACTACAAGAACTACAAATTGAAGAGGAGGAAACACGCAAGAAAGGATCATCCAAAGGTTATTCTTTAAGACCAAAGAAGAAGGACTCATCAAGCAAGATGTGTCCAGTGGTTGTCCGAGGACCACATGTAGACTACAAGCCTTGGCAGAACACTGATCTGACAAGCATATTGGAGAAGCTACCACCACCGCTCCAGGATGGAGCCCATCCATGGATCTCAAAATTGGAGGAAGTCTGCGTGGGAACACAGCTTGCCATGGGAGATGTCAAAAAACTTCTAGCCAACATTCTTGGAGTCCCAGCGATGGAAGAGATCATGCTAAAAGCTGGCCTTTATTGTTATGTGGGAACTGCTGTGAACGAGCCAGAAAACATTTGGCTAGATACAATCACTTTTATGGTAGCAAACTCCCCCATTGTGCCAAAACAGTTCCTTCCTCTAATACGAACTTATCACCCTGACACAGCCCAGTTGTCTTTTTATTGCCTGCAACTTTATGACTCTAGCTCAGCCCGTGACCTGCAGACCTGAAAAGGCAGACCTTTTAACAACAACTCTTAATATATGTGTCCAAATATGCAAGCACAATTATAATTCCACACAGCACAATTATAATTCCCACACATTCTATTACATTTCAGAAGGACAGATTGCTATATAGCTAGTGACAATTCATGACATGCACGTGAAGACTTTAGTAGTATTGCAAGTTGACGACTATGAGGATCTGACTACCACATTGATTTCACCTTCAATAATTGCAACTATTTTTTTCCCAAGTTGACAATTGAAAGTATGATTATGAAAAGGGTAGGTGTGGTGATGCCAGATGTCACTGTTACGTAGACCTGATACTGATGACAAGGATGAGGAGGAAGTGGACGATGTCATAGTTGAAACATACCCTTTTGAAAGATGATTTTTGGTATTCATATATGAATATCTACACTATATTGATTCTTTTCACTTATTTTTAATCACTTGTTTGAAAATGTTTCTTTTTTTACTTGGAGCAAGATACTGATCAGTGTCTTCTTTTTCTTCTCAGTACTGATGGGAAATCACCTGAGGTGACTCTTGGCTCAAGCATTTCCATTCAATCTTGACCATATGTACAGTCAAAATCCAACATAGACATTGTCCTGATGCAACGTCGTCGATACACCTGGATTCTTCAAGAGCTTCTTCTTCGACTATGGAACTCTTGGGGGTTATTCCTTCAGTTGAAAAATATTTAGTATTCAGTATATTTGAAATATATCCTTTATAATGTTATGTTATGACTCAATATACACTTGTGATTCAGTTATAATCTTTTGATGTTGTTTTGTGCATTATGTGTGGGGCCTCAAGTGTTTTGTTCTTTTATCGGACAGGACAGAGGCTTTAGGGAGGCATAGGTCTGAACGTGGGTTAGACGGGATAGCTGGCCTGCTTTAGATACTTATTCCATTCTTTTCTGAGGTTCTTTTGCATTTTGCCCATTGGCCATTATATAATCTTTTTGTTGTCTGGAGGGCTGGTACAGTGGAGATCAAAGGCAGAGGGCGCCGTGGGATGTTTTTCCTGCCTTGAAGGAATGATGGTTTTCTGAAAGTTGTATCTGCCAGCAGGTTTTTGCTCCCACTATCTATGACAGTTATGATTTTGAGTTGATGTATCACTTTTTATACCCTGTATTGTTGTTTTTCTTTCTTTCCTTTTTCGAGACTCTGTGTAGTCTCAAAGGGAGAATATGTAGTGTCTGAAAAACATGATATATATCTGATATGTACACGATATTTACCTTTTTTATATAAAGGAATGATGCATGAATTATTTACGATGTAGTCCATCCATTATCCTTTAGTTACTTGAGTCGCAGGGGCTTTAAACAGTTAACGTTCCGACGGCCCGCCTGCGGGCCGTCGGAACGTTAACTGTTTTGGAAACTACAGAAATTCCGAATTTCTGTAGTTTCCAAAACTAAGCCGTAATTTACACCGCTCATATGTTACGTGAGGCACTCATGCGACATATCTTTGGAAAGCTAAGATTCTTGTGATTCAATCAATGTAAACTATTTCTGGATATAATCATAACAGCAGGTACAATCAACGCCTTTGTCACACCACAAACAAACAAACAAGCAGCAGTTACGAAATCGACGCAACTCACCTAATGAGCGTAAAAGTCGTCCGATCAAAAATATTCCCACAAAAATGGTCTGGTTGAACTCACAAAGGTCCAGTCGATCCAATCCAGTAAAGTATTTAGTCCAAAATGCATTATCATACCAGAAAAATCCACAAAAACGCCACTGGTAGCTGGTCGGTGTTCAGTAACTTCCCGTATTCTTCGTCATAAAACGCTTCCTCCTGTGTTGACATACGTATCTGTGGTCTTAAAATGGAGGGGGTCATCCGAACTTTCGATTGACACCTCATACAGCCATACAGCAGCTTCCCTGTCCTGTCCACAGCCTACAATAGCCAATAAGGGCCAACGTTGAAACGAAGCCATGTCCTATTTTGCTTCAGGAAAAAACCAGCCAGTTAGAATCAATTGTGCTGATGACTGACGCATTGAATAGCCAATGAAATTCTGAAAACAACGATGTGCGCATGAGGGGGTGGAGATAACGGGGAAACAAAGAAAGCTGTGCGTAAATGGTAATTAGATAGTCTCATGAACGCGCGTGACCGCGCGTCTCAGCGGGGCGCACGCATTGTAGCTTATTTCTCAGCGTTTTTTCAGTTTGGGAGCATATTTATTGTAGAAAATGGTGAAAAGGACTGTCCAAGAAGGAAGAGGAGGAATTTGCTCATCGTGAAAGTGACGTGTCAGGAGAGGGGATCAGATAAGATCAGATAACAGAGCGCACGCCTGCGCACAAGACATTTTCTCCGTCTGAGAAGATTTTGCTCTGCATACATAAGTATTTGACTAAATTGTGACTTATATTACAGCTTATATTATATTATTACGTATATATTGTATCATAATTGGTAGTATTATTCATATTATATTACGTATTACTGTATATTTCGACATAAACAAGTTTTACTTTGAATAAATACAAAAGCCTTTGTTTGTGTGTGTGTGGGGGGAGGAGTATGTGTGACTCTTTTGTTGGGGTGTGTGTGTGGGTGTGTGTGTGTGGGGGGGGTTCATTGTGCAAAGTAGTACAATACAGAAAAGATGGAAAGTTTTGTAAATGACTTATTTCTTTATTTTCACATAATGGGCAGTCATCTGAGGATTCAGATGTGGATTGGGAGCCAGTCAGCAAGTGGTCACATAGAGGGTCAAAGGTGCAGATGGACATTGGCAGATGAAGGACATCTCAGTTCCACCAGCTGTGAAGGAGTACAGCCAGTATGTGCTGTATATTCAACTGTGTATTCATTTTGAAATGAAACAATTTTTGTGTTGCACATATTTATGTTTTTGTATATATTTTTTTCATTGTTGTTCCAGGTGTATGGGTGGAGAGGAGAGATCCCTCTGCACCAGAAGGCATTCTGGGAGACCCTCACCGAGCAGCTGGCAGAAGCAGGGTCTTCCTCCACAGCCAGACCTGTCCCAACTCCTGCTCCGCGTGGAACACATCACATACTGGTTTTTATCAGTGGGCAGAGGACTACTGGTAGGCTGAAGTGCAGGCACTGTCATGCTAAAACACAGCTGAAATGCTCCTCATGTGATGTGCCTTTGTGCTTGATACCAACTAGAGATTGCTACAGAGACTGGCATGCTGCCAACCTGTAAATAGTTATAATTGTAAATAATGTGAAATATGTGAATAGTTTGCTGTGTTGTAAAAGATAGTCATTTTTTTTATATAAATCACATTTTCCACAACAACACTTGTTTTGACTCTTTTTATATGCAAAGTTTAGCTTTATGTTTCAGTAACTATTTTTTCAGCAATATTGATAGTGAATCTGGATGTGGGATAGGATACCTCTAAGTGTCACCTTTCATTAGAGGCCAAGTTTATGACTGTACGATGAAGCGTTCAAGAGTTATGTCTTTTTATTTATCCGAGGTATGTGGCCATGTTCATCCAAGTGCCATTTTGGAGACTCCAAATGACCATTTTTGGAAATGCCTAGACATACTCTTACAAAAACGTGTGTAAAATACTCATTTTTAGTGGTATTGTTATCAAATTTGAACTTGCACTAGGTAAGGCTTCATGCTGTGGTCCTATTGTGTTTTCCAGCTAATAAGTCACAGTTGCACTCATCTGCAGACATCTGTTTACAAAAAAAATTCAGGCAGAAATAAAAAACTTATATTTCAGTGTGTTCAAACTTAGATTACTCAATGCTAGTAGCACTTACAGTGATTCTGACAGTTGGGAGAAAAACTTCAGAGTGTTACCTTTCAAAAGAGACCAAAACCATCCATGTGCTACAAACGATTCAAGAACAGCTTTCAATTTACTTTGGGTATGTCCTTGGATAGGCGTTTTATGCAAATTATACAGGAATGGTAAGGGGTTAACTTGAGCAGAGATGTCCAAAGTCACCTCCTTGAGTGCTTCAGTGAGGACACCAAGGTGTTTCCAGGCCACCCAAGAAATATAATCTATCCTGAGTTTGTCTCTTAGACGTTTTCCAACTGAAAAAGCCTGAAACACCCCCCAAGGGAGGCGCACCATGACGCATACTAACCAGAAGCCAAAACAGCTACAACTGGATCCTCTTGATGTGGAGGAGCAGCAGGTCTACTCTGAACCCCTCTTGGATGACTGAACTTCTCACCCTCTCTCTATGTCAAGTGACCCTGCGAAGAATACCAATTTTCAGCGCTTGGATTCACAGTCTCATTCTTTCACTCTCTATCCACACGTCAACTATAGATAATGCTCGGAACAAACTGGCCAGTAAACAATCTTGTCTTTTGGCTCAACTCTCTTCATGACAACAGACATTACCATATGTCATGTGTACAGTTTGCACCACTGCAGACAACACACTGATCTGCCTGTCTGAAGGGAAAAATATATTTTTGTGTCCCGAGATGCCCTGAATTCAACTCTTTATATATCAATCATGCTATTATCAATTATATTACTGCTGATTATTATCAACTACTGCTGATCGTGCACCTTTTTGAATCAGGAGGTTCTCAGGCCAGAGGTGGAAACTCTGTGTACTGAGAATGTCCTGATTCAACTCTTTCGTATCAATTCTGCACCTGCATATGTTTATCAACAAATGTAACTAGAGAGAGAGAGATGCGCCCCCTATCTGGTCTGTTCACACGGGACTGAGCTCCCGTGTGAATGGGCTCCATGGCGAGGGGCCAAGACAAAGTGTGTGAGCTCGTGGGGAGTAGATGGGCCTGTCCCTCCTTCCGAGCTCGGATGTTGTTAAAAGACTATAAAGACGGTGACCCCGGAAGTTTGGGTAGAGTCAGCTGCGGGTTTGTGCATGACGCCCAGCCGGGTTTTTGGCCACTCTACCGGACTGTCCGGCTCTCCAGTCTATGTGTTGAGGTAAGAGACTATAAGGCCTAGCCCTGATGAACTGTCAGTGATCTGTTTTGCTCTATATTTTTGTGGGGAATAAACTTTACACATTTATTCTAGCAAAAGAGCAATTGTGTGTTTTCTATGTACAATGCTTGCTATCTGTGGGGAATATATATAAACATATATTATTCTAGCAAAAAGCGAGTGTCTGTGTGTTTCATTTTGTACAGCCGACCACTCCGAACCTGATAAATTTTCTCACAAAACACTGTCGAACACCATTCTTCACTTACCCATGAACAAGACCCAAAGATACTTAGGGTACATTTGTACCTAATAGTCCAGTAAGTAGACTAGGTATGACTGGATGTGGTTCACTTGAAGGGGACTGAAAGCTACATTTCACCAAGATCTAAATTTTTAGGCAGACCAGAGTTTACTTCTTTGGTCTGCATCACAGTCTGATTGCATATTCCCATCTCCCCAAATGAACCAGACTTTCTGAGCAAACAAACTTTGGTCATATAAAGCAGACCAAATGGGGCTGGCACCCTTAAAACTCTCCACTTGAGGCAGAACCTCAATCGCAACATCTAGAGACTATTCCACAATTTCCTGACTGAGAACCATGGTCTCAGATTTGGAGGGGATGATTCTCATCCCCGCTGCCTCACACTAAGCTCTAAACTGCGCCAGTGAGTGCTGAAGATCCCCACTCATAGACACCAGATGACCCCATCATCTGCAAAAAGCAGAGACAAAATTCTGACAGAACTGAACTGGACCCCTTGGCCTCCTGGCTGCACCTAGAAATTCTGCCCGTAAAAGTTATGAATAGAATCAGTGATAAATGACAGCGCTGGTGGAGTCCAGCTCCCACCTGGAGCCAATTTGAGACACTACTAGGAATTATGTAGTCCAAAGGGCAGTAAAGAGTATTAAATGTAGTTTAAGGTGGTTCCAAATTGGCTTACTCAACAATGTCAATCTTACCTAACAATGTCAAGCTTCTTCCTGGGAGAAGAGAGTCAGTTGTCACACTGCCACACCATATGTACTCAAATAAGAACTACAAGAGAAGTTATTCAAGAAAAGTGTCTCAAAGTGTCTAAAAATAACCAGTGGTACTTTCATCATGGCCCACCCAATATAGGTGATGCTGTCTAGTATTGGAGGCCAGCTATCATTTTAATGTGATGCAAGCAATGAAAATGTAAATTATTACCACTTTTATCAAACTGATGTAATTAAATAAACATGCTCTTATATTTTATTCTATTCTACTGGGTCAAGCATTTGTCAGTTATACCACTATCCTATATTGGTTTGATTAGTTTGATTGATTTTGAATCTATTTGAATCAGTCTATTTGTTGCATATTGTAGCATGTATGTTTTTCACGATAAAAGCCCTGGTAAGAACAGGAGGGGTTCTATACAGTCAAGAATTAATTAAGAAGGAGTTTGCATTGAGAAGGGGTCTTACACAGATACACTATGGGAACTGTTAAAGGAACATTCTAGAGTTGAAACAATCTCAGAGCTATTATTAGATGGTAATGAGTGTAAACATGATTCACTTGTCAACGGCTAAGTCCTGGCATATGATGATTTAAGGACAACAAAAAAAAGACCCAAGACTTATTTCTTTCATCAGAAAATGAGTAACCAAAAACAAAAATAAATAAACAAATAAATAAAACTGGAACACTGGTATCATGAAAACATAAATTACATTCAAAAATGAAATCTGGGTCAGTGTATGCATCTGATTAACCAAAGGACATCTATTAACACCACTTTATGTATCAACACTGTTTCTGACCACATGGGTCAACATGTCACAAGAAAGTTCATGTGTTATCCCCTGTCTTGAAACTAAATGAAGTGCTCGTCTGATGGGACAGAGCGCTACTGCAAGATGTGCAGTCACCATTCATGAGCACAGTCAGTGGCTCTTTTGTTCACACAGCAGATCGGTATGCCTCCACGTGGTCAGAATTGGTGTTGCTGCATGATGTGGCTTTAAAAGTGTTTTCATGTTATTGCATTTTTCCATAAATATTCAAATAACCTACTCTTGTGAACTACAGACCATGAATTTAACCTAAAGGTTTCTGATGTTGTGTTCTGAAAACAACTGGCAAATCTTTTTTAATGACTCATTAAGTACTGTACAGTACTGTAGAGTGAAGCTGCAGCTGCCTCAGGACACAAGAAGAAGGTGTAGAGACAACGTCCTAGTATTTATATCTACAGCTCTTTGATGTCTTGTAGACCTTGCTGGCCCACTGAGCTCAGAGACCAGTGTTGAGGAGAATGAGATGTGACAGTATCCCCAGATCTGACCGAGCACCATGCTGGAGTTTCATGACATGCTGCTATCTCTATTGGTTACTTTTAGTCACTCTCCCACACATGCATGCATGCACAAACACACATACGCTAACACCACAGCCAGCACTCGTGGTTAAACCACCCACTCATTTACATTCGATCTATTTTCACATCATAAAAAGCATGCCCCCGTAAGAAACCTGACTCAAAGTCATGATTGTGCTGTCCAGTGAGGATGGAGAGATGTAGATGAACATGAAGAGAGAAAACGAATAAGATGGAAAGATGTTATCATGGAAACAGATGGAGGACAGGGGCAAATGGGATATCAGGCTGAGTGAAAGTATGTAGGATGTGTAAGAAGTAATGATCACACAGACCTGATAATACACCAAACACAAAGGTTATCACTGTCCCACTTCAGGTTAAAATAAACTCCAATGTCTGCAACTATACTGTTCCCATAGAAACATGGGAGCGGGTTAGCCACCAGCTTTAAGGTTGATCAGTAATTATTTCTTAAAGCAGCACAGCCACTCATTCTTCACTTCCTTTGAAGTAAACCAATACTTAATCTAACAGCTAAATTGTTTGAAATTTAGGTCATGGTCATTTTAATCTTATTAAAGGCAGGTGAGACTTAAAATGGACTTAAACAAAAAAGGAATCTCTTTTCATTACTTTTTCATTAATCAAAAGAGTTTCTGGACATGCTGGAATTAACTTTCAATTATAAGCATCCAGAGGTAAATAACCATTTTTGATCTGGCTGAAAACAATTTGGTGAAAGATTTTTCCTTAAAAAAAATTATCAGTCTTTATCAGATAACATTACATAGAGTGTGGTTTTGAGAGCAGCTGCACATATTTCTGTGGAGTTTATCACTGTTTTCTAGTTATTTATGTATTTTTTTTCACTAATGATTACGTCAACTTTGAGGGAAAATGTACTTCATGTTAGAGTATTAGTGTTTCCTGTATCAAAGGCTTCACAAGTTTGTTTCAAACCAATTGCTCGTTTCTTCACTGTTTCAAAGTCTTTCAGGTTTCTGTGGAAGAAAGTACATGACAGTGAGCACTTCTAGGCCTTCTCTTTGAGATGTGTTTGGGTTCTTTTTCCTACTGCTTTGTGAATTATTTTTTTCATAAAGATGCGAACCAGTGGGAGAAACATGTCTGTGTTTGAAGAACGGTATGCTAGTGAAGCTTTGTGAGGGTTTTCAACTGCAGAGAAGTGAAATACCCCAGGCTTTTATATTTCTTCCATCGTGCCTCTCTCTTGTTTTTGCTAAACTTTGGGATTATTCTTGCTCAAATGTTTCTTATTTAATACACCCATCTGTTACTATCTTTAATTTTGAACTAGGAGTCATTTGTTCATATTGAGTTTTTCCCAAATCTTCCATTATGAAATCAAAAGGCGGCAGAAAGAATATCAAGTGTTTCAAGAACCACAGCTGTCTTGATTCAAGCCTTATAGTATAAAACAAACTGGACAAAATGCTGCATTTCTGGATCATGTTTATATGACTTATTTGAATGTGAGACCTTTAACCTGCATTTTTGCAGATTGCTATTAAAGTGTTATTGAATCCATGCTATTTTTTCCATTACAGAGTAATGCCTGCTTTCAATGAAGTGCAGGCTTCCCAGAAGCTTTTGATGCCATTAAGTACTTTAGATGATGAGATATTCAAAGTCTATACACTATTCTTTATGCTGCTTCTCAGAGAAACAAAGTACATAACCACCATTGGTTACTTTCTCATGTGTGTTGTAAGCATTTAAATTCAACATTAAAAATAACAATTAAAAAATAAATAATAATAATAGAAATGGGTGTGTTAAAAAATAATTCACCACTTGAGTTTAGACCGTAGTCCAGTTTTATTCTGAAAATTAGAAAAAAATAAATAAATTATGGTACATCAATATTCCTTGAATTGTCCAACAGCGTGTAAGAGCTGAATGCCCTAGACTACATGGAACAGAAAGCAGCATAAAATAACTACATAAAATAGTTATCCATCACTCACCTTGAGTAAGAAACTGAATGCAGAACACTTTTTTTGCAGTATTTACGTGTGTAAAATTACCATTTCTACCTGAGGAAAAAGTACTTCTTTCATCACTGTCCATGCCATTATCCAGCTGAACAAAGGCTGAAAGTAGTGATTTTCTACAGCTCTCAGTTCTGAAAATCGCCACTGCTTTAAGCACTCTGACACAATTTCAGACAGTTCTGATCATTTTAGAAAGAATTTATAAAACACAGTCCCGAAGTGGTTACGTGAGCTTCAGAGAGAAGGTTAAGATTTAATCTTTTTATAGAGTACAGTTTAAAATTGAATTTTCTACTGGTATGCTTTATCTATCCATCCGCTTCCACTTTTCCAGGTTGGGGTCAAGGGGGAAGCAGTCTAAGCAGAGAGGCCCAGACCACCTTCCTCAGCCACCTCATCCAGATCCTCCAAGAGGACACTATGTTCCCAACGTAGCGTTCCACCTCGTAATTGTTAATTTATTAATTTTAATAATAACGGGACACCACCCCCTCTTATAGATAAAGAGGGAAACTATAATTTATCAGTCTCTTATTTGAATGCAAGTTCTTGTTGAGCTGGATTGGCTGGGTAAACCAGACAAGGATTCACAAATAATTTTAACAAACATTTATTTAGACATAGACACAAACACAGACAAACATAAAACAGTTTTATATACATATATATATATATATATATATATATATATATATATCAGGGTATATAGATATATGTATATATTCTCGCAACAATTGAATCATAGGCAACTGGACTTAGATATTTCTAGAAGACGTGTAGCCTCTTATCCAAGCGGCTTCATCAGTTCTCAACGCATCGGTCTGACTAGTCCGCACCAGTCAGACAAACAGTGGAGTATGACTCAGGTTTTTAACCTCTGTGGAGGTGTACCCCCACCACTTTCCAAAGACAATACTTCGTTAGTGGAGTTTCGCTGCACCCTTTGTTTGGGTCAGGAGAGCCACACCAGTGAAAGGACAGCCGTTAGGAGTGAGTGGGGCCACTGGTGGACAACAGACGTTAGGCATGAGGTGTGGTTACCAGTAAACGACTGTCGTTATGTTTCTTTGAGCAACTTGAGTTTAGTTTCGGGCAGTCCTTGTTATTCAGTCTCTTAGGTACAGTAGCGAGGGCTGCGTTGTAAATGGGAGATAGATGGAATCTTAAGCCACCTCCACTGTTTAGAGACGGCTTCTCTATTTTAATGTAGATGGATTCTTTTACTCCTCTCCAAACCATCTGTCCTCTCTGTCCAAGATTTTCATATTTTTGTCCTCAAAAGAGTGAGTCTTCTCCTTTATATGTACATAAACAGCAGAAACTGGACCTGAGGAGTTCGTCCTTCAGTGTTGAGCCATGCGTTTGTTTAGTGGATGTTTGGTTTCCCCAATGTATGAGTCTTTGCATTCCTCACTGCATTGGACAGCATATACCAAATGCGTGTGGGGTACCCTGTCTTTGGGGTGTACCAGTTTTTGCCTGAGAGTGTTACCTGGTTTGAAACACACAGGAATTTGTTGTTGATTGAAAATTCCCGGACACGTAGTGTAACCCATGTTAAAAATATGACATAAATAAGAATAAATAGTTGAATAAAAACTGCATAAATAAGTTTGGAAGTTAAAAGTGATTTATTTAATGTCAATTAATCACCAGAGTTAATTAAAAATGTTAATACAGCAATCATTTAATGTTGAAGCTTAAAAGTCTGTTGACAGAGAATAATGTCGCTGCCCCTTTAAGGGACCAGCGACACAGACGCAGCACCTCAGTGACACCGCAGCAGAGACCTGAGGGAGAGAACGGAGGAGAAAACACGAGAAAACGAGCGGTGGTAAATTAGCAGGAAAAAGGAGTGAAAAAGTCAATATTACAGTCGAAAAACATAACTTACCTGGTCGGGAACTGACGGGGATTTTATGGGAACTAAACCACATCGGTTTTGGTGAGTTTTGTGTTTATTTTCTTGCATTTTCACTGTGTTGTACTTTTTCTTCTCTGGCGGAGAGCTAACGTTAAAAACGTAGCTGTTTACAAGAAAATGCTCCATCATAAACTGTTTACCAGTTAATATTTTGGGTTAATGAAGACTGTGAATGTCATAAAAGTGTGTGTAAGCTGTGTAAATGAAAGATTTGTGCAGTAACTAGTGTGGGAGACGGAGCCGTGAGATAAGAGACCGCTCCACTGCCATTTTGAGTTGAAAAAACACCGTAGCAGTAACGTTACAACCTCGGAGACTGTGAAGCATTTATTTGTGTAACGTGAGGATTTAAAAAGAGTTTTATTGTGTTTATGACCTGTTACACAGGTCAGGTTTTTTTGCTCGGTTGGAAGCTCGGTCGGAGCGAAGATTGGTCTGCCATGCGGGCGTGCACATTCACAGACGGGATTCAAGATGGCGAGCCAGACCCAGACCTTCAGCTCATCTTCTCCATCGCATCAGTGAGGAAGTCTCCTGCATGTGGTAACTCCCTGCCAGAGTGGTAGGAGTATCAGGAACTAGTTTGAACTGAACTGAACAGAACTGAGAACTGATTTGAATTATTATTTTGGACTGAATCGAACTGAAACTTTTCTTTGAACTGAACCTTTGGATTCACATTTGGACTTGAACTTAAATTTAAAGTGTCATACTTTTATTTTTTATTGAGTTTATATTTTTGAATGTGATTGAATAACTGTGGTCCACTTTGATTTTGATTGTGTTTGAAGGTTTATTCTTACCTGTAAAAGAAAGGAAAAGGAGTTAACTCAGGAAGAAAAATAGGAATTCTAAAATAGGTGCAACCTAAAAGAAAGAGACTGGTCTAACTAACTCAAATCAGTCTGACTAAAATAACCTAGGAAATAAAAGAGACTGGTCTAACTTAAATTAGATTAGCTTTACTAAAATAAACTAGGTGAACTAAAGAACAAAAAGAAAGAGTGAAATACTTTTTTCATTTATATTTACCTTAATATTGGGAACCTGCAGGGTATTTTTGAGTTTGTGTACTGTGTTTTATATGTGTGTTCTACATTCAGTAAATTGCCGGCCTTTTATACTTAAAGAAACGGTCTCTGGTGTAATTATTCTTGCTCCCCACTCCTTAGAGCCTAGAATTGGTCCAGTGGCGCAGTTAGTGGTGTGATACCGGTGCTACAAATATGGCGAGCCAGCCAGGAGTGGCTTAAAGCAGTTAAAACTAGAAACCAGAGACCGTATAGTATTGTTATCAGTTTTTCAAAATGGATGTCGTTCAAACGAGTAATGTAAAAATCCCTAACTCAGTCATAGTTAGCGGTATAACTGGTACAGAAACCGATGATGAACTAAGTGACTTCCTAAAACAATATGGTTCCATTCAAAGGGTAATTCCAGTAGATTTCACTGAACAAGAGTCAGGCAAACAGGTTATTGTAGAGTATGTGTATGGTACAGCTATACAGTCTCTCTTACCGTCATTGCCACACCGACTTAACAGTAAGACTAAGACTGATGTCACGTACCACATCAGAGCCTTAGCTAGTGTCTACACACCTGTAGCTAGCAAAACAGCTACACAGACTTACCTTTCAGAGTTAAAAGACATTGCAAAACAGACTGGCAAAGACTTTGCAGCTGTCCTCAAAGAAGAGCTCTCACTCATCAGTGAGACTGTCGATCTAGATCACTCAGAGACCCAAGATGAAGATACAGAGCAGAACTCACCTGATACCCCAGAGCAACATGACACTGAAAGTGCTGCACAGGTAAGCCCCCTGCCCAGTACGGCCCCGCAGCAGCATGTTCAACATCACTGGTCTCCACCACCGACACCATCTAGAGAAAAGACACAGCCTGCTCTGAAACTTTCTGTCGTCAATCCACCTGACATACAAAAAGTAATCGTTGAGCACATAGTGAGAAATGAAGATTCTGCTCTGCAGGTGCACACTTCCTTGAGACTCAGACCCTTCTCTGGGCGTATCCCACGTCCCAACAATGAAGTGGATTATGAGACATGGCGCTCCAACGTGGAACTTCTTGTTAAAGATACAACACAGTCTGACCTTTACAAGTCACGAAAGCTTCTTGAAAGTCTCTTATCACCTGCTATTGATATTGTGAAGCACCTGACACCTGAATCTCCTCTTAATGTGTACTTAGAGATCTTGGACTCCGCTTTCGGCACCGTCGAGGACGGAGATGACCTTTTCGCAAAGTATCTCAACACAATGCAAGATAATGGTGAGAAACCCTCAGCCTATCTACAACGGCTGCAGGTGATGCTGAGCACCACCCTCAGGAGGGGAGGTGTAACTGCAAGCGACCTTGACCGGCATCTTCTCAGACAGTTCGTCAGAGGCTGCTGGGATAACATCTTGATAGCTGAACTCCAGCTAGAACAAAAGAAGCAGAACCCACCTACCTTTGCTGAACTTCTCCTGTTACTCCTCCGCACAGCCGAAGATAAGCGTTCTTCCAAAGCATCCCGCATGAAACAGCATTTCAATGTTTCAAAGCCAAGAGTGTCTTCTCATTATCAAGGGGTTTATGTGCAGAGTGAAGAAGACTGCGACTCATCTCAGCCAGCTCTTGATCACAGGTCTGAAATCCAAGACCTAAAGAAACAGATAGCTGATTTACAGTCCCAGCTCACACGTATCACACAGAGAGACAGTAGAAAAGCTAAATCAGCTTCCAGACCAGTAGCTTCCCAAACAGCTAGCACACATTCTCCAGCTATCACTCACACATCTCAAAGGCTGCAGCCCCACAGCAGAGATGCAAACAACAACACAAGCAATAGACCAAGGCCCTGGTATTGCTTTCGATGTGGAGAGGACGGACACATCAAGCCTCAGTGTGAAAGTGAGCCGAACCCACCTCTTGTAACTGAGAAGAGGAAGCAGCTAAAAGAAAAGCAGTTAGCATGGGACAGTCAACATGGCGCTTCAAAGCCTGATCCTTTAAACTAGACCCAGTTCCGGTTGTGGGACAAACGGGGACTGGAACACAGACAAAGTGTCCCAAAAAGAAGCTGCACAGAGCCCATGTGTACTCTCACACACACAAAGACAGTCAGTAACCCTGCCAAAAGGTCTGATTGGAGCCAAGTGCACCGCACAAGTGACCATAGGTGACAAAGACTGCAGTTGCTTGTTGGATTCAGGCTCCCAAGTAACAACGATCCCCAACTCTTTCTATCTGGAGAGACCTGTCTCACTTACTCTCTCAATCCTGAATGATCTACTTGAAGTGGAAGGAAGGTCAAAGCGTCCCTTACCTTGGCTATGTTTGGCTCACACATCTCATCCCAGAGTTTGCTTGGAGCCTTCCACATCGAGCTTGAAGTGGACCAACGGTCACACCTTGGCTATGTTCAGCCACCATCAGATTCCCAAAGAGTTTGCTTGGAGCCGACATCGAGGTACCTACGCTGGTCTTGGTTGTACCTGACATGCGCTCCACCTTGTCATTAGTGCTTATAGGCACAAATACTTTGGATGTTCTCTATGGAGAGTATGCAGAGATTGCACCTCAGAACTATGAGTCTCTTCCTTATGGCTACAAAGTTGTCTTAAAGACCCTTGAAATCAGGAAAAGACAGTCCGTTGATTCCAGCCTGGGAGAGGTGAGGCTTCATAGTAGAGACTTTGAGACCATCGCAGCCGGACAGACCAAAGTCCTTGAAGGATCAGTGAGCTGCAGAACACCTGATGTTGGAAAGTGGGTGATGATAGAGTCGCCAAAGTCATCGTCCCTGCCTGGTGGCATCTTGGTGACAGATAGTCTGGTAAGTCTACCACCGAAGCTACCACACTGCATACCAGTCACACTCAGGAATGAGTCACACCATGACATCACCCTGTCTCCAAAAGCTGTCATAGCAGAGATACAAGCTGTCAAGAGTGTTCAACCTGTCAAGACCCCTGACTCAGACTCCCCCACAAAACCTGACCAAAAACCAAACCTTGACTTTGACTTTACTGACTCTCCTGTATCCAACGAGTGGAAAGAGAGGATAACAGAGAGATTGAGTTCCATGCCGGAGGTGTTTGCACTGCACGAGCTTGACTTTGGCCGCACTGACAAAATCAAACACCACATAACTCTCAGCGACGAGACGCCATTCAAACATAGGCCAAGACCTATACACCCTCAGGACATAGAGGCTGTGCGTATCCACCTCCAGCAACTCCTTGATGCAGAAGTCATCCGTGAATCGGAATCACCTTTCTCCTCGCCGATTGTAGTCGTCAGGAAAAAGAATGGCGACGTCAGACTCTGCATAGACTACAGAAAATTGAACACACAAACAGTAAAGGATTCATATGCCTTACCTAACCTTGAAGAGTCCTTCTCGGCGTTGACCGGGTCCAGGTGGTTCTCGGTGCTCGATCTCAAATCAGGCTTCTATCAAATAGAGATGGAGGAAGCAGACAAACACAAAACTGCATTCGTCTGCCCTCTAGGATTCTTCGAGTTCAACAGGATGCCTCAGGGGATAACTAACGCCCCTAGCACGTTCCAGAGGCTTATGGAGCGCTGTATGGGAGAGTTGAACTTGAAACAAGCCCTAGTTTTTCTTGATGACCTCATCATCTTCTCTTCGACACTGGAGGAGCACGAGGAAAGGTTGATGCGCGTGCTCAACCAATTGAAAGAGTTTGGCTTGAAACTGTCGCCAGGGAAATGCAAGTTCTTCCAAACCTCTGTAAAGTACCTCGGCCACATTGTGTCTGAAAAAGGCATCAAAAACCGATCCTGACAAAGTAGCAGCATTAAAAACCTGGCCAAAACCAAACAACCTGAAAGAGCTAAGAACCTTCCTGGGTTTCTGCGGTTATTACCGCCGGTTCGTTAAAGGCTACTCAAAGATCGTGAAACCACTCAACGAGCTCACCGCTGGCTATCCGCCGCTGAGAAAGCACGCTAAGACCACAGTGAACCCTGAGAAGTACTTCAACCCAAAGGACTCCTTTGGTGACAGATGGACGCCTGCTTGCCAGACAGCGTTCGACACCATAATCGAAAAGCTGACGACCGCACCCATCCTCGGGTTTGCTGACCCCAAGCTCTCCTACATTTTACATACAGATGCGAGCACCTTGGGCCTCGGTGCTGCCCTCTACCAGGAGCAACAGGGACAGAAGCGTGTCATTGCTTATGCAAGTCGAGGTCTGTCGAACTGTGAGTCCAGATATCCTGCGCACAAATTAGAATTCCTTGCCCTTAAGTGGGCAGTAACGGAAAAATTCCAGGATTACCTGTACGGGAACACCTTCCTTGCTGTCACAGATAGCAATCCATTAACATACATTCTTACCTCTGCCAAGCTTGACGCCACGAGCTACAGATGGTTAGCCGCTCTGTCGACGTTCGATTTCCAGCTACAGTACAGAGCCGGTAAGCAAAATCAAGATGCGGACGGGCTGTCCAGACGTCCTCACAGCAGAGTACCTGATGACACGACATCACAAAAAGAGTTGGAGAGGATTCAACAATTCACAAAAAGACACTTGTCAGAAGCTGATTATGCACACCTGAATGAAAACACCATCAAAGCCATCTGTGAGAAGCACTTGGTCCGCGAAGTGATCAACAATCACTCTGGAGAAACATCGCCCAGCACCACCTTGGTTGTGTCACTTGCCCATCATCCAAAGGCTCTACCACAAAGCTTTGAAGAGGAGGATCAGCTTGGTGGCTTACCTGTCATCCCCTCGTTAACACCAGCTGAACTAAGAGACAAGCAAAATGCTGATCCCTGCATCCGTGAAGTCCTCAGGCAAGTGGAGTCGGGAGAGAAACCCCCACCATCATTGAGGAAGGAACTTCCTGAACTTGGACTTTTATTGAGAGAGTGGAACAAACTTGAGGTCTTAAATGGCATCTTGTATCGCAGGCGACAAGAGGGCGCTCAGACTCAATACCAGCTTGTGCTCCCTGAAGACCTGAGATCCATTGTCCTCAAGAGCCTCCATGACGACATGGGCCACATGGGCACAGAACGCACCCTAGATCTCGTCCGGAAGCGATTCTATTGGCCCAAAATGTCAGCCGAGGTGGAAACTAAGGTCAAAACCTGCAACCGCTGCATACGACGTAAGACCATGCCCCAGAAAGCCGCACCACTCGTCAACATCGTGGCCACAAGACCACTCGAACTCGTGTGCATGGATTTTCTCAGTGTGGAGCCGGACTCCAGTAACACGAAGGACATTCTGGTCATTACTGACCATTTTACGAAATATGCAGTGGCAGTCCCCACCCCGAATCAGAAAGCCAGGACAGTGGCCAAGACCCTCTGGGACCACTTTTTCGTCCATTATGGCATCCCTGAAAAACTCCACAGTGACCAAGGTCCTGACTTTGAGTCCCGAACAATAAAAGAACTGTGTGGACTCATTGGCACTCAAAAAATAAGAACCACTCCTTACCATCCGAGAGGGAACCCTGTAGAACGTTTCAACAGGACCCTGCTCAACATGTTGGGAACCCTCGAGAACCAGAAAAAGAGCCACTGGCGGGAGTACGTCAAGCCGTTAGTACACGCTTATAATTGTACTAAGAACGAGACAACTGGCTTTACCCCTTACGAGTTAATGTTCGGGCGTCGTCAGCCAAGATTGCCCGTTGACCTAGCCTTCGGCCTACCAGTCAATCATCAGCCAGGCTCTCACTCGCAATATGTCCGTAACCTGAAATCCCAACTCGAAGACAGTTACAGAGTAGCAACTGAGAATGCTAAAAAGACAGCCAGTCACAACAAAGCGAGGTTTGACAAGCATGTTGTTGACTCCACCTTGGAAGAAGGCGACAGAGTCTTGGTTCGAAACGTCCGCCTTAGAGGCAAGCACAAGTTAGCCGACAGGTGGGAGTCCGATGTGTATGTTGTCCTGAGACAGTCTGGAGACGTCCCAGTGTATGTTGTGAAACCTGAGACAAGAGATGGTCCCCAAAGAACTCTTCATCGTGACCTCCTGCTGCCATGCGGTTTCCTTCCTGTGACCCCAATTGAAAGTGAAACTAACCCGCCAAAGGCAGTGAGGCGACCAAGAACTCGACAACATCCTAAAGATGACAGATCAGATGGAGCTGATGGAGATGAATCCCAATCTGACTCTGAGGAATATCACTACCACAGAAACCTAAGAGTGGCAACACTAGGTTTCGACCTGACCCCTGAACCCATGGAACATTTACGAGAAAGGATTGAACCGGAACCTTCCAAAGAGTTGACTGCTGTTGAGCAAGATCCTTCAGGCGTAGCCAAAGCTTTCCCTGAGGATTCTCCAGTAGAGACTTATGACCTGAACTTACCTGAATCTAGAGAGAAAGACTCACCTGATCCTGCAGTTGATGACTCGTCCGACCCTGAAAAGAAAGACTTACCTGATCCTGCAGACTGTGACTTACCTGATCCTGAAGAAAAAGACTCGCCTGACACTGGAGACAACAACTTACCTGATCCTGAAGAGAGCAACTCAACTGCTGGAAGGGAAACTGGAAACCTACCTGAGGAAGACCTGGAAAATGTCCATCCTTCTACTCAACCTGCTCAGGAGAGCAAAGAAGACACAAGTGATATGGAACAAACGGACAACCAAAATGAAAGTGACTGTTCGGGAAGACCTATCAGAGACAGAAAAGCGACTAAAAGACTGACTTATCCTGAGCTAGGAAACCCGTTGGTTACAATAGTTCAGTCTTTATTTCAAACCTTGAGTGATGTGTTTACAGACTCCCTTGAAGAACCTAGCTTTCCAAAAACCCCTAGAGTTATGACAGTATAAATTCAAAAATGCACAGGGACGTGCATTAGGTAAAGAGGGGAGGATGTAACCCATGTTAAAAATATGACATAAATAAGAATAAATAGTTGAATAAAAACTGCATAAATAAGTTTGGAAGTTAAAAGTGATTTATTTAATGTCAATTAATCACCAGAGTTAATTAAAAATGTTAATACAGCAATCATTTAATGTTGAAGCTTAAAAGTCTGTTGACAGAGAATAATGTCGCTGCCCCTTTAAGGGACCAGCGACACAGACGCAGCACCTCAGTGACACCGCAGCAGAGACCTGAGGGAGAGAACGGAGGAAAACACGAGAAAACGAGCGGTGGTAAATTAGCAGGAAAAAGGAGTGAAAAAGTCAATATTACAGTCGAAAAACATAACTTACCTGGTCGGGAACTGACGGGGATTTTATGGGAACTAAACCACATCGGTTTTGGTGAGTTTTGTGTTTATTTTCTTGCATTTTCACCGTGTTGTACTTTTTCTTCTCTGGCGGAGAGCTAACGTTAAAAACGTAGCTGTTTACAAGAAAATGCTCCGTCATAAACTGTTTACCAGTTAATATTTTGGGTTAATGAAGACTGTGAATGTCATAAAAGTGTGTGTAAGCTGTGTAAATGAAAGATTTGTGCAGTAACTAGTGTGGGAGACGGAGCCGTGAGATAAGAGACCGCTCCACTGCCATTTTGAGTTGAAAAAACACCGTAGCAGTAACGTTACAACCTCGGAGACTGTGAAGCATTTATTTGTGTAACGTGAGGATTTAAAAAGAGTTTTATTGTGTTTATGACCTGTTACACAGGTCAGGTTTTTTTGCTCGGTTGGAAGCTCGGTCGGAGCGAAGATTGGTCTGCCATGCGGGCGTGCACATTCACAGACGGGATTCAAGATGGCGAGCCAGACCCAGACCTTCAGCTCATCTTCTCCATCGCATCAGTGAGGAAGTCTCCTGCATGTGGTAACTCCCTGCCAGAGTGGTAGGAGTATCAGGAACTAGTTTGAACTGAACTGAACAGAACTGAGAACTGATTTGAATTATTATTTTGGACTGAATCGAACTGAAACTTTTCTTTGAACTGAACCTTTGGATTCACATTTGGACTTGAACTTAAATTTAAAGTGTCATACTTATTTTTTTTATTGAGTTTATATTTTTGAATGTGATTGAATAACTGTGGTCCACTTTGATTTTGATTGTGTTTGAAGGTTTATTCTTACCTGTAAAAGAAAGGAAAAGGAGTTAACTCAGGAAGAAAAATAGGAATTCTAAAATAGGTGCAACCTAAAAGAAAGAGACTGGTCTAACTAACTCAAATCAGTCTGACTAAAATAACCTAGGAAATAAAAGAGACTGGTCTAACTTAAATTAGATTAGCTTTACTAAAATAAACTAGGTGAACTAAAGAACAAAAAGAAAGAGTGAAGTACTTTTTTCATTTATATTTACCTTAATATTGGGAACCTGCAGGGTATTTTTGAGTTTGTGTACTGTGTTTTATATGTGTGTTCTACATTCAGTAAATTGCCGGCCTTTTATACTTAAAGAAACGGTCTCTGGTGTAATTATTCTTGCTCCCCACTCTTTAGAGCCTAGAATTGGTCCAGTGGCGCAGTTAGTGGTGTGATACCGGTGCTACACTTTTTTTTTTTTTTTTTTTTAAAAAATGTAACCATCTGAATTTTTGACTAACTTGTTTTGTATGTGGACGGGACCCTGAAAATTGCACCAAACCCCAAGAGTTTCTGGCTCATATGCCTTTTTAGAAAGTGGTTGCAAGGAGGGAAGAGAAAGGAAGGAAGGTGAAGTGGAGGGATCTACTGGTTTCCAGTAGCCTTCTTTCAGCTGGACTTCTTACGAAACCAGCTGATCAAAGACCTCTTTTTCACCACCTTGTCTTTCTCTTTCTTCTCTTCTTTTTCCTCACACTTCATCCCATCTTCCTCTTTCTTCTCATTATCATTTTCGACCTCCTTGTCTTTAATCTCTTCTACTTTTTCTTTTTTCTTCTCATCTGTCTTTCTGCTCTTCTTGAAAAAGGACCATCCCTTCTTCTTCTTCTTTTTCAACAGGAGCTCTTGAATCTCTCTGTTCTTCTCCTCCTCAATTTTCTTTTCCTCGTGCAATTTTTTAATCTCCTCTTCCAACTTCTTCCATTTTTCTTCATTTTCTCTTTTCTCTTCTTCCATGTGATTCTTTTCTTCCACCAGATTGTTCCTACATTCATCCAACTCTCTTTTCTCCTTCTGTAGTTTTCGTTCATCATCGTCGGTGGTTCTTTTCACATTTTCTTTCAGATCATTCTTCTCCATCTCTAATTCCTTCATCTCTTTCTCATGTTCTATCTTTCTGTCATCCAGTTTTTTCTTTTCTTCCTCCAAATCTCTGGTCTTCTGCAGCAGCAGCTTCCTGTTTTTCTGGAGAACTCCAAGGTTTTCTTTCATTTTTATCTTGGTTTCACTAATTAGGTTTTTCTCCAGCTGCAGTTTTTCTCTCTTCTACCAGTTTTTTCTTCTCCTCTGCAACATTCTCCACCTCCTGCAGCAGGTTTTTCTTTTCTAATTTAAGGTCGTTCTCTTTTTCCTCCAGTTTCACCTCAGATTGGTCCACTTGAGTTTTCTTCATTTCCAAGGTCTTGTTTGCCTCTTCAACTTCTCTCTTTCCCTCCTCTAATTGTAAAAACTCTTTCTGCAGGTTATTCTTCTCCAGTTTGAGTTTTTCCCTGGTTTCATCCATTTCTACCTTGGACTGCTCCATGGTAGATTTCTCCATTTCTAATTGTTTTGTCAAGTCTTAACCCAGCGGGCACCTGATGTCAATTCAACATCAATATGACATCAAACACTGATATCAAATTGTCATCCTAATTTGGTCAAAAACGTAAATCAACATGACATCAATCCTTTGATATCAATTTGATATATGTCAAATTGATGTCAAAGGATTGATATCAATTTGATGTATATGTCAAATAATGATTGTATTGATGTTATTTTGACATTACTTCAATACCAAACTTATTTGAAATTTCTCCCAATAATTATATTGATGTTATTTTGACATTACTTCAATATCAAATTTATTTGAAATTTCTCCCAAATAATTATATTGATGTTATTTTGACATTGTTTCAATGTCAAACTTTTGCAAAAAAAAGAAGCAAAAGCACAGATGGAAAGATCCTGCACCGCCTTGTATCGCAAACAGAATTAGCTTTATTTACGTAAATTAACGTTCTGTCTCACAGGATCATCATCAGGATTAAAAGCCGATGAAGGTCCTGCAAGACGGAAACGACCTAAATGAAGCCAATTCTGCTTAACATACAAGACAGTGTACGAGATCTTTGCATTTCTGCAGTGTTTCATGCACATGACCTTTAAAATAGCCATTCTATAAAGTGTCTTCAGTACTGTAATTATAATATGTTTGGCATCATCTACACTGAGTTCTTGTGTTCTATAATTGCTATTGCTCCAATAATTTCCCCATGGCGTTCTCTCTCTCAATGATCAAACATACAAGTATACACCACAGAAAATTGGAAAGTGTATTTTATACTTAAGAGTAAAGTTTACACCGAACTCAGTGATCATTTGGGTCCAAATTCCCAGTGTTGGAAACACACTGGACAGTGGAGTTAGATAAATAACACCAGAATAGTGTATAATTCTTACACTATTAGAGTATAAATGAACTCTTTTACAGATATCATTTGACTCTTTCCAGATTGACAGAGAATAAAAAGAAACTCTGACAAAGTGTCTAATATATACCATATGGAGTACAATGTACCATGGAAAGGAGAGTTGTTCATCACCAAAACAGAGTGAATTCTAGCTAGCTTTAAAGAGTTGATTTTCGACACGTGTATCAGTGTGTACTATAGCTTTAAAATCTAACAACTCTCTTTTTCATTTATGCACTCTTAGGATACAATTTAAAATTAAATCTTACTTTAAAGATAATCTTACACACTAACAGGCAAACAACAACTCAAAGTCCAAGTAGACTTTATTTTAAAGCAGGTTAACACGTGTTAAAACAGCATTATATCAAAGAACTGCATGTATACAGCAACTTGAGGAAACAAATTACATCCTCCATATAAAAATTTTAACCACTGCCAGAATTGCATAAACATTTAGCACTGGACTGCACCTCAGTCATTATCTATTGTTAACAAAGACACCCCCAGTTAGCAAAATGTTAGCACATAGTGTGCTTTGAAAAGTTCATCAAAGGCTGAAATTGAAGACTTAGCCTTGCAAGGAATGAGTTGACGATCCACAACAACGTAGTAGTCATTGATGCTGTGACGCGATGTTCCAACCGCTAAAATGTAGGGCTGCCTCCCCTGGACTGAGCTTGTTGTCTCCTGAAGGTTGCGGCATGACTATGAAAAAAAAAAAAATCAATGGAACAAAAATAAATCAGACAACAGTTTTCCAACAGTATAACACACACTTTACTCAAGGTTGGAGCCCCTTACTTTGTGAAACTGGGTAACATGGCTCAGAGCTTCTGGAACAGTGATCTTCTTCCCACTGGGTGGTGGAGGCAGGAGGTTCACCAACAGCAACAGCGCTGCCACGTCACTGTCCCAGGCAGACTAAAAGATTTACATTAAACACCACCAGATATGAAATTCAGAATTGCTCTATAAAAAAAGACATTTGTTGGCCATTTGCAAAAAAAGGTTTCATTCAACTAATTTGCTTCCAACATTCTGCACATATTTAAAACAGTAGGTGAAAGCTAGGATGAACCTGATGATTCTTCATTTTCCTCTGGTTCTCCTTAGCAGACTGAAGGAGAGACTCCAGCATCGTTGTCCTTGTGAGGTTGTTGGCTTCTTTGATGACTTTCTGCCTCAAAGAGGATCCCCACTTTTCCATTAGTTTAGATGAGATTTCCTCTCCAAACATCATTTTGAAATCCTGTAACACCTTAAAGAAAGAAACAAAACAAAGTTAAACTATAAGTTACACAGAACATCAAGGCAGGAGAAAACATGACAAGCTACAATGAGTTGAGGTTAACCCAGCTAGCCACTATTACTGATGTGACCTTAAGTAGATAAATTGAAAAGGAACTGCCAAACCTGACTGGGGTGTTCACATGCGTACATGTCAGAATTAAGAAAAGTGAGATGCTTTGCTAGATTTATTAATGTGTCAAAGCAGCTGTGAAGAACAAAAACTATTTTAGAGCAAAGCCTTTATCTTAAGACTTTATGTTCAAAGTGGACTCACCAGGCCTTTTGTATCAAGGAATCTTGGGAACATGCTAATGAGGGTGTCACACTTCTCACAATCATGAATCAGGGCTTGTCCACTTCATCCACCTCTGTCCCAGTTTCATCCAGATTTACATTTGTTTCCTCAGGGATGTCAAACTTCTCTTTGACTGTAAAAAACAAATGTATTTTTGGAGAGTTATATATTTTTCAAATATAGAATTCTGTCATTTCTTCACTAATATTCCTGCAAATGTACTTCTATGAAAAAAGGTGAACTTAAAAAATGTATAGTTCTTAAGCAGGTCAACTTGAAAAATTATATATATATACAGTCATGGAAAAATTATTAGACCACCATTTTTTCTTCACTTTCTTGTTCATTTTAATACCTGGTACCACTAAACGTCATCATGTGACAAAAACAGACAGAAAAGAAAACACTGAATGCATAAAAGCAGTGTTTTTGGCAGTACAACGCCATAGCTATTGATGTAAAAACTTAAGTGATTTAGGTCATAATCAACAAAACCATGGAAAATGGTAAGATATCAGCTCTTAAATAAAACTCTTATGAGCAATCTTTGTGGTTATCATTATGTTTGTCCAAACAAATGTACCTTTAGTTGTACCAGGCATTAAAATGAACAAGAAACTGAAGAAAACAAGGTGGTCTAAATAATTTTTTCCATGACTGTATATATATATATATATATATATATATATATATATATATATATATATATATATATATATATTGATACCTCGTATCAAAGATGTTGAATACGAGACTCCATTGAGTTAGATGTAATGTTTCTTTCCTGCGTATTGAACTTTAAAGAGCATTTTCCCACATATCTGAGAAAAAAAATCAGTACTACTTAGAGCTGATCATGCCATGCACGACGCTGAAGTTAGCATCCGATTCGCCAGCCTCCGATTCGCCATCCTCCTATTCAGCAGGCTCCAGGTCAAAAACTACTATACCTAGACTTCTCAAATCTGGACTAAATTAATCTATAGACCCTGAAGAATCATTATAACAGTGTCTGATCTGTGAAACCTTTATTCGATTTGTGAAAATGTAATAAAGACGGACTTCACCGCCAGCCTCCGATTCAGCACTTAAAGAGAAGGGGAGATGAAAACAGCGTCCAGCTTCCGATTCGCCATCCTCCTATTCAGCAGGCTCCAGGTCAAAAACTACTATAACTGGACTGCTCAAATCTGGACTAGATTAATCTACAGACCCTGGAGAATCATTATAACACAGTGTCTGATCTGTGAAACCTTTTTTCTATTTGTGAAAATGTAATAAAGGCACATTTCACTTTTTTTTCAGTATGTAGACCACATTAGACCTGGTCCACACCAAAAACCACGATACCTAGACTTCTCAAATGTGGACTAGATTATCCTAAAGAGGCTAAACATTCATTATAACACAGTTTCTGATCTTGTTTTTGATCACAGTTTCTTGAATTGTGCGCATATCTCTCTGTGCGCTGGCCCGCTACTTGCGCTCGGAGCACCTGAGATGCGCAATCCCAGGTGCAATCTCTGTGCAATAGTGTAAAAAAACTTCTTCAACTTCGAACTTCAACCAAGCGCAACTCAAAATAAACCAATCACGAAGCAGTGACAGTGACTGAAATAAAAGGCGGCGCGTTTAAATCAACCAAGGTTGATTTATAAAAAATAAAAAATATAAAACTTATAAAGAATATAAAAAATATAAAATTATAAAAAATAATTTACTTTTAATTCAACCAATCAACACAATGTGAAACGATCAACGCTCACCCTTTTTATGGACAATAATAATAATAAAATGTGTGTTAACTGCTAACGTGTGATATAATGAATATCTAGCCTCTTTTGGATAATCCAGTGCGCTACAGGCTTTATGGGGCTTTCACATATAGAAAAAAGGTTTCACAGATCAGAAACTGTGTTATAATGAATGTGTAGCCTCTTTAGGATAATCCAGTCCACATTTGAGAATCCTAGGTATTGTGGTTTTTGGTGTGGACCAGGACTAATGTGGTCTACATACTGAAAAAAAAAGTGAAATGTGCCTTTATTGCATTTTCACAAATAGAAAAAAGGTTTCACAGATCAGAAACTGTGTTATAATGATTCTTCAGGGTCTGTAAATTAATCTAGTCCAGATTTGAGAAGTCTAGGTATCGTGGTTTTTGGTGTGGACCAGGACTAATGTGGTCTACATACTGAAAAAAAAAGTGAAATGTGCCTTTATTTGCATTTTCACAAATAGAAAAGAAAAAAGGTTTCACAGATCAGACACTGTGTTATAATGATTCTTCAGGGTCTGTAAATTAATCTAGTCCAGATTTGAGAAGTCTAGGTATTGTGGTTTTTGATGTGGACCAGGTCTAATGTGATATTTATGCTAAAAAAAACGGTGAAGTCCGTCTTTATTACATTTTCACAAATCGAATAAATGTTTCACAGATCAGACACTGTGTTATAATGATTCTTCAGGGTCTGTAGATTAATCTAGTCCAGATTTGAGCAGTCTAGGTATAGTAGTTTTTGACCTGGAGCCTGCTGAATAGGAGGATGGCGAATCGGAGGCTGGCGAATCGGATGCTAACTTCAGCGTCGTTGATCATGCTAACATCAGGTTAACGTTGTCACCAAACAAGCAGAGCAAAACTGTTGTGGGTTTTGAACAGTCACTTGTTCACAGGATGTAAAAGGTGCCCCATTGAAGACGGGAATGCTATTCAGCAGCCGGTGCTGGATGTAGTGAGCAACCGGAGAGGGAGCGGGAGAAAAGGACAAACACAAGCGAATACAACACCAAGGGGAACTGAGAGTGCAGTTTTTGGAAGAAAAAAAAAGGGAATAGTGACACTGTCTAACTGTCTCCTTAGTTTTAAAGAAAAAAATTCAACTAGCAATGACAAGTTGGTACATCTTACCACTACATCGAGCAGTATATTTACTTAACTGCCATCTGATGTCACTAACATTTGGTCATATTTAAATGTATGAAAATTACTGTTAATGTACTTACCTGTGTTTTCCGTTATCAGAAGAGATCTTACACCACTCTGTCCAAATGTGGTAAACCCGCCGAAAAATAACCGTCTTCTGCTTGTTTGGCGCATGCGCATTCAGAGTACATTGCAACAGACACGCACCGACGTGCCCACGCACGCTGCGTAAAATGAGAACCGTGGAGACTCAATCTCAATCCCTGAGTTGATAACTGAAACCAATCTGTGACACTGCTCCAACACGGGAAGTGTATTTAATTACTATTGAACTCCACAGTGTAAAAAAAACAATTCTACATACTCAAACTCTGAAAAAGTAACACTTCTGAATTTGCTGTGTAACAAAACATTTTTATTCTGAAGCAAATCATCAAATTTGGATCAGTCTCCACAGCTATAACGGGTAACTACAAGCAAGAACAAAAAAGAAATCACAACCATTGCAAAATGCTTCAACTTGAGCAATTTCATTGGGACATCAATGTGACATCAATTCAGTGCCTCGTTTCCAGACATCAAATCAACGTCAATTTGATGTCAGGTTTTGTGCAGCAATGTTGTATTGATGTCAAATATATTGATTTACAATGTATGATGCAGTAATTGGATGTGAGATTGGTCCTTTGGTTGGACCTTTTTTACAACCATAAGGAAGTAAAAGCTTCTGTAGGCTATTTATCATTGTGGTCAAAATCTTGACCAGTCTTCAACATCAAATTGATGCCACGGTGCCCGGTGGGAACTTTTTTCTTGTCCTGATCTAAATTCATCCGTTCCTGCTGCAGCTTTTCTTTCTCTGCCTGAATTTCTTTACGTCCTTCCTCCATTTTTATTTTGATCTCATTCATTTCTGTCTTCTCAAGCTCCAATCTTTGCTTCTCATTTTCCAGTTGTTTCCTGTCACCTTCTAATTTTTGCAGCTGCTGCTCAAGACCTTCCTTTTCCAGAGTCAGTTCCTTCATCTTTTCTCCATCTTTGACCCTGGATTCATCCATCAAACCTTTCTCCATTTCCAAACTCTTCCTCTCCTCTTCTAGTTCCTTGCAGTCTTTCTCCCATTTGATTCTGATGCGGCAGACTTTTAATTTTTCTATTTTCAAATTTTCCCACTCCTCATCGAGTATCTTGAAACTTTCCTTCTCTTTGAGGTTCATTTTGATTTTAATTTGTTCCATCTCCGCTTTCTTCTGATTCAGGTTTTGCCGCATTGTTTCCAGCTATTTTTTGTTTTCCTCCAGATCAGTCTTTGCTGCTTGCAGCATTTCCTTTTGTTTGTTTTCTTCAAATTTTATCAGCTGGTCTTTAAAATCGTCCTCTTTCTTGCTGAAGATTCTTCTTTCATCTTCTAGTTTCGCCACCGCCTCCTTCAGCTCCATCCATGACCTTCCCTGTTGTTGCTTTTGGTCATTCTCTATTTCCAGTTTTGACTGTTCCAATTCCTTAATTTTCTCTTGAGGAGCTTTCTTTTCCTCTTCCAGCAGTTTGAGCTGTTGTTTCAGCTCATTGTCTGAAGTCGGGGCAGCCCTGGACCTCAGACGATGGGCCTCCACTCTGGTGGAGTGGATTTTCTTCATTTTTGCCTGATCATAAACTTTCTGTCTCAGACTGTTGTTGTCGTCATTGACAAAAGTAATCTGTTGTTTCAGATTGTTTGCAGACAGTTTGCTGAGTTTGTGCATTTTGGATGGAGCTTTCTTGTTCCAAGAGCTCACAAATCCCTGTCTTTTTCCTGGATGTTGTCTGAAAGCCATTTTATCAATAAACAGTGTAAGAAGAGTTACAGCTGTTTAACCTTTCTGTCGTGTTCGGGTCAAATCTGACCGATTTCCTACTTTCATCAATCATAAATATTGTGTTTTACATTTGATTGTCTCAGGGCCTTATGATATCCTCCTGTTGTGCAATAAGGCGTATAACATGCTCTTTTAGTCCAAAAAGGGTTATTACCAACCGTCTTGAGGGACGGCTGCTAATAACCAGAAAGTTAATAAAATGAAACGGGACACCACCTGATAAATCAGGAAAAAGGACTAAGCGGCACAATCAGTCTCAAAATGGCTGTTGTTCTATACGTGCCAGCCTGTGACCAGGTGTGGCGCTATAGAACAACAGAGAAGGTGTGAGTCCGAGCACAGACCTCTTCAACCAGCCAATGTTACAAAACTGTGTAAAATAACCACAAACAACTTCTCTCATTAGAAGATATCAGAGTTTATTAACACAAGTATCAGAATGAACAAACACTTGAATCACAATCCTGATATCCACTAACTAAACGATGACTAAAACTAACATAAGCAAATTAAACATTCAAAGGAAACCATTGTAAACTTATATACACGTGTGTGTGTGTGAGTGTGTGTGTGTGTGTGTCTGTGTGTGTGTGTGTGCGTGCGGTAATGTGAGAGGGGTGTCCAAGATGGCCGCCGGCTCTCGCGATAGGGCACCAAAGATGGCGGATGGAGTCACGCTGTGGTTCCGCCCTAACCAAGATGGCCGCCGACTCTCGCAATAGGGCACCAAAGATGGCGGATGGAGTCACGCTGTGGTTCCGCCCTAACCAAGATGGCCACCGACTCTCGCGATAGGCCGTCACAAGAAGGCCGACGAAGTCACGTGGTGACGTCCTCACAAAGGTGGTTGTAGGAAAGGCAGTGCAGAAAAGTCAGGGTAAAATCAACAAGGCGAGGGTGATTCCTCACCACCGATGCCGTGATCGCTCCGAGGATTTCCACAGAAGGGAGAGTGTGGAGCTGACTCCTGCACTCTCCTCCTGACTGCTTATCTGAAATCACGGCACGATCATCGGTGGTGAGGAAACACTGCGATCGCGTGGGTAAATACCGTAAACACTGTCACGGAATGCACAGAGATATTAACTAAGCTAAGTAACTCTGCCCAGACACAAAGTCCTCTTACGTGGATCGCTCCGGAAGCGATCGGTGGCGTTGTAGTGTCCTGGGGGGGGGTTGATCAGGCTGGGATGGCGGCAGCACCGCTGATCAATTACGCTCCACGGGTGGTCGCAAGAGCGGCTCTCCTCCTCTCTTTGTCTCTGCGTGGTTAACGTGGGGATGCGGTGTTGGTCAGCAACAACAGCCTGGCGTCCGTCCCGGTTCGTCTGAGGCCGTTCACGCGTCCGAGGCACGCGGGTGATTCCTACGCGTTGTTTCTTCCGTACGTCGCGGCTCACTCCGTGTGGCGCGTCACGATCGGACAAGGCGTGTGATTGTCGTCGACAACCAGAGGGATCTCCTGCAGACAGGTCGCCAGGGAAACAGGCCTTTGGCTGTTTACCTTGCTGGTGCAGGCCACAGAGATGAGCACCTTTCCTGGGTGTAGTGGAGGTCAGAGAGCAGAGAAGCAAGAGAACGATCTCAGTGCGTTCACTGTGTTTTAAGCGGCGGGTCTGCGATCCGCCTCCATGTGGGGAACCCCGCTGAGACTAGGGGCTCGCGGCCAGTGAGAGGCCGTGACATCACGTTCACACCTAGGTGTGAACTTGCAAGAAATGCTGGGGATTTGAGTTTTAAAAGATTTCCTTTGTCTTTCTTTGTCTCAGAGAACCATGCGGTCTTCTGTAGCACATGGTATGGCCCAACACTCCACACTAGCCATTTGAACATATATAATTGCTGATCACCACTTTCTCTGAATTTTGAGCAGTTTATTCAACTTTGTAACACCTGTGGTGTTCCCGGTCAAAAATGACCGCCATAGGAAATTAATGGGTAACCCTAGATTGTGTTCATCCATCAGATTGTACACAACCACAAATACACCACACACACACACACACACACACACCACCCCACCTCACATGAACCCCTTTCAGACTGAACAAATAGGTGTCTCCTCTTCCCACCTCATCCCTGTGCTTATGTGCCCATCCCCCCCACATGAACCAACACTTTCCAAACTAAATGTATAAACACTAACACTTGTTCCACACATCTCAAAGTCAACAATTAGGTGTTTGTTATGGGAACTGTCTCTTTCCCAGGCTTATGTGCCCATCCCCCCACGTGAACCACACTTTCTGATACAAAATTTATCATATCTTCTCAGAGACCCCCTATATATAGTTTTTTTTGTGTGTATTGCCCTCATTTTACTATGAACACATTGACTAGATGCCAGATCAGACGATTTCTTGTCAGAGAGGCTCTGGAGCTTTTATTTCAACCTGATGAACAGGGGATTGAAGTTCAACCAGAAATAGAGGAGGATGTCTCAGAAATAGAAGACAACATTGATCCTGATTTTGATCCAGACTAGTGATCGACCGATATGGGTTTTTCAGGACCGATACCGATACCGATTATTAGTAGTTAGAGGAGGCCGATAACCGATATTTGGAGCCGATATTCATTTGCAGTAAAAGTGTAAAAAGTGGCCTAAAAAAATTGAATAATGCAAACACTGAACTTCACAGAAATGCCTAAAGCATGCTCATTGAATCACACAAATAGAAAATAATAGCTCCAGAGGTGCCTGAATTTCCTACACTCAGAAACATCTCTCATAAAGTTGAATAAAAGGTTAAATAAATAGCTCTCTGAAATTACAGAAAATACAGTAAAATTTAAATATAACTACAATGACTTGTCTTTGTTTTAAGTTCAAACACAACTAAAATACAGGGAGTTCTCAGGCTCAGCAGCACCTCTTGTAACATTAAATAAAAACTTAGATAATAGCTCCCTAAATTTTTTCACAATAAATAAAATAAAATTTCATCCATCCATTTTCTATACCCGTTTTATCCTTGAAGGGTCACGGGGATCTGCTGGAGCCTATCCCAGCCGTCTACGGGCGAAAGGCAGGGGTTCACCCTGGACAGGTCGCCAGTCCATCGCAGGGCCACACATACAGACACACAACCATTCACACTCACATGCACTCCTACGGGCAATTTAGAATTATCAATTAACCTAACATGCATGTCTTTGGACTGTGGGAGGAAGCCGGAGTACCCGGAGGAAACCCACGCAAGCACGGGGAGAACATGCAAACTCCACACAGAAAGGCCCCGAGGTTCAATCCAGGACCCCCCCTGCCGAGGTTCGAACCAGGAACCTTCTAGCTGTGAGGCAACAGTGCTAACCACTAAGCCACCATGCTGCCGTTTTTCAGTATAACTGAAATAATTTAACTTTGTTTTAACTTGAAACAAAAACAAAAAGTGCAGGAGTTCTCAGGCTCTGCATTATCTCTAGTAAATGCAAATAAAAACTTGTTTCCAGAGATTTTATAAAGTAGTAGTATATAAAACAGCAGCATTTAGGATGCCTTAAGTTGATTTCATTATCAAATGTTATATTTTACCATGCGATAGCAAGGACCCTGTCATTCAAAACTGTGTTGCTACATTATTAATGATTAATATGACAAAGGCTACATAAAAAAGTATAATAGTTGTTATGAGTGCAGTTAAACTCCTGACAGGACACAAACAGCCTTTCGGGTTTTAATGAGCTCACACAGTATTTAAAATGTTCCACCACTTTGTTCAGATGAATCATTTCTGAATTTTACTCTTATCTTCCCGTTCATTTTCAGATCATAGGACCAGAAAGCTCATAGCAACATTAGTAGTCATGAGTTGTAGAGTTTTTCACGTGACTTTAACAACACACTAATCTCCACATTAGATACCGTGATTTCCTATTGAGCGCACCTGAATATTCGGATCTCAAAATAAATATGGCTTTGATGGAAGTGTGGCAGGCAACGGAGGTTTCAGTCCTGAGTTGACAACATTTTTGGTCATCTTTGATTGTACCTTGTCCTATGCCAGATCCAGTCGGTACAGCAAAAGATCTGACGCTGGGCACACAGCAGGACTTGTGCCATTTTGTGGCACCGTGTTCTTTCAAACCGTTAAGGTGGATGACCCAGGAGATGACTCTAAAGCCCGTTGTGAGTACTGTAACACAGAAATAAGAGTACTCACGGCGGGCTTTAGAGTCATCTCCTGGGACAGACGAGATCCAGGAACCACGCCGCTGACTCAAGCAAAAGGGTTTGAAAGTTTTGTTGCAGTCCAGAATTTGTTTTTTACAAGCTGATTTATTGATGTTGTTCTTGAAACCGAATATAACTCGACTTTGATGGTTATGCAGTTATTGACATCATTAATGCAGTTATCGAACTACATGGTTATTGCTTATTCACTGAGTCATGGTCTCAGATTTTAAGATAATTAAGTTTTATTAAATAGTACTATACCTTGATCTAAATAACATGGAAACCTGACACATACCTTACCTTAAGTATGGTACCATACTTTCTAAAAAAGATGAAATCATTTAAATGTTTCACAATACAGCAGAATGTTATCTCTGTGTGACTATTTTCTATAGTAATTGTATTATAAAAAGTTGTTTTATAATTAACCTTATTCTCATCATCATATTTTTATTTTCCCAAAATGATATTTGAAAAACAGGGGTCGTCTTATAATCAGGCCAATACGGTAATTAGAGACTTGAGGAATTCTTTAACTGATTCCTAGCTGATTGTGCAGTTTTTTTTCCATTTGTATGTTTTGTGCTCTGTACTGCGGTGGGTAAGAAACTCACTTTATTGGATAAAAAAAGGAGAACAGTTTCCAAACCATTTCGATTTAGCGTTGGCAGTTTTAAAACTAAGCAAGTAAATGAGAAATGTAACCTTTTTTTTTTTTTTTTCCTCTCCACAATCCAGAGCAATTTGTGGGAAAAATAGTCCCACTGCTGCCATGAGGGGACCATTTACGGGCCCACAGCTTATTTTGTTTACTGACCCGGGGTATGGGAACACTTTTCACAGAGGATGGGTGAGGAAAAAAACCAAATACAAAACAGGCAGGACCTTACATTGTAAGAGCCCAATGTTGACTGCAATCCAGGAGTAATGGCCACACTTGATATCGCTTTAATCTACACTTTTCATTACTCTCTGTGCCTGCTTTGTTCATAAGAGGACTCGATCCTTTGCAGCTTTTCAGCTCTCTGTGAGGTTAGGCACTAACAGATAACATCTGCAAGTATAATTCAACCAGTAAAAAACCCAAATATCTTACAGGAAGGATGCAGACAGGAAATTGACTTCAGGCTGAAGCACATTAAATAATCTATAATGGAATTTCTGTCATTATTCAAATGTTTTTCAGATATACATATAATATAACGAGCAACTTTGTCTTTTGTGTGAATTTCTGCGTTGTATTCAGTCAGCGAATTAACATTCAGAACTGATAATTCTTCATAAACATTATTCATTCCACGCTAATCATTGCCATGAAATTTATTGGAGCGTACTTAAACAGTGAAATGAAGTGTGTAATGACTTAATAAGTGATGGGAAAGTGTTCAGGTCAAGATACCGTGTGTGTGTGTCAACAAAATGTCAGCTTAGAGGTCCACTGGATGCTGTTTTGAGACTGAATCTAAATCTCCTGACATTTTCTCAGCAGAGGGGCTGTTTGTTTGAGGATGTGGTATTCTGACCACTAAGGGTGCACGATAACTATCGGGCCGATATCAGGAAATTATGACGTCATCCCAATAGGTCCGATATCACGACAAATAGCCCCGATAACATATATATTTCTGTCAACACGGCAGTGCCTCGCTCCCTCTGAGCCTTGAATTCTATCCAGTGGCAGTGAATGTTATGTTCAAGTGACATCGGCATAATCAGAAAAACGATTACTCAATAAGGAAAATCAAGAATACTCCTTCATGCCAGAAAACAACTAGTTAACTCGGTCATAATTTTGGTAGTTGCAGACTTGAATCGATATTCGCAGTATTCTCCCACGTTACACATAAAAAAAAAGAAAAAAATAGAAAAGGCTGAAATAACAACTAGAAAACGAGGAAATATCGGAATTTACGTTACACCTTGAATGCAGCATGCATTGTGCTGATCACAACAAACATGGCAGCGCGGAACTTCGTTTAAGTTTCAGAAGAAGATAGTTTGGTGGTTATTTGTGATAAATCCTCCGAGCAAATTATACGGGGAGGGAAGCACAAGCATAAACTTTAATACGTAAAACCTGATCGGCCACCTACAACAGTTTTGAAATCGCGCTAACGTGAGCTAACGGAAGCTAACGTGCAAAATCCAGCAGGAGTCTCTCCTCCCCTCCCTCTCCTCTCCTCTTCTCTCGCTCATTCCTCTCATCTAAAGCTTCCATTAAATTAAAAAATAAAAACTACTGAACCTCATTTACTTTAATTAAAGGTATTAATTTAAATGGAACCACAAGCCAAAATCCTTTAAATGTTAATCTTTTTCAGTTAGTAATTCTGATACATCTATTTCCATCAGTTCAAGGAGCCTTTATTTTTTATATCAGTCAGTAATGCAGCTTATTTAAGTTTTCGTGAGATATCAAATAGGTTTGTTTGATAGCTTTACAAAAAATGTTGGAGAGTCTTGACAATAGTTTTTCATTGGAAAAAATAAATATCTGTTCATTTAAAAAAAAACTATTTTTGGTTTTGTTCATAGTATTGATGTAATGATCTTAGGTATGTGTGTGTGTTATCGGTTATCGGTATCGGCCGTTAGGAGCTGAAAGTTATCGGTTATCGGTATCGGTTTTAAAAAACAGTTATCGTGCATCCCTATTGACCACAGTCTTCCTTGGTCTTGGTCTTTCCCCGACTATCAGCAGAATACGTACTGGGTCATGCCCCACTGAGATCACATTTTAATGGCGGCTTCTTGTCCTTCAGTCAGCAGGCCGATGAACTAGAAACAGTAGTCAATACTGTTGATTAATAAGGTCTGAAAGTGTCTTAAAAATGTGAGGGTTTGCAGACTCTCTTTAACCAACTCTGAATGACTTGTATTTATTAGTGAATGGTGGAAAACCCGAGTGCCACAGAAACGGTGTCCACTGGGTGGCAGCGCTGGTAGAAACCGGTCGTTGCCGCTTCATTTGGGGCTTTTGCGCGTAATGTAAACTTTGTAGTATAACTTTGTACTGTAACATGGATGGATGTTAGACGGATGCTGTGTACCTCTGATGGCATGGGGCCAGGATATCACAAGAAGGTTCATGTGTCAGTCAGCCCCCTGGCATCAGACACGAGTGAATTTCTAGATCTATGCTACAGGTTTATGTCCCCCTGTGTGATCAGAGATTGTATTTTTATGTAGGGTGACTTTAAATGTTTTAACTCGATTCAATTCATGTTGCCTGTATAGCAACCAATTCACAACAAAGTCACATCAAGGGACTTCACACAGAAAAGACTTGAAGTTAGATATAATCCAGTTAATTACAAACTGTATTCCAATTCCGTCCAGTTCACTGTAGAAACCAGTTCGTTCCTATTCATAATCCAGTTTGTTCCACTTTGTGATTCAGTTTATTTAATTTGAATTTAAAATTCTAAGTGTGTGGAGTCTGAATGTTCTCCTGTGAGGATGTTTTTTCCAGGAGCTCCTCCCACAGTCCAAAAATATAGTGTTAGGCTGAAAGGTAAGTCTAAATTAGCTGAGAAGTGAGTGTGTTGCTTGTTTTTTGTGTGGCCCTGTGATGGACTGGCAACCCGTTGAGAGTGTTCGCCGCCTTTCAGCCAGTGACGGCTGTGATGGGCAGCAGCAGACCCCCGTGACCCTGAACGAGGCTGAAGCAGGTACAGAAGATGGATGGATGGATAAATTATGGCTATCACGACAGTAGGCGTTGATGTTTTTTTTTCTTCAACTGGGTTTTTCACTGTCGTACATCAAAGTCAACACTGTGAACAATATTTTCTGCACAAAACCAAGAGAAAGATCATTAGAACGGAGAGTCATTTACTTTAAAGTACATCCTTCTTTCAGTTCTCACATGACATGTCAGGGCGTCGTGAGAAAACTCATCTGGCCTCTACAAGATCTTATTAGGTAAAAATAACCTCACACGAACAACAACATGTAAAATATTCCACCGTGTGATATGCTATCTGTCTTAGCAACACATGAAACATCTTAAAGCATGCTTTATCTTGAAAAAGACCCAAAGATAAAGATGTCAGGCAACCACAAGAACCAACCAACCAAGAGAAAGCTCATGTTCTCAATTTGAGGACCTTAATGCTGTATGACATTAATTATGACTTTTTGTGGGCAGAATGATCACATGACCGTCAATAAAATGTCCTAATGCACCACTAAGCGTGCAACTTGCAAGTTTCGCTGCGATCACCTCTCATTGGAGGGTTCATGTGCGCTGGGAGAGAAAGTTTTCTTCAAAAAGCCTTGTTTTTTTTGGTCTTGCTGAAGGTCTGTTCGGGTGAAACGTGTGTGATTCAGGTAGGTTTATCACTACAGTTGTCCAAAATCATCACGTTGATTGAGATAAATCGATCTGAGGTCTGTGACGCAAAGAGAGGCGGCAAATCTGCTGTGAAATTACACAGACATCCTTATCTTTGACTTTGCCTCTGTTTTAAAAGTGATTTGTGATATTGCCGCAGAAGCAAAAAAGACATAATAAGCTGATATAAACCTAGTGCGCAGTGATATATGTAGCTGCTATTCGCATTTTAATACCATGATACGTGGGCTGTCTGCACTCATTTACTGACTGAAGACGCTCGTTTCTGTGAACAACAAAAACAGGGGAAATAAATTTCCTCCTGCATTCTCCTCGTGAAGGCAATCATGGCATACAGCAAATTAAATGTAATTGGACAACATAAAACAGAGCTGAAAACACAAAGGAGGAGAAAGCAGCAGGCTGAGCTTTGAAAGCAAAGTACTGGAGGAAAATCCAACACATGTTGAACGTCATCCTTCAACACCCGTCAGCAGGGAGCTACAGGAGTAGAAGAGGTGGAACCACAAAACCCCTGCTTTTGTTTTTTTACTACGCAGGTGTAGAATAAGTGGCTTTCTACCGGCTTTTTTCCAAGCCTTTACTGAGGATACTAGTAATCACACATGTATCATTAAATGCTACATTTGTAACATTATATATTGTAGTTTATAAAGGCAGTGTGAGGGATTTCTGAGTGACAGTTAATATTTGAAACAAAGCATCCCATCACTTTATGTGCACGAGCACGCGCCTTCCCCTTGCTGGTGACTGGCTGAGGTGATGTTTGTTATAGTTTGGTGTGCAGGCTGCCCACCGTGTCTGTTACCAGTTTGTGGAGGTGAAGCTGTGTAAGAAGACCTGATTTTTACGTTGTACTCACAAAATGTGCCGCTGGTGAACAGAGAGTGTTAGAAACAGTGTAGGATCGCTAACCCTACCTTTAAAGGGACAATAACGGTGCACAAATC
>JAGFBZ010001693.1:0-35801 GCA_018398805.1 Hirundichthys speculiger
CAAAATAATGCCAGAACAACATTCATATTCGGCCGTGGAAGACAGTTGCTTCTGTGAGGCGCATTACAGCCGCTCTTCATAACAGAGCGTGGGAGCGGAAGGAAAAGTAGTTCCAATCCAAAAAAAGCATACAAAAATACCATGCAATTACATCACTGAATTTAGATGTTAAAGCTTCATCTGGTATCAACTTTTTAACATGAGGATCGATCCTGAAAACTGAACCATCAGGATCGAAGTATCGACATTTTGGCACCGATTCGCCCGTCCCCAACCAGTGGACATCAAGGGTGTAATCCATCGAGCTTCAGCAACAAAGATGAAAGATCATCACGGTGAAATAATGGTGGGCATGTCTTCGGTCTTTGGTCCAAATCAGCTGTCCTGCATCTGACAGTGTGACTGGTTTGGTTTAAGGACCAAAGACTCCCTGGTTTTGGTTTCTGACGGTGACTCCGTCTACTTACTAGCCAGTTAAAATAGAACTTAAAATGATCTATTAATTAATGCAACCTAGCACCGTTCTAACAAAAAAAAAGAAGCCTAAATTATACCGCATTCTTCTCTTTTAAGGCATTTTCAGCATGTTCAAGCTAAAACAGAGGGGTTTATTTTCACCTGTTAACGGTTTAGCACATACTGATGACAGAACTTTACATCCGTCCGTATCTCCGCACCAGTCGTAGCTACGTTCATCACTGCACTGTCTGACAGACCATTTTGGACTTTGTAGGTAAGATAAATCAGATGCAGATTATACAGTTTAGATGTTATAATCTTATACGACTGCAGAAATGGTGCAGCATAGAGCTTTTAATGTACAGATCAGATTTTCCCATTAATGCAGACCTGTATGTCCATGAAAAGTGGCCATGAGTAACATGGTTAAATAGCTTAGGAGTTCTCATTTACACCTTAACATATTACAAACAGTCTATATATTTCTCTTAAAGGCTAATATTAACAGAGTTTCCAAAATATTTGTACAAGGCAAACAAATTGATGTAGTTCAAAAATTGAAGTATCTAGACATTATTCTCCACTCACAAGTCAATTGTAAGCAACCGAGGAAATTCGTTGTAAATAGAATTAAATTCAAGCCATCAAACTTCAGATTCAGTAGGAACAACTTAACTCTGGAGTCAGCCACATTATAGTTCAATGCAATGATCACATCCCATGACTTACTGCACAACAGCCTGTAAAACCAAACTGAAATTCAATTTAAACTGTTTTTAAACAAGCCTTAAAAGAATTAGATTTAAAAAAAAAACAAGGAAGAACCATCACTGTCAGGTCTTAAAGAAACATCAACAACTGATGGAAAATTACTGTGAATTATATTGATCCTGCTCTGGTCTATAAAATCATTCAGGGCCAAGCTCCACCTCCCCTACAAGAATTTGTTAGGAATTTGTCAAAGAAGAGGCTCTAGAGGTGGTTGTGCTGTACCTTTTAGGAAAAGCACTTTTGGTCAGTCCACATTTTGTTTTTGAGCATCTCAAACATGGAACTCAATACCAAGTGAATACGCGAAGTCTCACTTTATTTACTAAACGTCTAAAAGCTACTGGAGAAGCAGCACCATGATCACAACCTTGCTTGATGTTACCTCTGTCTAGTTTTACTGTTGGTGTGCTACTTGTCAATTGTACAGCTGTTCATAGATAAATCATTGTATTTTATGTATGTTAACATGATATAATACAGTGGCCCGGTGGTGCAGTGGTTTGGGCAGGCGGTCCATGTACAGAGGCTGCAGACCTCATGCGGCTGGTTGTGAGTCCGACCCCCGGTCCAGATGACCCTTTACCACTTCTTCCTCGTTCTCTCTGCCCTGTTTCCTGTCTCCTTCACTGTCAGATAAAGGCCACTAGTGACAAAAAAAAGATACAATACACATGCCTGGAAGAGTAATTGTGTGCTACTAACAGCACAAAAACTAATATTAATAGCAGGTCTAAACTAATGTTTATACCAGGTCTAAACCAAAGCTAATAACCAGACAGGTCTAAACTGATGTTTATACCAAGTCTAAACCAAAGTTAATAACCAGACAGATCTATAGTGATGTTCATACCAGGTCTAGACCAAAGATAATAAACAGACAGGTCTAAACTGATGTTCATACCGGGTCTAAACCAAAGTTAATGACCAGGCAGGTCTAAACTGATGTTTATACCAGGTCTAAACCAAAGTTAATAACCAGATAGATCTAAACTGATGTTTTTACCAGTTCTAAACCAAAGTTAATAAGTAGGCAGGTCTAAACTAATGTTCATACCAGGTCTAAACGGATGTTTATACCAGGTCTAAACCAAAGTTAATAACCAGACAGGTCTAAACTAATGTTTATACCAGGTCTAAACAAAAGTTAATAAGCAGACAGGTCTAAACTGATGTTTATACCAAGTCTAAACCAAAGTTAATAAGCAGACAGGTCTATACTGATGTTCATACCAGGTCTGCACCAAAGTTAATAACCAGACAGGTCTAAACTGATGTTCATACCAAGTCTAAACCAAGGTTAATGACCAGGCAGGTCTAAAGTGATTTTAATACCAGGTCTAAACTGATGTTTATACCAGGTCTAAACCAAAGTTAATAAGTAGGCAGGTCTAAACTAATGTTCATACCAGGTCTAAACTGATGTTTATACCAGGTCTAAACCAAAGTTAATAAACAGGCAGGTCTAAACTAATGTTTATACCAGGTCTAAACTGATGTTTATACCAGGTCTAAACCAAAGTTAATAACCAGACGGGTCTAAACCGATGTTTATACCAAGTCTAAACCAAAGTTAATAAGCAGACAGGTCTATACTGATGTTCATACCAGGTCTAGACCAAAGATAATAACCAGACATGTCTAACCTGATGTTCATACCAGGTCTAAACCAAGGTTAATGACCAGGCAGGTCTAAACTGATGTTTATACCAGGTCTAAACCAAAGTTAATAAGTAGGCAGGTCTAAACTAATGTTTATTCCAGGTCTAAACCAAAGTTAATAACCAGACAGGTCTAAACTAATGTTTATACCAGGTCTAAACCAAAGTTAATAAGCAGACAGGTCTATACTGATGTTCATACCAGGTCTAGACCAAAGATAATAACCAGACATGTCTAACCTGATGTTTATACCAGGTCTAAACCAAAGTTAATAACCAGACAGGTCTAAACTAATGTTTATACCAGGTCTAAACAAAAGTTAATAACCAGACAGGTCTAAACTGATGTTCATTCCAGGTCTAAACCAAAGTTAATAACCAGACAGGTCTAAACTAATGTTCACACCAGGTCTAAACTGATGTTTATACCAGGTCTAAATCAAAGTTAATAACCAGACAGGTCTAAACTGATGTTTATACCAAGTCTAAACCAAAGTTAATAAGCAGACAGGTCTATACTGATGATCATACCAGGTCTAGACCAAAGATAATAACCAGACATGTCTAACCTGATGTTCATACCAGGTCTAAACCAAGGTTAATGACCAGGCAGGTCTAAACTGATTTTAATACCAGGTCTAAACTGATGTTTTTACCAGGTCTAAACCAAAGTTAATAAGTAGGCAGGTCTAAACTAATGTTCACACCAGGTCTATACTGATGTTCATACCAGGTCTAGACCAAAGATAATAAACAGACAGGTCTGAACTGATGTTCATACCGGGTCTAAACCAAAGTTAATGACCAGGCAGGTCTAAACTGATTTTAATACCAGGTCTAAACTGATGTTTATACCAGGTCTAAACCAAAGTTAATAACCAGATAGATCTAAACTGATGTTTTTACCAGTTCTAAACCAAAGTTAATAAGTAGGCAGGTCTAAACTAACGTTCATACCAGGTCTAAACGGATGTTTATACCAGGTCTAAACCAAAGTTAATAACCAGACAGGTCTAAACTGATGTTCATTCCAGGTCTAACCCAAAGTTAATAACCAGACAGGTCTTAACTAATGTTTATACCAGAGGGGTGTACTACGAAGCGAGATTAGAGGGTTAGCAAGGTATGTTGAGTCTAAAGCCAGGATTTACAGTACCACGAAGGTGGCTCTCTTTTAACCTGGCTAGATCACCATGGTAACTTACTCTGCAAGCTTAACCTGGTCCGGAGCAGGTTATGTACAGAGTTTAGGCTCAAATCGGCTATAAACAAGCGCCACCCTTTCACTTTTACCCAATCCCGTTGACCTGAGCACCAGGATTGTGCAATGGAGGGAGAGTATTCAGAGACCGGACTGATCCGCTGGCTTCCATGACCATATTCTCTATGAACGCTATAGATTTCCAGCTGAGGGAATCCGTTACATTTGTAATCTGCTAGAGCCATATATTGGCAGCGCCACCAAACACAGCCGTGCACTCACAGTAGCGCAAATGGTGTGCGTTTCTTTGCGTTTCTTTGCCACGGGAACCTACATGCATTCAGTTGGTGATGCAGAAAATCTGAGCCAGAATACTGGAATACTGTACTTGCTCTTACTAAACTGCTGAATATGTTTGTAGTATTCCCTGGCCATCTGCCCACGCTTCAAATAAAAGAAGCGTTTTACAAAATCGCAGGTAACATAAATTAATAGTCCATTATATTGATAATCAGTGTGACATGAAATTTCATGTGAAATGTTGTAATATAATTCATTCATAAGATTCCCCAGGGTGATAGGGTACCTATTAAAGTGGCCGGTGAGTGTATATTGGTATCACAGATAATATTAAATCTTATATTAATTTCACATAGATTTAGCAAAAAACTAAAGTGATTTTCATTTATCATTCATAATGGGACAGTCAGACTTACATAATGTTTAAATCTGCTGCATTAAGTTTAAAGTTTAAGCACTCTAAAAGAGGGAGGGAGATTAATTAAGTGGTGAAATAAATATAGTGGTGAAATAAATATAATTTACGATTTTACACGATCTGCAATTTTTTGCCAGCCCTCCTCTCTGGCTTTATTCGCACCTACAGTATTGCTTTTGGCCATAAAGATTTCTTTGAAATCCTCATAGCCCTGCATTATTAAAACCTGCTCCTCCTGACTGAAATATATCCGGAATAGGCGTCAAATGACACGTCAAACGCCCCCTTTTATGTGAACGTGCACAGAGCAGAAAGCAGAAAGCCGCGGTTAACAAAGATAGTTGATAACCACCGTCGTGGTACCGGTTATCTCTAAAGGCGAGTTTCAGGTTTGTTAAGCCAGCTCACCCAAAGAAAGCCTGGCTGTGTCGAACTTGCTTCGTAGTACACCACTCAGGTCTAAACTGATGTTTATACCAGGTCTAAACCAAAGTTAATAACCAGACAGGTCTAAACTGATTTTAATACCAGGTCTAAACTGATGTTTATACCAGGTCTAAACCAAAGTTAATAACCAGACAGGTCTGAACTGACATTCATACCATAGCCAAACATTTACTTGAATGAAACGGGTCTGGTAGCCCTCGCATTCACAGCCATGACCACCAGTACAGAACATACAGAACCAATCACAATAGGGCAGTCAGTTGTACTGTAAAACCGACAAGTCATTCACCAGTGCTTCCATTCCACTGCATACATTTGGGGGGTCTTGAGCTGACTGGTGTAATTCAAGGCCTGCTGTCTTTCACTGGACTGGACAGACTAAGACCAATATGTTGCTGTTCAGACTATCGTTAAAAATGTTCCTGAATTCAGCACATTGTTCAGTGTGCTTTTATTGTTTTAGCAAGTACTTTCACAATATGTTTTTTCACATAAATATGGAATTTAAGTCCTAATTCACCTCAATTACGAAAAACAGAACAGATTTTGCTGCAAATTATAAATCTATATGGTCCTACTCTGGACACCTGGAACTTGAATGAACCAGATTTATGAAGGTCTGATGTTGTCCTCCTAATATCTTGATTTCTTTTCATTTTGTCAAAATGACATGTGTCTGTTTACATCCAGACCACACAGATGCAGAGAGCCCCTGTAGCCACTAGGGTCCCCCAAGCTAAAAGGTCAGCTTCAAACTCCAGCATTAGTGGAGAAGATGAGTTGTCTTCATTTCTGGACACTGAAATGATCTTTTACTCCTTTCTCATTACGGCTGCTGGTTGATGAGAAATGCATTCTGGGATACTTTGCTGTTTCAAGCATACATTAGTCTCCATCAAGCACCAACATCCCTACTTGTTGAATCCATCCTGGAAATAAGAAAGACTGCAGTTCCTTCACCGACCACTAGAGGCTGCAGTTCCTCTAATGACCACTAGAGACTGCAGTTCCTCCACTGACCATTAGAGGCTGGAGTTCCTCTACCGACCACTAGAGGCTGCAGTTCCTCTACCAACCACTAGAGGCTGTAGTTCCTCCACCAACCACTAGAAGCTCCAGTTCCTCTAATGACCACTAGAGGCTGCAGTTCCTCTACTGACCACTAGAGGCTGCAGTTCCTCTAATGACCATTAGAGGCTGCAGTCCCTCTACTGACCACTAGAGGCTGCAGTTCCTCTAATGACCATTAGAGGCTGCAGTCCCTCTACTGACCACTAGAGGCTGCAGGTCCTCTACTGACCACTAGAGGTTGCAGTTCCTCTACTGGCCACTAGAGGCTGTAGTTCCTCCACCAACCACTAGAAGCTCCAGTTCCTCTAATGACCACTAGAGGCTGCAGTTCCTCTACTGACCACTAGAGGCTGCAGTTCCTCTACTGGCCACTAGAGGTTGTAGTTCCTCCACCAACCACTAGAGGCTCCAGTTCCTCTAATGACCACTAGAGGCTGCAGTTTCTCTACTGACCACTAGAGGTTGCAGTTCCTCCACAGACCACTAGAGGCTGCAGTTCCTCTAATAACCACTAGAGGCTGCAGTTCCTCTAATGACACCTAGAGGCTGCAGTTCCTCTTATGACCACTAGAGGCTGCAGTTCCTCCACCAACCACTAGAGGCTGTAGTTCCTCCACCGACCACTAGAGGCTGCAGTTCCTCTAATGACCACTAGAGGCTGCAGTTCCTCTACTGACCACTAGAGGCTGCAGGTCCTCTACTGACCACTAGAGGTTGCAGTTCCTCTACTGGCCACTAGAGGCTGTAGTTCCTCCACCAACCACTAGAGGCTCCCGTTCCTCTACTGACCACTAGAGGCTGCAGTTCCTCTACTGGCCACTAGAGGCTGTAGTTCCTCCACCAACCACCAGAGGCTCCAGTTCCTCTAATGACCACTAGAGGCTGCAGTTCCTCTACTGACCACTAGAGGTTGCAGTTCCTCTACTGGCCACTAGAGGTTGCAGTTCCTCCACAGACCACTAGAGGCTGCAGTTCCTCTAATAACCACTAGAGGCTGCAGTTCCTCTAATGACACCTAAAGGCTGCAGTTCCTCTTATGACCACTAGAGGCTGCAGTTCCTCCACCAACCACTAGAGGCTGCAGTTCTTCTAATGACCACTAGAGGCTGCGGTTCCTCTACCGACCACTGGAGGCTGCGGTTCCTCTACCGACCACTGGAGGCTGCGGTTCCTCTACTGACCACTAGAGGCTGCAGTTCCTCTACCGACCACTGGAGGCTGCAGTTCCTCTACCAACCACTGGAGGCTGCGGTTCCTCCACCGACCACTAGAGGCTGCAGTTCCTCTACTGACCACTAGAGGCTGCAGTTCCTCCACCGACCACTAGAGACTGCAGTTCCTCTACTGACCACTAGAGGCTGCAGTTCCTCTAATGACCACTAGAGACTGCAGTTCCTCTACCGACCACTAGAGGCTGCAGTTCCTCTACCTACCACTAGAGGCTGCAGTTCCTCTACCGACCACTAGAGGCTGCAGTTTCTCTAATGACCACTAGAGGCTGCAGTTCCTTTACAGACCACTAGAGACTGCAGTTCCTCTACAGACCACTAGAGGCTGCAGTTCCTCTACCTACCACTAGAGACTGCAGTTCCTCTCCTGACCACTAGAGACTGCAGTTCCTCTACCGACAGGAGGTCCGCCTGTGATGTTGATGTCCACCAGCAGCTCCACAGCTCCTCCAGCATGGCTCAGCTGAAGGAGAGATGGAGGATTATTTCAGTACCTTGTCAAGAGGACGTGTGCTGGGTTCTGTCCATCATTCCAGGACTGGTAGGCTGATGGTTGACTAGTCCACCTGAAACAGCCATCAACCAGAGAGTTCCAGCAGAGCTCCGCTTGTCCTCGTTTTAGATGTTGTTTCAGTAGCCACACTTTGATCAGAATGAATCTAAAGTAATATTAATTAGCATCAGCCATTCAAGTTAAAGGAGCAATAAGTGGAAATCCATTATTTAAGACTGAAGGAATTAAAAAATCGCTACATAGAGAACGAGAGGTGTAATTTCATCTGGAGTATAGGATGACGTCACACACCCGCTCTCTGTGTTGATCTCCAGCCTCAAGTTTACAAGCCGGTCCGGCCGCGCGTTCATGTGCGTTCATGTGAAACTTCGCCTCCTCCCTCCTCCCCCCTCCCTCTCTATAAAACGCGACAGCCAGTGAGTAGTGACGGCGGCAGCATTTGCGAACTGAAATGGCAGACAGCGGAACAAAACAGGAAAGCTATTCACTGCCGTCATATTGTTACTAACGTTGAACTGTCTGCTAACGCAATTAGCGGCGAATAGATAACGTTTGATGCTAATGGGACTCACTAAATTAGTGACATAAAGATTAATTTACGGACAAACCAGTATAAACATTATAATGTTATAAATGACTTACTTTGTTACTCGCCATGGTGATGTTTTGCTCGGTGTAGGTAGATCTTCGAAGCGAGCGGGGGTGTAGTGGGGGAGTGTGTGGAGGGGAGGGGGGGGGGGTTGGTGGCGAGCAGAGGCAGAGGGAGGTGTGGCTAATGGCACACTTTGTTTTGGTCTACAGGCAGTGCTCAACAGCAAACCTAGCGGTGAAATGATTTCGCTTTTTGCTCCTTTAAAGTAGCTAACTGTGCTAAGGTGAGTGTTTTCCAGTCAACTTCTCAGTCCTGTTCCAATCTTTTACAGCTATGACATCACAGAAGGTGTGTTCGGTTCTTCTTCAGTCTGTGGTCTCCACTGGGTTGATAAAATGGGCAGAGCCAGAACTCATCCTGGGATTCCCACAGTACTTTTCTACATGTGGACTTTGAACTGGAAGAGAACTTTGGCTGTGCCTGATGACGCTTCATAAGAGCTCAAGAACAGACGAGTACACGTGCTGAGAAACAGCAACTATGGAGCATGAGGCCCCCTAAAGCTGGAAACGGTCCTGTCTGAAGGTGAACCTTCAGTTCACGTAAATGCTCATCAGAGCTTCAAATACAAAAACATCATCGTGTGGAGTTCTTTGAGCTGTTTCAGACCACAGTCAGCTGGTTCATGTAAAACTCTCATTATTCTGACATTTTCCAAATAAAAACAGCCTGTGAGTCCTAACTGACCCAAAACAAAGTGTCCTCTATGTCCCATCAGACATGGAGACCAACTGCCACTGGTCTTTCTCCAGACCGTATGTAAACGTGAGGCTGTAACTGTATATGATCTGTAATATCTGGTGGGAAAGACGAGACTAGAGCTGTTCAGGACGAGCTCCCTGCAGATGAAAGACACATTCCTGCTCTGCATGCTGCTGTGTTGCTCAGACTGATTCCCAGCTGAGAGCTGCTCTAATCTCCTGGCAACAATATTGACATAGAAATAGAAACTCTGTAGTACGCTGAACTCTGTCTGCCCGTCAGCGCTGCACATACATCTGCTGAAATGTTTCCGTGCACACAAACGACCTCCTTAAATTAGACATGCTACAGATTAGGGAAGGAAAAGACCAAGCAGTGGTTTCATCTGGTTTGAGACAGTCAATAAAGAGACAGAGGCCTGTTTGATCTGGGCATCCAGGCCTGCTTCAGTTCAGGTTATATACGAGCTCAAATCAGAAAAATTAAATTACAGACAATACAGTCAAATAAATAATTTCCCTTCAGGGATTGATAAAGTTTTACTGAACTGAACTCACTTAATAAAAGTGGGTTTTTTTTGTTTTCTTTAACTTCTTTGCAGCCATTATAAACCCAAGATAATGTTTATGTTATTTATGTATTTTATTGTTTAATTTTAATTAAAAGGGTTGATGTGGACAGAAGTTATTCTGCAGCAAACTAATCTGCCTTAGTACTCAATTAAAGCCTGTCATATCGTAACAATGCTTTTTTTCTTGTCAACTTCATTTCATTTGTTAACTGATGTCTGTTTCTGTATTTCAGACTTGAAACAAACACTTTATAATGTTTCCATTCCTTCTGATAACAATTTAAAAGTGCAACCAGTGGATCTGGTAGCGCCTTGGATGGCAGCAGTCACCCACTGGTGTATGAATGTGTGTATGAATGGGTGGGAGGCCAATGTAAACCGCTTTGAGGGCACCTCGATGGTGTGGATAAAGCAACTGGACAATTGCAATAACTGAACAGCTGGAAACACTGAAACAACTGGACAACTGGAACAACTGAAACAACCGGACAACTGAAACAACTGGACAACTCGGACAACTGGAACTAACTGAAACAACTGGAACAAGTGCAAAGGCTGAACAACTAAACAATTGGAACAACTGAAATAAGTGCAACAGCTGGACAGCTGGAACAACTGAAACAACTGCAACATCTGGAAAACTGGAACAGATTAAACAACTGATACAAACTGGGCAACTGGGACAATTGAAACAAGCGCAAAAAGTGGAACAACTAAAACAACTGCAGTGACCAAACAGCTGGAAGAACTGAAACAAGCGCAACAACTGCAACAACTGAAACAACTAAAAAACTGAAGAGCTGGAAAAACTGAAACAAGTGCAACAACTGGACAACTGAAAAACTGCAACAACTGCACAGCTGGAACAACTGAAACAAGTACAACAACTGGAAAACTAGAACAACTGAAAAAAAAATGAAACAATTGAAACAACTGGACAACTGGAACAACTGCAACAACTAAACAGCTGGAACAACTGAAACAACTGGAACTCGAACAACTGGTATAAATGCAACAACTGAAGCAACCAGACAACTGGAACAATTGGACAACTCGGACAACTGCAACAACTGAAACAACTGGAAAGACTGCAACAACTGGACAGCTGGAACAACTGAAACAAGTGCAACAACTGGAAAATTAGAACAACTGAAAAAAATGAAACAAATGCAACACACGGAATACTGAAAAAACTGAAACATCTGAAACAACTGGTCACAGAACAGCTGGAAACACTGAAACAACTGGAAAAAGTGCAACAACTGACAACTAAACAGTTGGAACAACTGAAACACAGGCAAAAACTGGAGAGCTGGAACAACTGCAACAACTGGAAAGCAGGAACAAATTAAACAACTGCAACAAACTGGGCAATTGGGAGAATTGAAACAACTGCAAAAAGTGGAACAACTGAGAGCTGGACCAACTGAAACAACTGTAGCGACTGAACAGCTGGAACATCTGAAACAAGTGCAACATCTGCAACAACTGGAGAACTGGAATAACTGAAACAACTCAAAACTGAAGAGCTGGGAAAACTGAAGCAACTCCAACAACTGGAACAAACTGACAACTGCAACAACTGCACAACTGGAACAACTGAAACAACTGGGCAGTTGGAACAACTAGAACAACTGAAAAACTGAAACAACTGAAACACCTGGAATACTGCAACAACTGCAACAACTGGACAACTGAACTGCCTGGAATAAGTGCAACAACTGGAACAACTGAAACAACTGCAACAACTGAACAGCTGGAAACAACTGAAACAACTGGAACAACTAGAACAGCTGCAACAACTGCACTGTTGGAAACACTGATACAACTGTAACAACTGGACAACTGGAACAACTGAAACAACCGGACAAGTGGAATAACTGGACAACTGCAAGAACTGAAACAACTGGAACAAGTGCAACAACCGGACAAGTGGAACAACTGGACAACTTGCACAACTGAACAGCTGGAAAAACTGAAACAACTGAAACAACTAAAACAACAGCAACAACTGAACAGCTGGAAACACTGAAACAACTGTAACAACTGGACAACTGGAACAACTGAAACAACCGGACAAGTGGAATAACTGGACAACTCGGACAACTGCAAGAACTGAAACAACTGGAACAAGTGCAACAACTGGACAGCTGGAACAACTGAAACAAGTGCAACAACTGAAACAACTGGACAGCTGGAACAAATAAAACAACTGGAAGGACTACAACAACTGGCCAGCTGGAACAACTGCAACAACTAGAAAGCTGGAACAAATGAAACAACTGCAACAAACTGGATAACTGGGACAACTGGGACAAGTGCAACAACTGGACAATTGGAACAACTGTCCAGTTGTTGCACTTGTCCCAGCTGCAACTGCAATAGCTGGATAGCTGGAACAACTGCAACAACTGGAATACTGGAACAACTGAAACAAGTACAACAACTGCACAATTGGACAACTGGATCAACTGCAACAACTAAACAGCTGGAAACACTGAAACAACTGGAACAACTTTAAAAACCGAACAGCTGGCACAACTGGAATATGTGCAACAACTGCAACAACCGGAAAACTGCAACAACTAAACAGCTCTTACAACTGAAACAACTGGACAACTGGAACAACTGAAAGCTGGAACAAATGAAACAAGTGCAACAAACTGGACACTGGGACAATTGGGATAACTGGAACAAACAAGTGCAAAAAGTGGAATAAGTGCAACAACTGGACAGCTGGAATAACTGAAACAACTCGAACGACTAAACAACTGGAGCAACTGAAGAATCTGAACAACTGCAACAACTGGACAGCTGGAACAACTGAAACATGTGTAACAACAGGACAACTAGAGCAACTGAAAAAACTGAAACAACTGCAAAACCTGAAATACTGCAACAACTGGACAACTGAAAAGCTGGAAACTACTGAAAGAACTGTAACAACTAGAACAACTGAACAGCTGGAAACACTGAAACAATTGTAGAAACTGGACAACTGGAACAACTGCAACAACTGGACAAGTGGAACAACTGACAACTTAGACAACTGAAACAACTGGAACAAGTGCAACAACTGGACAGCTAGAACAACTGACACAAGTGGAACATCTGCAACAACTGGAAAGCTGGAACAAATAAAACAACTGGAAGAACTGCGACAACTGGCCAGCTGGTACAACTGGAACAACTGCAACAACTAGAATGCTAAAATAAATGAAACAACTGCAACACTGGGACAGCTGAAAGAAGTGCAATAAGTGGAACAACAGGCACAAGTGCAACAACTGGAATACTGTAACAACTGAAACAAGTGAAACAACTGGAAAATGTCAACAATTGGACAATTGGACAACTGGATCAACTGCCAAACCTAAACTGCTGGAAACAAACAACTGGAACAACTTTAACAACTGAACAGCTGGAACAATTGGAATAAGTGAAACAACCGGACAACTGGAACAACTGTGACAACTGAACTACTGCAAGAACTGAAACAACTGGAACAAGTACAACAACTGGACAACTGGAACAATTGAAAACTGGAACAGTTGGAAAGCTCGAACAAATGAAGCAACTGCAACAAACTGGGCAGCTGGGACAATTGAAACAAGTGCAAAAAGTGGAACAAGTGCAACAACTGCAACAACTGAACAAATGGAGCAACTGAAAAATTTGAACAACTGAAACAACAGGAAAGTGGGAACAAATTAAACAACTGCAACAAATTGGGCAACTGGGACAATTAAAATAAGTGCAAAAAGTGGAACAAGTGCAACAACTGAAACAAGTGCAATATCTGGACAGCTGGAACAAGTGCAACACCTGCATCAACTGGAGAGCTGGAACAACTGAAACAACTGGAACAACTGCAACAACTGGGCAGTTGGAACAACTGAAACAAGTGTAACATCTGGGCAACTAGAAAAACTGAAATAACTGAAACAACTGCAACACCTCCAATACTGCACCAACTGAAGCAACTGGACAACTGAACAGCTGGAAACACTGAAACATCTGCAATAGCTTGACAGCTGGAACAACTGCAACAACTGGAATATTGGAACAACTGAAAACAAGTGCAACAACTGGACAATGGCAACAACTGGACAATTGGACAACTGGATCAACTGCAACAACTAAACAGCTGGAAACACTCAAACAACTGGAACAACTTTAACAACTAAACAGCAGGAACAACTAGAATAAGTGCAACAACTGCAACAACTGGACAACTGCAAAAACTGAAACAACTGAAACAACTGGAACAAGTGCAAAAACTGAACAACTGGAACAACTGCAACAACTAAACAGCTGGAACAACTGAAACAACTGCAACAACTGGACAACTGGAACAATTGAAAACTGGAACAGTTGGAAAGCTCGAACAAATGAAGCAACTGCAACAAACTGGGCAGCTGGGCATTGAAACAAGTGCAAGAAGTGGAACAAGTGCAACAACTGCAACAACTGAACAAATGGAGCAACTGAAAAATTTGAACAACTGAAACAACAGGAAAGTGGGAACAAATTAAACAACTGCAACAAACTGGGCAACTGGGACAATTAAAACAAGTGCAAAAAGTGGAATAAGTGCAACAACTGAAACAAGTGCAATATCTGGACAGCTGGAACAAGTGCAACAACTGCATCAACTGAAACCTGGAACAACTGAAACAACTGGAACAACTGCAACAACTGGGCAGTTGGAACAACTGAAACAAATGTAACATCTGGACAACTAGAACAACTGAAATAACTGAAACAACTGCAACACCTCCAACTGAAGCAACTGGACAACTGAACAGCTGGAAACACTGAAACAACTGGAACAATCTTAACAACTGGACAACTGGAACAACTGGAATAAGTGCAACAACTGCAACAACTGGACAACTGGAAAAACTGAAACAACTAAACAACTGAACAGCTGGAAACTACTGAAACAACTGGAGCAACTAGAACAACTGAACAACTGAAACAACTGAATAAAAGGACAACTTAAACAACTGGACAACTGCAAACACTGAAACAACTGGAACAAGTGCAACAACTGGACAGCTGGATCAACTGCAACAACTGAACAGCTGGAACAAGTGAAACAACTGCACAAGTGGAACAACTTGACAACTCGGAGAACTGCAAGAACTGAAACAACTGGAACAAGTGCAACAACTGGACAGCTGGAAAAATGAGACAACTGGAAGAACTGCAACAACTAGCCAGCTGGAACCACTGCAACAACTAGAAAGTTGGAACAAATGAAACAACTGCAACAAACTGGATAACTGGGACAACTGAAACAAGTGCAAAAAGTGGAACAACTGGAACAAGTGCAACAACTGGACAATTGGAACAACTGAAACAAGTACAACAACTGAAACAACTGCAAAAGCTGGACAGCTGGAACAGGTGCAACAACTGGAATACTGGAACAACTGAAACAAGTGCAACAACTGGACAACTGCAACAACTGGACAATTGAACAACTGGATCAACTGCAACAACTGCAACAACTAAAAAGCTGGAAACACTGAAACAACTGGAACAACTGGATAACTGGAACAACTAAAAACTGGAACAATTGGAAAGCTGGAACAAATGAAACAACTGCAATTAACTGGGATACTGTGACAATTGAAAATAGTGCAAAATGTGGAACAAGTGCAACAACTGCAACAACTGGACAGCTCAAACAACTGGAAAAACTGCAACGACTGAACAGCTGGAGCAACTGCAAAAACTGGGCAGTGGGAACAAATTAAACAGCTGCAACAAACTGGGCAACTGTGACAATTGAAACAAGTGCAAAAAGTAGAACAAGTGCAACAACTGAAACAAATGCAATAACTGGACAGCTGGAACAAGCGCAATGACTGCATCAACTGGAGAGCTGGAACAACTGAAACAACTGCAACAACTGGGCAGTTGGAACAACTGATACAAGTGTAACAACTGTAAAACTAGAACAACTGAAAAAACTGAAACAACTGCAACACCTAGAATACTGCAACAACTGCAACAACTGGACAACTGAACAGCTGGAAACACTGAAACAACTGGAACAACCTTAACAAATGGACAACTGGAACAACTGGAATAAGTGCAACAACTGCAACAACTGGAATACTGAAACAACTGAAACAACTGCAACAACTGAACAGCTGGAAACACTGAAACAACTGGAACAACTTTAACAACTGGAAAACTGAAACAAATGAAAAAAATGGACAACTGAAACAACTGGACAACTTGGACAACTTCAAAAACTGAAACAACTGGAAACAGAAAAAACTGAAACAACTAGAACATCTGCAACACCTGAACAGCTGGAAACAGTGAAACAACTGTAACAACTGGAAAACTGAAACAACTGGACAACTCGGACAACTCCAAGAACTGAAACAATTAGAACAAGTCCAACAACTGGACAGCTGGAACAACTGAAACAAGTGCAACAACTAAACTGCTGAAAACACAGAAACAACTGGAACAAATGCAAAAACTGAACAGCTGGAAACACTGAAACAACTGTAACAACTGGACAACTGGAACATCTGAAACAACTTGACAACTCGGACAACTGCAATAACTGAAATAACTGGAACAAGTGCCACAACTGGACAGCTGGAACAACTAAAACAAGTGAAACAACTGGACAGCTGGAACAAATAAAAAAACTGGAAGAACTGCAACAACTGGCCAGCTGGAACAACTGCAACAACTAGAAAGCTGGAACAAATGAAACAACTGCAACAAACTGGAAAACTGGGACAGCTGAAACAAGTGCAAAAAGTGGAACAACTGGAACAAGTGCAACAACTTGACAATTGGAACAACTGGAACAAGTGCAACAACTGAAACAACTGCAATAGCTGGAATACTGGAACAATTGAAACAAGTGCAACAACTGGACAATGGCAACAACTGCACAATTGGACAACTGGATCAACTGCAACAACTAAACAGCTGGAAACACTGGAACAACTGGAAACTGGAACAATTGGAAAGCTGGAACAAACGAAACAACTGCAACAAACTGGGCAACTGTGACAATTGAAAATAGTGCAAAAAGCTGGAACAACAGGAAAAACTGCAACGACTGAACAGCTGGAGCAACTGCAAAAACTGGGCAGTGGGAACAAATGTTCTTTGAAAACAGCATAATTTAGCAAAATGTCTTAGCACAATGTATTGAATCCAGAAAACATGTCAAACACAGCAAATGGAGCAACATGCTGAATGATGCATAGGTAGGAGAATGGAAAATATTCCTAAATTGGAATAGAAATCTAGTGATGAACGCCCATAAATGTATTAGGATAAAGCACAACATTTAAAAGCAGAAGTCAAAAAATAAACCTTTGGCAGGAGATGAACATTTTCATACAGGAATGTTGAAGTTGCCAAAAGAATGTAAAAGTTGCTAAAATTTGCATAACATTGAGGAAAAAGTCAAACTACTTTATGACAATGGACAAAAAATTTGAAAAACATGAGTTAAAAAATCTTAAAAAGTAGCAGACTTTAGCTGAACATCTTTGCAGAATGTATCAAGAGTTAAAATATGTGAACTGAAACTAATGTAGCTAAAGACTAAACACAACTAAGACAGCTAAATTCAGAGAAAATGTTAAAAGCAACAAGAGTTAAAGAGAAAACCTTTCTAAAAGGTAATGTCAATTTAAAAAGAAGTAAGCTAAATGCAGCAAGGTTAGCTACATAATAACTACAGCTCAGTGAGAAAAAGGGATCAAGGAAGACAAGTTAAGACAATGGAAACGACTGCAGAATTAGCAGCATGCTAAATGAAGCTAACATAGCATCATGCTCACAAGTGCTGAGTCAGGAGCAGTCAAGGCAGGTGTCTGAATACTTTTTGCAACATAGTATATGTTTGTTTTCATGCTGATCACCGTCTGAGAATGTGGCATGAGAAAGGCTGGTTAAAAGTGTCAAACATGTATTTTGATGTATGCGATTATCAGTCACATTCTTATAATATATTATATACTGAGGCTGATGAACATTCAGAAAGGGGCGGGGCTTCAGGGGAGGCGGTCCTCCCCCGCCCAGGCAGTCACATGTGCCGCTCCTGTAGCGTGTGTAAGTGTGTGTGTGAAATGAAGAGAGACACAGAGAACTGAAGATTCCATTGTCTCCTGTCAGTCCAAATCTGGATTTTTATGTCCCGAACAAACGCCTGTAATTCAAAAGCTGAATAAGTTTTTGAAAAAATTCTTGAACTGGAAGCGCCATAAGGCTTTCAGCAACCACTGATATATTTCTTATTTCGTCAATGTTTTCCGTTTTTAAACTAGAGCAGTTTTAAAAAGTATAAATTCATCCTCTGGAGCTGGCAGCCTATCTATTCTGTCAAAATCCGATTTTCTATGTCCCGAACAAACGGCTGTAATTCAAAAACTGAATAAGTTTTTGAAAAAATTCTTGAACCGTGAGCGCCACAAGGCTTTCAAGAATCAGTGATATATTTTTTGTTTGGCAAATGTCTACCGTTTTTAAATTACAGCAGTGTAAAAACATGAAACTTTTTCCTGTCAGAGGAGAGAATACAGAAATCTCCCCAATGGAATAAACAGGAGCCAGTAAGTACCTCCTTGAACTCTAGGTTGATTTGACGGAAAACTAAATGCCACACAGACACAAAAGTCACATAATCGGAAAGAGGACAAAAATACCTACGTTTTGATGTATAAATTATGTCTGTGGAGTTAAAGGTCCGGCTGCAAGAGCAGTTTGAAGAGAAAAAAAGTTTTAATTTTGAGAGCCTCTCACTCTAACAGATTGTTTACACTCTGAAACATAAACATTCCGTCACTCTAAAAACTGAAAAGATGAAAAAATGGTAAAACTTAAACGGCCATAATTCAAAAACGGTAAAATATTTTTAAAAACGGCGTCAAACGAGAATAGTCCAATCTTTTGTGAACATTTTAAAGTTTGAATGGTTTCTCTCTGTGAAAGTATGCTGAAGTAGTAAACTCTGAAAGAGCACAAAGTTTTAAGAAGATTTGAAGAGCTCCCAGTTCATTTTCAATGGGACAAAAAAAATTTTAAAAGTAAAATATTAGTAAATAAAAAAAAAAAATAAAATAAAGTAAATAAAAGTATAAATATTTGAAACACAAAAAGATATAGCAGGAATCAAGCTGAACGTTTTGAAAGTTGAACGGTTGAAATCGGTGAAAGAATGAAGGACTAGTTAGACGACGAACTTTGGCGGAAGAAGATAGAATAATAAAGAGAAACAGGAAAACAATAGGTGTGAATGCCTTAATGCATTCACACCAACTAGAACAACTGAAAAATCTGAAACAACTGCAACACCTGGAATACTGCAACAACTAAAACAACTGCAACAACTGGACAGCTGAACAGCTGGAAACACTGAAACAACTGGAACCACCTTAACAACTGGATAACTAGAATATGTGCAACAACTGCAACAACTGGAAAAACTGAAACAACTGCAACAACTGAAAAGCTGGAACAAGTGCAACGACTGCATCAACTGGAGAGCTGAAACAACTGAAACAACTGGACAGCTGGAACATCTGAAACAACTGCACGACTGGACAGCTGGAACAACTGCAACAACTGGATAACTGAAACAACGGAAAACTACAACAATTGGAAAGCTGGAAAAAACAAAACAGCTGCAACAAACTAGGAAACTGGGACAATTGAAACTAGTGCAAAAAGTGGAACAAGTGCAACAACTGCAACAACTGGACAGCTGGAACAACTGAAAAACTGAAACGACTGAACAGCTGGAGCAACTGAAAAATTTTAACAACTGCAACAACTGGGCAGTGGGAACAAATTAAACAACTGCAACAAACTGGGCAACTGTGACAATTGAAACAAGTGCAAAAAGTGGAACAAGTGCAACAACTGGACAGCTGGAACAACTGAAACAACTGGAACAACTGCAACAACTGGGCAGTTGGAACAACTGATACAAGTGTAACAACTGGACAACTAGAACAACTAAAAAAACTGAAACAACTGCAACAACTAGAAAGCTGGAACAAATGAAACAACTGCAACAAACCGGACAACTGGGACAACTGAAACAAGTGCAACAACTGGACAATTGGACAACTGGATCAACTGCAACAACATAACAGCTGGAAATAGTGAAACAGCTGGAACAACTGGAATAAGTGCAACAACTGCAACAACCAGACAACTGAAACAACTGCAACAACTGAACAGCTGGAAACACTGAAACAACTGGAACATCTTCAACAACTAGACAATTGGAACAAGTGCAACAACTGAAAAGATGGAAACACTGAAACAGCTGGAACAACTTTAACAACTGAACAGCTGGAACAACTGGAATAAGTGCAACAACTGCAACAACCGGACAACTGAAACAACTGAACAGCTGGAAACTCTGAAACAACTGGAACATCTGCAACAACTGGGCAATTGGAACAACTGAAATAAGTGCAACAACTGGACAACTGCAAGAACTGAAACAACTTAAACAACTGGAACAACTGCAACAACTGGACAGCTGGAAACACTGAAACAACTGAAAACTGGAACAATTGGAAAGCTGGAACAAACAAAACAGCTGCAACAAGCTGGGAAACTGGAACAACTGAAAAAACTGCAAGAAATGGGACAAGTGCAACAAGTGCAACAACTGCAATAACTGGACAATTGGAACAACTAGAATAAGTGCAACAACTGGACAACTGCAAGAACAGAAACAACTGAAACAACTGGAACAGTGCAACAACTGGAACAACTGCAAAAACTGAACATTTGGAACAACTGAAAACTGGAACAATTGGAAAGCTGGAACAAATGAAACAGCTGCAACAAACTGGGCAACTGGAACAACTGAAAAAAGTGCAAAAAGTGGAACAAGTGCAACAACTGCAACAACTGGACAGCTGGAACAACTGAAACAACTGCAACAACTGGTTAACTAAAACAACAGAAAACTGGAACAATTGGAAAGCTGGAAAAAAACAAAACAGCTGCAACAAACTGGGCAACTGGGACAATTGAAACAAGTGCAAAAAGTGGAACAAGTGCAACAAGGCAAACTGGAACTGGAACAACTGGAACAACTGCAAACAACTGGAAACAACTGGAAACAACTGCAAAAAAGTGCAAAAATTGCAACAACTCGAAAGCTGGAACAACTGCAACAACTGGACAGCTGGAACATCTGAAACAACTGCAACAACTGGACAGCTGGAACAACTGAAACAACTGCAACAACGGGATAACTGAAACAACTGAAACAAGTCCAACAATTGGAGAACTGCAACAGCTGGACAATTGGACAACTGGAACAACTTTAACAACTGGACAACTGCAATAAGTCCACCAACTGCAACAACTGGACAACTTGAACAACTGAAACAAGTGCAACAACTGGAGAGCTGGAACAACTGCAACAACTGGACAACTCAAACAACTGCAACAACTGGACAACTGGAACAACTGCAACAACTGGAAAGCTGGATCAAATGAAACAACTGCAACAAACTGGGCAACTGGGACAATTGAAACAAGTGCAAAAAGTGCAACAACTGCAACAACTGAAACTGGACAGCTCAAACAACTGAAACAACTGGAAATACTGAAACAACTGTAACAATTGCAACAATTGGACACCTCAGGACAACTGCATCAATGCAACAGTACTTAGTGCTAAATTAAATGCTAATATCAGTACAGTGATCCCTTGCCACTTCGTGGTTTAAGTTCCACGCTTTTAGTTATTCCTGGATTTTTTTTCAGAAATATATAATATAATTTTTTAAAAATTTGAAAAATTGCGGAAACATCACAGGATGTTGTCTCACAGTGAAGAAATGCTGTGAGCCAGCCTGGCCCCTTTAAGAAGTTGGCCTTATGGGTAATGGTGTGGCCTTATGGGTAATAGAGTGTGTGTGTCGTGGGACGGCAGAAGAAAATGAGGTTAGATGAAAAGTGTAGTGAGCATCAACAGCAGCCCAGTGTGTATAGATTTACATTCTCTGTTAACTGACAGGAGCCCAACAATACAACCTGTGTGATGTTACAAGTTCCTGCAGTGCCAGAATAAAGTGCCCATTCCATGCAGAGGAAACCGGACTTTTTCTTTTGTTGTTGTAAGCGTGTTAGCCTCTAATTACGAGCCAAAAATAGCACAACACCAGTGGTTTCTTTACTACGGTTCAGAGACCAGAGGCTGTGAAGGTAACAGAAAGACCACAGTTGGGCCTTTGTCTTGTTTCACTGCAGTGCCTCGTTATGTTTTGGGGGTTTTTAAACATATTTTAAATACATTATTGAGGCTCGGGGGAGCTACGGCTCCAGTTCACGGATTTTGATTTACGTGGGGGGGGGCGCCGGTCCCCATTAACCGCGATAAATAAGGGATCACTGTATTTAGCATTTAATTAGCAATGAAAATAGTTCCATCTGATTGGTCACATCTGTTACTGATTCTTAAAGTATGGATGTATAACATGTGGACAATAAGAACTACCATTTATTGTGATATTTTTGGATTTTGTTATTTTGATAAAACACATGTTGATGTTATTATAATGATACATCTTTAATACTGTGCAGTTTTAATCAACAACCAACAGGTGTTTTAGATGACTTCACAACATCTCCAATGTCTTCAAAATCCAGGAGGGGGCACAGTCTGAGTTCTTTAGCTTTCAAATTAATGCAAAGAAGTCATTTCTCATCTGCAGCTTGCCTCTGCTTGTAATCTGTTACTTCAGCAATCATCAGAGAAAAAAAGAAAAGGTTTTGGGGCTTCAGACACAAACAAAGGTGTTTAGCCGTGTAAATAAATCCACAAGATCTCCAGTCTGGGACTTAAACCTCTGGCTGATTGTCTTCAGATGTGAGAGGGTGTCATAGGTCAGTCTTTTAAAAAGGTTTGCAGAAGACTTTGCAGAAGGTCATCTGGTGTTCTGTCCCCATTAGACCGGCTCCCTTAGCCTTTTACACACGAAGGCCCCGGTCGTACACCTCCCGCTACCCGCTACCCGCAAATTGCAGGCTTACAAATTGACAGGTCTGGCCGTGACTATTCCCACATCCACCACAACTGCTGACCAGACATCCTCTGACCTCAAGAGAATAAAAACGTCTGACAGTAATACGGTGAAGCGTAATCGAGAGGTAGAGCCGTTTGTGTACGTCCACATGTGACCAGGTGGATGCAGATTTATGGCATTTGGATGCGCTCTTTTACGCGCCGACATGAGAGTTGCGCTTTCCGCAAACTTGGTATCTTGCGATCGCTGGTAGCAGGTGGTCTGAAACTGTACCGAATCCGTACCGAAACCATGACACAAAAACCGCGGTACAGACCGTACCGTGAGCCACCTGTACCGTGGCACCCCTTTTCAACCTTTTGCCACATTTCAGGCTTCAAGCATAAACATATAAAATTTAAGATTTTTTTGTCAAGAATCAACAACAAGTGAGACACAATCGTGAAGTGGAACAAAATTTATTGGATATTTTAAACTTTTTTAACAAATAAAAAACTGTAGTGGGGCGTGTAATATTATTGGGCTCCTTTACTTTCAGAGCAGCAAACTGACTCCAGAAGTTCAGTGAGGATCTCTTATTGATCCAATGTTGTCCTGAATGACTGATGATGATCAATAGAATCCACCTGTGTGTAATCAAGTCTCCGTATAAATGCACCTGCTCTGTGATCGTCTCAGGGTTCTGGTTAAAGCTCAGAGAGCATCATGAAGACCAAGGAACACACCAGGCAGGTCCCAGATACTGTTGTGGAGAAGTTTAAAGCTGGATGTGGATACAAAAAGATTTCCCAAACTTTAAACATCTCAAGGAGCACTGAGCAAGCTATCATAGTGAAATGGAAGGAGTATCAGACTACTGCAGATCTACCAAGACCCGGCCGTCCCTCTAAACTTTCATCTGGAACAAGGAGAAGACTGATCAGAGATGCAGCCAAGAGGCCCATGATCACTCTGGATGAACTGATCTACAGCTGAGGTGGGAGAGTCTGTCCAGAGGACAACAATCAGTCCTACACTGAACAAATCTGGCCTTTATGGAAGAGTGGCAAGAAGAAAGACATTTCTCAAAGATATCCATAAAAAGTCTGCTTTAAAGTTTCCCACAAGCCACCTGGAGACACACCAAACATGTGGAAGAAGGAGCTCTGGTCAGATGAAACCAAAATCAAACTTTTATGCAAAACGATATGTTTGGAGTAAAAGCAACACAGCTCATCCCCCTGAACACACCATCCCCACTGTCAAACATGGTGGTGGCAGCATCATGGTTTGGGCCTGCTTTTCTTCAGCAGGGACAGGGAAGATGGTTAAAACTGATGGGAAGATGGATGGAGCCAAATACAGGAGCATTCTGGAAGAAACCTGGTGGAGTCTGCAAAAGACCAGAGACTGCGATGGAGATTTATCTTCCAACAGGACAATGATCCAAAACATAAAGACAAATCTACAATGGAATGGATTACAAATAAACGTATCCAGGTGTTAGAACGGCCAAGTCAAAGTCCAGACCTGAATCCAGTCCAGAATCTGTGGAAAAAGCTGAAGACTGCTGTTCACAAACACTCTCCATCCAACCTCACTGAGCTCCAGCTGTTTTACAGGAAGAATGGACCAGAATTTAGTCTCTGGATGTGTTAAACTGATAGAAACAAACCCCAAGAGACTGGCAGCTGTAACTGCAGCAGAAGGTGGCGCTACAGAGTACTTACACTATATATATATGTCAATAATGATGTCATAAACATGATGTCAATAAGCGAATAAGAAATTTGCGTTTTTCTGCAACCTTCTCCATCACATCATCATCAGAAGTCATGTACATTAAAATCTCTTACTCCGACACAAAGAGCGCAAAGACCTCTGGATTAAACCTCTGCTCAAGAGGTATTCTTAATAAATTTAATCTGTAAAAGTTTGAGCACTAAACAATCATACTGGGCTACTTGTACTGAAATATTATTATATACTGATGTAATCTATGTATATTGAAATAATGTGTAATGATGTAATCTATGTGAAATAATGTAGGATCTTACTACAACTGAAATATTTGTATGGATTAAATGTATGGACTACAATCATATGTGGACAGAAAAAGAAATATCTTTGATGAGTACAGAAAAATAATGTACTGATTGCACTTGTATTGAAATAATCTTACAGATAGTATGAGTTTTGAAATGATTGTTTTGATTGTTTTGATTGTTTACCAATCATACGTGAACGGAAATAGTCATATGACTCATACTTGTACTGAAATAATTGTACTGATCATATTTGTGCGTTCTGGAACTGAAATAGTTGTAGGAGTTGAACTGTAATGGGATATTTGTTTGGATCGTACCTGTATAGGTCATACTGGTACACAAATACAAACATCTCTTATGGACTACTCCACAATCAACCACAATCAACTCTACCACGTGAGTCATCTGCTCTGTCCGTAAGTGCTTGATGTCCCCCTGGTGCTTAGTTCCACTACCATAAGCAACACTGTCAGTACCGGACTAGGACCAGCTGTTTCACAAAATAACAAAAAATCAGTAGTTTCCAATCCCATCCCTGTAATCATTTCCTCTCGTTTTAACCATTCATGTAAGCCTGCGTCAGCGGGTCCGCGGCCCGCGGCCCGGAACGACCTTGCGGGGTTGCTCGGGGTCGTGGACCCGTGGAGGCTGCAACAATCTCACGTTCGGCACGGACGTTAATTTGGCCGTGCTGAACGTGCGCTCTCTCTTAAACAAAATTTTCTTCATAAACGACCTGATTTTAGATAGTAAGCTTGATATTTTATTATTAACGGAGACATGGCTTGGCACTGATGCACCAGTTGTTCTCACCGAGGCCTGCCCACCTAATTTTAATTTTTTATTTTCGACTAGGGGAGGTTAAAGAAGAGGGGGAACTGCATCGTTCATTCTGAGATCACTGAACCCAAAGGAAGTTTCTTTTAACAGTTATTCATCATTTGAATATCATTCCTTTGTTTTTAGCAGTCCCCCAATTCTGTCTTACAGTTTATAGACCACCCCACCATTCCACCACTTTTATAAGTTATTTCTCTGAATTATTGTCAATTATACACTCCACCTACAACAGAACTGTAATAACTGGTGATTTTAATTTGCATGTTTATAATAATTCCAATCCTCTATCCAGAAAATTCTTAAACCTTTTGACCTGTTATGGATTTTAAGCAGCACGTCACACAGCCGACTCACAGCAGAGGACACACCCTGGACCTGGACCTGGACCTGGACCTGGACCTGGACCTGGACCACTGGTGTGTCCTCTGTTGTTGACCTGGCTGTGTCTGACCACTACTGTGTGTATTTTAACATCACCAGTTTTAGCCACCAGGAGGCCCCGGTGAGAACAGTGAGGAAACGCTACCTAACTTCTGAAGTGGCTGCAAATTTTATTGAGATCTTAAAGAGCACTCCTGCTGAAATTTTACCTGCACCATAGGATTTTATTGTTGACAGTTTTAATACTAAACTAAGGTCAACACTGGATTTAGTGGCTCTACTTTTAACTAAAACAATAAAAACAAAACCTACAGCCCCGTGGATAAATCACCACACTAAAGAATTCAAAAGAAATTGCAGGAGAGCTGAAAGGAGGTGGAGAAAAAATAAATTAAGAGTTCATTATGAAATATTACGCAACCAACTCACAACCTACAATAATGCAGTAAAGAAGGCAAGACATTCCATTTCTCAAAACTCATCACAGACAATAAAATTAACGCCAAATTTCTTTTCTCCACCTTCAATCTTTTAACCAACACTAATTTTAATAAATCCTCCATGACACCAACAGACGCCCTCTGTGAGGAGTTTGCAGACCACTTCAGAAGTAAAATTGATAATATCAGATCCAGTCTTTTACCCTAACAGCATGTTACTTTTAACACGCCTGAACCGTTGCTTTTACCTGGAAACACTGGAGAGTTTTGTCCTGGTTGATACAGGGAGACTTGGTCGAGTTTTCTCTCAAGTAAACCCAACAACCTGCCTTTTAGATCCAATCCCCACATCACTGTTAAAAACATTTTATGGATTCTTAAATATAGTAAATGACTCTCTCCAGACAGGTGTCTTCCCCACTGCCTTCAAAACAGCAGTGGTGAAGCCCCTTCTGAAGAAGAGTAATCTAGACCCCAATATTTTAATAATTACCGACCTGTATCCAACTTACAGTTTTTAAGTACAATTTTAGAAAAACTGGTTTTTAACCAAGTAAATTATTTCTTAGTTAAAAATAATTTTTTAGAGAAATTTCAGTCTGGTTTAAGATGAACCACAGTACAGAGACTTTTAAAGATTTAAATGACATCAGGTTTAATGCAGAATCACAGAAACTCACAGTCTTGGTTCTACTGGATCTCAGCGCCGCCTTTGATACAGTGGATCATCACATTTTATTAAACGGACTCAGAAACCTGGTCGGCATCTCTGGTACTGTTCTTAACTGGTTCAGCTCTTATCTCACAGATCGATGTTTCTTTGTCAGTATGGATACATGCTCCTCCAGAAGGAAATTAAGTGTGGGGTGCCCCAAGGGTCAATTTTAGGTCCAATTCTTTTTAATCTGTATATGCTTGCCATGTCTCCTGACGTCATCAGGAGACATGACATCAGCTTCCACAGTTATGCAGATGATACACAGCTGTACATCACCATGTCTCCTGATGACTCAGGACCAATTGATGCCCTTTTTAACTGTATTTCAGATATCAAGACATTGATGGCAGAGAATTTCCTACAGCTCAACCAGAACAAAACTGAGGTCTTAGTTATTGGTCCTGAAGGCAAGAGAGAGAGAAACCTTTACTAAAACTACAAGATTTTAAACCTGAACAATGTGTCAAGAACCTGGGCGTCATTTTTGACTCTGAGCCTAATTTTATTCCTCACATCAAAAACGTAACAAAGAGGTTTTTATCATCTGAAGAATATATCCAGAGTTGGTCCGTTTCTCTCTCAGGCTAACACGGAGGTGCTGATGCTTTTATCTCCTGTCGTGTAGACTACTGTAATGTCCTGCTCTCTGGTCTTCCCAAAAAGACCGTTTCTAGTCTCCAACTACTCCAGAACTCAGCAGCTCGTGTGCTGACGAAGACCAGGGGGCGGGAACACAAGACCAGGGGGCGGGAACACAAGACCAGGGGGCGGGAACACATTACACCAGTTCTAAAATCACTGCATTGGCTCCCTGTGTGTTTCAGGATCAACTTTAAGGTTCTTTTATTGGTTTTTAAATGTCTTAACGGTCTTGGGCCATCTTATTTATCTGACCTGCTTTTATCATATCAACCCTCATGGACCCTGAGGTCCTCTGGTTCTGGCCTTTTAATCAAACCAAGAGTTAGAACAAAAACCCACAGTGAAGCAGCATTCAGCCATCATGGTCCTCATCTGTGGACCAGCTGGAGGTTCTGGTCCTGGTTCTGGTCCTCATCTGTGGACCAGCCTGGAGGAGAACATCAGGACCAAAGAGACTGTTTCACCTTTTTAACCTGGCTGTTACATGATTCTTTTACTCTCAGATCTTTTATTCTACTGTTCTTAATCTAATTGATTTTAATGATTTAATTTAAGTCTTAAAGGTGGGGTAGGTGTTCTCTGAAAAAACGGTTCCAGCAATCCAACTCAAGTGAGATTTTGAAAATATACAATCCCTCCCTCCTCCCAAAGGCTCCGCCTCCTCCTCTTCAGCCCACCCCTCGAAACCACGCCTTCACAAGATTCATGACCACATGTGGTCATGAATCGGATCCTGGATCCTCAGTGTGCTGCCATGTTACTGAACTATGTTTACTTTGTGCTGTGAGTGCATGTGTGTGCTGTGTATGTGTGGGGGGGAGGGATGGGTTTTTATTATCTGTGATGATCCTGTTTTGTTTTATTTTGTGAAGCACTTTGGGTTGCATTTATAATGTATGAAAAGTGCTATATAAATAAAGTTTGATTTGATTTGATTTGATTTGATTTGAAATGATGTACTCAGATACTCATAGGGATCACACGTGAACTGAAACGATCATATTAAACACACATAAATTAAAATAATCATACTAATTACACGTGAACTGAAATAATCATACCAATTACATGTGAACTTAAATAATCATACTAATTTTTAATCATACTAGTAGTGAAATAATCGTACAGATTGTGTGTGATCCAAAATACTGGTAGGAATCACACTACAGAAATCATGACTAATTTGATACTTATTTCTAATTAAGTAATTGTACCAATCCCACTTGTGCTGAAATACTTGTATGGTTCATATACATACTGAAATATTCCTACAAAATAACAAGTACTAAAATTAACCAGCTGGACTGTAATTGTACTGAACCGTTCATACAGGTTCTGGATCAGTGGTCGGGCTGTTGACCACCACATGGGAGGTCCTGGGTTCAAACTGTGGTTGTGTCAGAAAGGGCATCCGGTATAAAACTGGTGCCAAGCTTCTAATGCAGATCACTCTGCTGTGGTGATGCCAAAACAAAAGTTATTGTGTACCGAATCTATCTTACAGAGCAGACTTGTAGTAAAATATTTCTATTAATTATCTCTGACCTGAAATAATCTATGATCACACTTTTACTATAATCATTTAGGGATCATGCTACTCCTCAAAGTACTTACGCTCAGATCTTAACACGGATCATACTTATCCCACAATAATCTTAGAAAACATACCTCTACTGAACTAAACACTTTAGGGGTCATACTACACCTGAAAAAACTGACTGGTACTTCCTCAAACTATCATTCTAGTACTGAAATAATCAGTCAAATAATATGATTACTGAAATAATTGTACCAATCTCATTAGCATTTATTTATATGGATTGCATGTATACTGAAACATTTGAACATATCATACTTGTACCATAATAACAATATTCCTTTTTTCTACTGAAATAATGGAGGAGATTGTAATAGAATACATCATATGAGTACTGAAATGATCGTACATGTCATGATACTGATCTAGCTGGTACTGAAATATTTGTTTGGATTCTGTGTTTGCTGAAATATTCATATGAAGAGTTGTATGAATTGTACATGTACTGACATAATCATACATATTCAGAAATGTGTACTGAAATACAGATTGTGAGTTTGACAATTTAGGAGTCTCATCAAATAATTGTACAGAATGTACTTATTCCTTAAATGTTCCTATGGATCATACGATTACTAAAATAATCCTACAGATCGTAGATATATCAAAATATTCAGAAGAATCCTGCTTGAGTTGAAATTGTTGCCAAGATAGTGTGTGTACAAAAAAATTTTTGGGATCAGAGTACTGCTGAAATAATTGTATGGATTGTCTTATATGATCATACGTGTACTGAACTTATTTTAACAGTCACACTCTTACAGAAATATTTGAATGGATCATGTTTGTACTGAAATAATCACCAATTGTAGCCTTTCATAATCAAACTTGTTCTTGAAAACTTGTATGATTGTTTATACACTGACATATTCAATGGAACGTAAAGATCTGTTTAGATTTTATACAATTGTGTTTTTACTGAAATAATTGTAGGCATCGTGTTTGTACTTAAACGCTGATTATCCGTAAACTAATTGTACAGACTGTACTGAAGTAACACATCCTCAATCATGTTTCTGCAGAGTTAAAACTAGTTATGGGTCCAGCTCGACGGTTTAAAGCTGCGTCCGTGCACAACGAAACATTTTCATCAAAAGGCGTCTTCTGGTCAGAAGATCTGTCACAAAGCAGGAAAAGAGTCACCGTCCCAACTTTTGTTGGAATGTGTTGCAGGTCTGAAGAACAGATATGGATGTATATTAACAAAAAAAATGAAGTTGATAAGAAAAACAGGAAATATCTTGGATTCATGCTGTCTGCAAAAATTATGGCCCACAGCTACCGTGAAAAACAACTTTCAAAACAAGTCAGTAATGCTCCTAAAAACTGCCCTACAGCTCCTGAGACGTCTCTGGCACTGACAGTCGCCTCCTTTTTCAGATCACATCAACTAAACGCAGAAACAATAAGAATAAGAAAAGGAGCTTTTCTTTTCTTTCACATGTGACCGTCAGTGATATGTGACTGAAGCATTCTGCAGTTTTACTAAGCAACATTCAGAAACCGTCAATTTGCATTATAAAGTCACTGAGATAACAGAGATCCAATCACAACCTAATCTACTTTCTTCTCTCATCTCAGAAGTGGTTTTTGCTGTGAACCGCCGTCTGGAACATTACATTTTACATCCTCGACCTTTCTGCTTACATAAAAGAGAGTGACTCGCTGGAAAAGAGTGTTGGTGGGAGGTTGGGGGTGCAGAGGTTTATGTAACGTTCAGTCAGCAGCTGCTCAACTATTCCGGCGCTGTCAAACTGAAAACACGTCTCAGGCGTCAGCGGTGGGATTACAGGAACATGTTTAAACATTTCTGAGGCTGTTGGGGATTCACTGAAGCATTGAAGATCGTTCAAAAGCTAGAACCTTTCTTTTAATGTCACCGTGTCTTCATTAATCTAACAAAAATGAAGACAAAAGAAAAAGACTGACGTGGCCAATCACAAGTATCCCCTCGCTGCTTCCAGAGGATTTAAGAGCTGCCGGTTGCGGATCATCAGCAGGTGTTCAGACTTCTAGAAAAGCAGATGTTTGCTGGTTTGGAGCATTTGGTCTTTAAGAAGCAGTTGTTACTTCACATCAGTCTGGAAAGAGTTGTAAAACCATTTCTCAACCAACTGGAGTTTAACGTTCTACAGAATTATTCACAAGTAGTCGTTGTTAAGCTTCCCAGGAACGGACATCCCAACTGATTTACCCCACAGCTCCATCTCAGATCCTCCAGACTGAGCATGTTCAGCGTTAAAGTCCTTGACAGCACAGTCAGAAGAAGACTGACCCAGTACGTCTGTCTGGAAGGGTTTCCAGGAGAAAAAAAGAACATGGAAGCATGACTGAGGTTCAGAAAACTGCATCTGAACAAACCAACAGACTTCTGGATCAATGAGACCAGAGACCAGAACCATGTTGGAGGAAAACCAGTAGAAACCCAGCAGCTCAGACCCACAGAAGCAGGGTGGAGGACTAGTGATGACTTGTGTTGGCACAATGACAATGATCTCAGGACAATAATCACAAGCACTGCAGCAAGTCTACATCAGAAGGTAGAACAACCCAAACCCTAATGGACCAAAACTCCTTCAGAACCACCAGACACACTGATCAGGGGCAGACAGGAAGCCACCACAAGCTGCTAAATCATGAAGGTAATTAGGACTGCCCACCAGTTTATACATTTATACTTCATGTTTTGCTGATGATTAGTTAATCAAAGGTGATTATTGGTATCCAGGTGCAACTATCCCTCACCCGCAACTAAGCAAGGCCCACAACTAACCAGCCAAACTAACCTGAATTAAACCATCAACTAACCTGAATCAAACTCTGAATTAACCCGAATTAAACCTTCTACTAACCCGAATTAAACCCTCAACTAACCTGAATAAAACCCTCAACTAACCAAATTCAAACCCTCAACTAACCCAAATCAAACCCTAAACCAAGCCCCAACTAACCCGAATCAAACTCTGAAATATCCCGAATTAAACCCTCAACTAACCCGAATTAAACCCTCGACTAACCTTTAACTAACCTGAATAAAAACCCTCAACTAACCAAATTCAAACCCTCAACTAACCTAAATCAAATCCTCAGCTAACCTGAAGAAGACCTCAACTAACCCAAATCAAACTCTGAACTAACCCGAATTAAACACTCAACTAGCCTGAATTAAACCATCAACTAACCCGAATCAAACCCTCAGCCAACCGGAATTAAACCCTCAACTAACCTGAATCAAACTCTCAACTAACATGAATAAAACCCTCAGCTAACCTTTAACAAACCCGAATCAAACCCTCAACTAACCAAATCAAACTCTCAACTAACATGAATAAAACCCTCAACTAACCTTAAACAAACCCGAATCAAACCCCTCAACCAACCAAATCAAACCCTCAACTAACCAAATCAAACCCTCAACTAACCCTCTTTCTTGGCTTCATTTCTTAGATTGTTGGCACAAAGAAGAAAGTTAAGTTTGTCGTTGATCATTTAAGGCTGAATTTGTTTTATAATAAAAGTCACAGTAAATTACTTTTATTTTCTTTTTACATGAAAAACTAAAAGAAGAAAAACAAAAGATTATGTTTTTTAAAAGCTGCTGGTGGGATTCCAGGACTCTGGTTTCAGATTAGCCTCTGGACGGTGATCAGATCAGCGCTTCTTATCAGCCGACTATCAGCTCTCCCTCCAGAACCTGGAGTTTGGACTCACCTGGACTGCAGGACTGGAGCGAGGCCCTCGGACCTGTTCTCCTGGGAGCGGGCCTGAGTTCCGGCTGCAAAGACGGGTTCAGAATCCACAGAGTCCCGGGAAGCTCAGAGGATCAGAGTTGGAGTGAGAGCAGCTGCTGGAGGACTGGTCACACTTCTCTGCAGGGAGCCTATTAGTGTTCCCAGAGGAGCCCCGGGACAGAGGTGTGGGGGTGGGAGGGGCCAGTACCTTGTCACAGTCCATTCAGACCTGTTTGTTGCTGGTTCATGTCCTGCTGAGAAACTGGACCTCCACACACATGTGGAATTTGACATGTATGTCATCTTTATCAAGCCGTTTGGTTTTATCACATAAGCAGCTGGAACTTTATTGATGCTACAAAGTTGATAATGGATGTCAAAATAAAATAAATGACAGATTTATTTAAAAAGATTCTTGATTCTTGAGAAAGATGTCTTGAAGTTAATAACTGAGTTGAACTAAAATAAATAATAAAAATAACAATAAAATAATGAAAATAATTCATATTAATGCCAATTATTAACTATTTATTATCATTATATATAACATTTGCTCAAACTCTTAATAAACTCAAAATGATATCAAAACAAAAATTATATAATATAAATGTATTACAGATATTTTTTATATTCTTAAATTCAATGTAATAATATTAGTAAATACAATTGATTTGATTAAAATGAGCCATAAGTGATATTATTCAAATGTTAAATAAGATTACACGTATTCATTATTAAAAAACAATTTTAAATAATAACAAAAGTAAAATAACAGGATTAATAATGATTATTATTACTGATTGTTAAGTAGTTTTTGTTTTAGATATTTAAATAAGAACAGGAGTTGTTATATTAATATTTATTAAAGAGCATTTAAATAAAACAAAGCATTACTTATTAAAAATTATTAGTATTTAAAAATTCACTATATATTTTCCCCGACTTTACTACGACTACTAATGTTCAGTAAATGATTTCAGCTCCATCGTGGTCCTTCTGTATCAGGACTGAGTCGTTGCTGTAACGATGATTAACAGCTGATGTGTTGCTGCATCTCTGCAGACGTTCACACATTAACTAAAAATCACTAATGAGGAACAGAGAACCAAACAGAGGACCACATGACTGCTGACCTCACCTGAACGCTGATCGATGACCTCTGAGCTGCTCCACACCTCCATCTGTACCTCCTCCTCTAAACCACACTTCTTCTTCATCTGGACTCATTTCTCCAGTTTCATTGTTTGTTTTCTTCCCTCCATCAGATTTTATTGGGTTCATGTGCTTCATGGATCGACTTTCTACTCTGATTAATGCAGACTGGTTTTCTGAATTACCTCGTTTTAAAACATGTTTTCATCAGCTTGTCCATGTTTAAGTTTCATAAAGTTTATTATTACAGCACATTCAAACACATCTTTCACTGATGAAAAAGAGAAAATATAAAATGTAGAAATATTAAAAAAGGTTAGATGATGAAAAAACACCTGAGGAAAAAAAATCTAATTTATACTTCTATGTAGCAGATACCTGGCAGCGTAATTCTACCTCCATGCACAAGAGGGCAGAGTGGGGTCTTTTCTGCTGCTGTTCCTTCACCGACCACTGCAGTTCCTCTATCGACAACTAGAGGCTGCAGTTCCTGTTCCGACCACTAGAGTCTGCAGTTCCTGTTCCGACAACTAGAGGCTGCAGTTCCTGTTCCGACCACTAGAGGCTGCAGTTCCTCTACCGACAACTAGAGGCTGCAGTTCCTGTTCCGACCACTAGAGGCTGCAGTTCCTGTTCCGACCACTAGAGGCTGCAGAGGCTGCAGTTCCTCTACCGACAACTAGAGGCTGCAGTTCCTGTTCCGAGGAGTTCCTGACTAGAGAGGCTGCAGTTCCTCTACCGACACACTAGAGGCTGCAGTTCCTGTTCCTGTTCCGACCACTAGAGGCTGCAGTTTCCTCTACCGACAACTAGAGGCTGCAGTGCAGTTCCTCACCACTAGACCACTAGAGGCTGCAGTTCCTCTACGACCAGAGGCTGTTCCGAGGCTTCCGACCACTAGAGGCTGCAGTTCCTCTACCGACCAACTAGAGGCTGCAGTTTTCCGACCACTAGAGCTCCGACCACTAGAGGCTGCAGTTTCCTGTAGAGGCTCAGTTCGACCACTAGAGGCTGCACCACTAGAGGCTGCAGTTCCTGCAGAGGCTTTCCTCTACCGACCAACTAGAGGCTGCCGTCCTGTTCCGACCACTAGAGGCTGCAGTTCCGACCACTAGAGGCTGCAGTTCCTGTTCCGACCACTAGAGGCTGCAGTTCCTGACCACTAGAGGCTTTCCTCTACCGACCACTAGAGGCTGCAGAGTTCCTGAGGCTTCCGACCACTAGAGGC
>JAGFBZ010001694.1:0-82152 GCA_018398805.1 Hirundichthys speculiger
CACTTCTCCGCTCTGTAGCGCTTAACGTTGAGATCCGCGACTGTTGTGAGTAACCGTCGCAGATACACGTCAGACATGTTGCATAAACGCCATCTAACTAACACGTGCAGCCATAACGTACCCAAGGACACGTCCTCCAACAAGCCCCAGTTTTCCAACTTCCAGCCCAGTTGTAAGAAAAATCCCAGTTCCTCCACTGCTCCACGGCTCCAAAAGGTTTTGGTCTTCATAGCAAGATTTTCCATCCGTGACAACTGTACAGGAGTGTGAATGTTTTCGTTCCATATCAGGTAAAATAGGAAGCAACAAATGATGTGTAATTAAATGCATGGTATTTTGATTGGCAGCCAGAGTAATCAATGGTTAGCAGTCCTCACTTAGCCACTTAGCTGTGTCTGCACTTCTCAACTGTAATTACATTTTAAAAAATGTAATTACAGTGATCTCTTGCCAATTCGTGCTTTAAGTTCCGCGGTTTTAGTTATTTGCGGATTTTTCATAAATATATAATATAATAAAAAGTCAAGAAAAAAATCGCGGAAACATCACAGGATGTTGTGCGCGTTCTCTCACTGCGAAGAAATGTTGTGAGCCAGCCCCTTTAAGAAGGTGGCCTTATGGGTAATGGTGTGGCCTTATGGGTAATGTAGTGTGTGTGTCGTGGGACGGCAGTAGAAAACGGGGTTAGATGAAAAGTGTAGTGAGCATCAACAGCAGCCCAGCGTGTATTTTATATTCTCTGTTAACCGACAGGAGCCCAACAATACAACCTGTGTGTGATGTTACAAGTTCCTGCAGTGACAGAATAAAGTTCCCGTTCCATGCAGAGAAAACCGGACTGTTTCTTTTGTTGTTGTTAGCGTGTTAGCCGCTAATTACGAGCCAAAAATAGCACAATAGCAGCGGTTTGTTTACTACGGTTCAGAGACCAGAGGCTGTGAAGGAAACAGAAAGACCACAGTTGAGCCTTTGTCTTGTTTCGCTACTTTTTTACGGTTTTTAAACATATTTTAAACACATTATTTAGGCTCGGGGGGCTCCGGCTCCAGTTCGCGGATTTTGATCTTTGCGGGGGGGGCGCCAGTCCCAATTAAACACGAAAAATAAGGGATCACTGTATGCATTTTATTTCGATAGCACTATTAAAGATACATTAATAGTATTAATAGATACAATAGCAGAGTCAAGCCAGTTGAAACTGGCATTGAGGTGGTTGATTCAGGAGTTGATTGGTCCGTCTTCAGGACATTGATCAAGAGACAGAAGGAGCTGTGAGATAGCTAGCATCAAGTACATTTTTTTTTTTTTTTTTTACAACTGAATATCCACCTCAACTGGAACAGATGCCATTTTGATGTTATATTTTCTGAAGAAATAAACCAAACTGTTCTTTCGAGTTGGGCCACCTCAGTGCACACCGCTTCGATGAACGAGTGGCAGAAGACATGGACGTATGGGACGATCGCCGCTCACTCTGAATGACCGACGGATGTTCGACACATTGTATAGACGTCTTTCCCCCCCGCAGCTGCCGTCTTGGCTGCACGAGAGCTCCAGCCTTTCTGCAGAGAAACCAATCAGTGAATGAAAGGCCTTGTTCACTTTGGGCCAAATCCCTGATCTCTCATTGCATTTTAATCCAAAAAAAAAAAAGAAAGAAAAGCAAGATCCATTCATGCATTCACTCTGTGTGGCTCCATAAGAGGATTTTGCAGCAACAAAGTTTTATCACAGTGTACAGGCCGATGTGCCACACTGTGCTCTGGCATGTATATTTTTCAGGATTTAATGTAAAATAAGTAGTATGAGACCAAAGGTCTGGTTTTTGACAAGCCTGTCTGTACGCACATGACTTTTCATGAGGTAAAAGTTTTAGCTGTCTGCATCTGCGGTGAAGAAGAGGAACTGAAACCGGTGCCACCTCGTGAATGTCCCTTTTACCACTTTTACCACTTTATGCACATACAGACGTGTGCACGTAGCTTCGTGTGGAATATATAAAACCTGAGCAAGTCGCAAGTGAATTGTAATTTCTGTGACAGGCATTTTTGTTTGAGAGACGGTATGAGTTTGAGCCTGCATGCGGCTCTGTTGGGAGCGTGCGTTGGCTCCGGATCCGGCCTGTCGAGCAGCAAGCCCCTGCATGCTAAGTGATGCAGGACTGTGCAGTTTCAAAAGCAGCAGGGATGGAGAGCATTCCTGAGGAGGGGTGTCCAACTCACGCCTCCAAACGCCACAGTTGTTACTCATCCTGCATTTTCCGGGTTTTTGTTCCATCTGTGTCCGGGACGAAGCCCCGTCTTTTAGCCTTTTGTTTCTGACCGCAGCTTTTCAAGTGAATGCTGCAAGAGCTGATCCAAACCTCAAACCTCATTTTTGAAACAATTACTGAAAACTGTTTCAGAGTGATACAGCTGAGCGTATCGCCGTGTTCCAGCTACTATCTTTTACAGATTATGTAGCCACTGCAGGTCAGATTAGGGCTGTAGCGATATACTAATCTCACGATATGATGCGTTACACGATATTCGGCTCGTGATACGATATATATCATGATATTCATCTTACGATACAATTCTGTACATTTACATCATTTTGTGAAAATGATGTTTTTGAACTGAAAGCATCAATTACGCATTATATGGCTGACAGGCAGCTTGCAAATGCTGGACAAAATGAATAAAAGATGTGTTGAGAAAAATAGCTTCATTAATTTAAACAGTGCAAATTGTTGCTTGCAAGTTTTTAAAGGTAAGGGCACAATGGAGAAGTACAGCAAGTGGCCTTTTTTGGCAGCTTTGGCTCGATACTGAACATATGAGGTAGCTACTAGCCATTTTTAGTAGCTACCTCATATGTTCAGTATGAGGTTGCAACTAGAATGGCTAGTAGCTACCTCATATGTTCAGTATGAGGTAGCAACTAGAATGGCTAGTAGCTACCTCATACTGAACATATGAGGTAGCTACTGTAATTATTGGCTGCCATGGTTTGTTTTTACTGGTGGCTAGAATGGCTAGTAGCTACCTCATATGTTCCGTATGAGGTAGCTACTAGAAGCTACTAGAATGGCTAGTTGCTACCTCATACGGAACATATGAGGCAGCTACTAGCCATTCTAGTAGCTACCTCTTATATTCAGTATGAGGTAGCTACTAGCCATTCTAGTTGCTACCTCATACTGAACATATGAGGTAGCTAATAAAAATGGCTAGTAGCTACCTCATATGTTCAGTATGAGGTAGCTACTAGCCATTCTAGTAGCTACCTCATACTGAACATGTGAGGTAGCTACTAGAATGGCTAGTAGCTGCCTCATATGTTCAGTATGAGGTAGCAACTAGCCATTCTAGTAGCTTCTAGTAGCTACCTCATACGGAACATATGAGGTAGCTACTAGCCATTCTAGCCACCAGTAAAAACAAACCATGGCAGCCAATAATTCAAGTCCATTGGAGCAACATTTAAGCCACCTTAAAAGTGCACCCATCTCAGCAGAGTAGCTTAAGGCCTGTAAACTCTGACATTTTCTTTAGATTTTTGTTCAGGAATAGAATCTGATGAACATGCTCTGGTAGAAGTGCACTTCTCAGAGCAGTAATGATATCTCCTGCGGTGGAGAAGAGAGCTTAGAATATCAATACCCACGGCTGAAAAATCGATACTCACTGGGGAAATAAAATATCGATATATATCGCAGAATCAATAAAATTGCTCAGCTCTAGGCCTGATTATGTCATATCACAAGACAACTGAGTCAGTTTCTATAAAGTAGAAACAGGCTCAAACAACAAAAGTCTTAGTGATAACCATCAGGAAGCAATCTACTGCTATTGTGATGCCACCGTTGGTCAGTGAGCGGTAAAACCGGAGCTTCGTGTCTTTATGTGTGCATGTGGGTATCCAGAGCTCCTTCTCTTTGGCTTAGCCTCGCTGTGAATAATCCTCCATCTGTTGATCTCTCAGCCCTCCTCCCACTTTCCCTCTCTTTTTGCCTGTCGTGGTGTTTATTTGAATGTGATCTACACCGACTGGAGAGGATGTAGTTGCCTGATCTGTTATCTACCAATGGGCTCATTTGGTGAAATGAAAAACTAAGATTACATGTCCTTTTTGTGCCGTTAATTCCTGGTTAAGATGCTACTTTGTGCACGTGTGCTTCCATGCAGTAAATTCTTGACTTTTGCATTCCCCTGGATAGTTTTTTTTTTTTTTTTTTTTGCAATTAAAGATGCCATCAGTTGGAAAGATGGTCCCAATCACTTCAAATGGAAAGTCATGTCAAATTACCTTATTATTCTGTAAACTTCAGGAGGTTTAGAACAAGGATGCCATTGAAAAATGTCATTTACAGTATTTGTGGATTCTCTGAAACCAACATAAGTAGAAAATTGTACAAACTACAAAAAAAAAAGTCTTTTAACTGTCTGAGTTCAAGGCTCTTAAAATCCCATTAGTGATCAGAGTCAACTTCATCTGGCAGCTTCCTTGTGCCGACATAAAAAGATTCTGGACTGACCCAGAGACAGTTTCAGAAGAACTCTGCAGATCCAGCATGTGTCTTACAGATATTCCTTAAAATGACTCCAAGATAATTACTAGCAGAGATTAGGGCTGTAGCGATACACATTACTCTCACGATACGATACGATACACGATATTCAGCTCACGGTATGATATATCGATATTCATCTTACAATACATTTACATCATTTTACGAAAGATTTTAAAGGGACAAAGTGATTTTGGTGACATCTTGTGAGTGTTCCAATGACTTTGTTTGAATTAATTGAACTGAAAACATAAATTACACAATAGTTTCATTATTTAAACAGTGCAAATTGTTGCTTGCAAGCTTTTAAAGATGGGACACTGGATTTTTGAAAGAAGCTTAGAATATCGATACCCACAACTGAAAAATCGATACTCTCTGGGGAAAAAAATATCGATATATAGCGCAGAATCGACAAAATTGCTTAGCTCTAGTACAGCCGATCAGTAGGTGATCAGAAGTGGGTGTTTTTTTTTGTCTGAGTGAGTCTAACACGTATTGACCAGTATTGGATGCTGATATCAGTACCAGAGATGATACCTATATATCAGTACACCGTTTCTGATACCTGAGATTTGGGTATTTTCCGATACCAGCATCATCTTTAAAAAATGCTTTTACTTTAATTAATATTGAGTACTAACCTCGTACTGATATTAGTTTGTCTTCACTCTTTTTCACAGGAGGGCTACTTAAAAGCTTGATAAGGTTGCTCATTTCGCAACATTTGTGCCTCATTAAATTAAACAGTATCAAATGGTGCATTGATGCAAATACTTGCAGATACAACAGCCTGATTTTTGACAGAATATTTGAGTTTTTCCATTTCTGGTATCAGAATTGGACAAATTCTAATCATTACGTGCATCATATCTCCAGCCTTGAAATGTTTTATTTTATTTATTGAACGCGTCAGCTTAGAAATCCATTTTTTTCTCTCATCAGTGAGTGCATTGGATAACAGTCACTGGGGAGCACGTTGTGGAAGCTTTTCATTGTTAATAACATAATAGCAAAGACACTGTGTTGCACAGCTTGTAAAATGCTTGTGAAGTAACAACAGCCAAAAGACTTGAAGCGATAAAGTGTAACCCCCCTGTACGTACTCAACGTCCTGAAGCTAACAAAGATTAAGATGCTCAAAACTAAGTCAGTCAAGCACACAACCTGCAGCCTCTGCTATGTCTTTCATTCTTATTAAGGTCTTATTTAGGTGCATCTCTAATCATCAGGGGCTGTATTCAGAATGTTAGGGAGTTTAAGAGCTGAGAGGATATTGGTTCGACTGGTGAAGAGCAACCTGGGAACCACAGAGACTTGATGAGCTGAAGCTGCTGGAACAACAACGTAGCCGCCTGTTGTCCTGTGAGTTTCAGTTCCTGTAGACTGAGAACTTTAAACCATCAGGCTCAACTGCTGAAACTTCTCTCAGCTGGCTGTTCCAGCAGGATGGTGTTTGTGAAGTGGCTAAAGCAGGCTAACATGAGATTTCTGGAGTGACCTTTCAAAAATCCCGACCTGACGGAATATGTAGTGGCCTGTGCTGGAAGGAGCCAGAAAAATAGTGAATTAAACTCAGTATCTAGAGTCTATTGCACATTACTTCTACCCCACAAGAAGGAATATTTCCAGATGTGACTGAGAGCCCGATATCGCTGTGACATGTCCGAGTTCAATGCAGGGAAACTTCCTTTCAGAGCTGTTTGTTGGTGAACTTTGACATCTAGCTGGATGAAAGAACATGAGGCAACGACATCTCTGCTGCCACATACTGCGTCTGTGAATTCTCAGAAAGTGTGTGTGTTGTTAAATATAATCAAGCTGTGTCAACAGCCTGCATTGTGCTGCTGCAGGGTGCATTGCTAAAAGCCCAAACAACACTATGTAGTTGCCTGAATGCACATGGAGCCTCATTTCTCCTTTTAAAGCAGTTTCATTTTGTTTGTTTATTGGTCATATCTCTATATCTTTTTTTTGCAGTCAAGAGCATTTGCTTTTATCTATTTCTGTAAACTGTACATGACCTCAGTGTAATTTTTATCCTGTAATAATTCATTTTATTTTAAAAGGTTCTATTTATTTATGTTTTGTTCAACTGTTTGTTTTCTGTGTGTGTGTGTTTGTGTGTGCTTGTTTGGCCCCATAATGGGGACCAAATCCTGACTACACACCAGTTTACGGGGACTCCTGTAAATGTGAGGACAAAATTAAAGCCATCATGAGTTCCACGTCTTCTTTGAGTGTTAAGGTGATGGTTAGTTATATGTTGGGGTGAGAGTTAGACTTTCGGTTGTGATGGCTCAGTTTAGGGTGAGGGACCAGGGGATGTGTTTTATCAGTCGAGTGTGCCTAATCGACCAAAGAACTGGACAAAGCTCCTGTGACATCACTCATAGGTCTTCTGAAGAGCGCTTTTAAAGTGCAGTTTGCGCCTCTATGCCTGGCGCCTCGTTGGCAGTACCTGATGCCATAATTTTACCTGATTAGGTACGTTAAAATTCATCCCTGGTTGTTATAGATGTGAAATGTAACTATGGAGACCAAAACCTCTTTTGAACCAGGATGTTAAATATGTTATTTCAGCTACAAAGTTGGACATTTTAACATGGAGGTCAGTTGAGATCGACTGGCTTTAGCCCTGGTGGTCAGTCAAGGAACTGCAGTTTTCTTCACTTACGGAACTGAGTCAGACGTAGTTCTTTTATGTCCACTTAAAATATTAATAAAGGAAATCTGATTGTGTTTTATCATGTCAAAATCAGACCTAAAACACTAAATCATTGCTCATGTCTTCCATTTGTAATGAGTCACTTTATTTGCACTTTTCATAAAACGTGTTCAACGCAAAGTGCTTTACAGAATTCAAACGGAAGCAACAGAAAATGCAATTTGAAAAAAAACAAAAAAAAATGTTCCAGCTTCTACCATTAAAACGCAAGATTTGCAGTTAAAGACTGACAGTTAAAACACATAAGTAATCAAATAAATAAACAGGTATGTGGTGAGGTCAGGGTATGTATAAATAAATAAATTAATTAATCAAAATAAATAAACAAACGAATAAAGAATTAAATAAATAAATTGAGTCACGTGTTGTACCTGTAATAAATCCCTGTACCTCCTGGCAGCATCGTGCACACTCCCTGCAGCCGTCCATGGCGAGTGACACACTGTTGCTGTTGTTATCAGCTCTCGTCCCTGACAGTGACCTGTGCCACACAAACTAATGCACACTTGGACCATGTCAGCCTTTTTTTTTTTGTAGCGCTGATTGAACTTTGACCTCCGTGTGTTTGTCGGGACAGGTCACAGAACTGGCGGGCTACACCGCGAGGGTCCACAGCATGTTCATGGTGTTCGAGGACGTCCAGAAGGGGGTTTACAAGCGCTCGTCTCTATCCGCCACCATAGCAACAAAAAAGAAGACCAAGCCTGGGATGCACATAGATGGGCCACTGGAAATAAACGGTGGGCCTGTTTTGCCTTTATAAAACTTTTCAGAGAATCCTGATTACAGAGTTGACTATATTTCAGTCATGCTGGTGAAATAAATGTTTACATCAACTCGTTATTTCCTTCAAACTATTTCCATGTATTATTGCAAAAATGATCTCAAAGGAGTGTAATCATTAACTTTAATCAAGTTTTTGTTCTCTCTGACAGGACTTTATTATTTGTATAAATCAGTTCATGCCATGTGGGGTCCCTCAGGGTTTTATTTCAGGCCTTTTTCTGTTCTCACTGAGAGATTGTTGGTGGTCCCTCAAACCCAACTTAAAACTTAAGATTGTTTGTTTCAATCAGTCGCATCTCGACTGGAATATGCTTCTTACTGTTTTTCTCCCTTTTGTTTTTAAACACTGTTGATTTTTATCTGTAAAGGTAAAAATCATGCAAATTCTCATTTACTTTCTTTATAACATCCTGCTAACCTATGAAATAAAGGCTGAAAAAATGTAATTAATAATCCCGCACACTTACATTCCATTCCCCAGCTTATCCTTCCTTTCTCTTTTCCTGCCATTATCTTCTGCAGGTGAAGTGATTGACGTTGACAAAGGCATCGTCTGTGAGAACGTCCCAATCATCACGCCGAACGGAGACGTTGTGGTGTCATGTCTGAACTTAAAGGTGAGCTAGCGGCACTCTTCTCCTGTTGTTCTGCACTTTTGTGGCAGTAAAACCAGTTGTTCCAGGCTTTACTGACACTTGGCCTGATAGGGCAGCTGTTCTCCAAACCCTTCGTCCAACTCCCTGAGGATCTCTAGTTGAGGTGGCGTTTGTTAGCATTTTCGATGAATCCCCTTTGGTCTCATTAGGAAAGAGATACTTCAGGTGTTAACGCTCTGCTCCCTGGGATTTCGGGCATCTGTAATGAGATCAAGAGGCCTCTGTGGTGCTTAAAATAACAGATCAGTGCTAACAAGTGTCAGGCGTCACTTTCTCAGCCGTTTGAACTAATCTGTGTTTACTGTGCCCCCCCCCTCCCCCGTCTCTCAGCAGCATGAATGTAAATCTCTGCATCCTGTAGATCAGCACATTTGTTTTGCTCTTCGACATTAAAGAGACTGAGGCTTTACAGATCCCAGTGCTGCTCTGTGTGTCTGAATAACTGAGTTAACTTCATTTCATTCACGGATTTGACACAGGTCTGGATTTTTCAAAGCTGTCCTTCATCTTAAGGGAGAGATATAGGTCTTAATGAAATGTTTGTAACATGGTGTGGTGGAGAGACCACAAAGGGACAGTATCCTGGGGGTTCTGACACTTTTGAAATAAGTGTTACAGCCTGGCTCTACCTACTTTGGAAATGCAGAGAAATATTATGTTTATGGTGGAGGAAAATTTTAAAAAAGGGCAGAATCTGCATGATTCTTCTTTTTACTGGGTCTGTGACGTTACACCAACCTGCAAATCCGACCAGTTCACTGAGTGACCGAGCAGCAACTATCCAGCGTCCGCATTGAGTTTAAGACCAGGTTCACACTGTACCATTTTGGCCATCCATGATAAAAGATGCTCAGTCGCAGGAAAAATCAGCAATCGTAGCTCATAAATGGTGGTCGTACATCACACTGTGAAACAGGAACAAAGATGAAAGGTAGAACCGTCTTGTGACCAAAGACAGGCGGCGACAGATGCTCTGTCTAAGCTACATAATCGTAGCAAAGAAAATAACTGCGCGTCATAAGACGGCACTCCAGAAAAGAGCTTCCTACTGCCCTCTAGCGTTTGGGGGTGTAATTACAAAGAGACAAGACAACAGTGACGTGGGTTCGGTGTGTAGCCACATGTGTAACTGCTGCATGGAAGCATAAATCAAGCTGAAGAAACAAACCTGTGATGATGCTTGTAGATCACCTGTATGTCATCGAGAAATCAATCAAATCAGGTGTTGTTGTTATCAGGAGTCAGTGAGAGGAGAAAAGACTCCTGTGGAAAATATCTAAGCTCTGGGCTGAAGTTAACACAGCAGACTTGACGACCTTGCTCATGTTAAGTTGACAGATGACAAAGAAAATCTGGTTGACTTGAACACTTCAACTGGCTCTGGTTTTCATACTTTCAGAGGGAGCTGATGGTCTCTTTATTTACATTTCAATAATAATTATATATCAAGACAAAGCTACAAAGGAACTTATCACGGAGATCAAAGACAACAGAAATTATGCTGAAATTGAGGCTCGAAGTCCAATCAAATTAAAAGCAGTGACCAAAAGGACAGCTGAAATCAGATAAAATCAGGAAAGACGGTGCAGGAAGGGAGAGGAGGAATGTTTTTAGCTCAGAATTAACAGAAGTTACTGACTCAGCCTGCTTTATTTCTCCTGGCAGGGTATTTTACAGCCTCAGGGCCACAATTTCAAGGCTTTAGTCATCAGCCAAGACACCAAGCAAACAGGGTTGCATGTTGATGAAAGATCTGTGCAACATCAAGGAGTAAGAACCTGTGGTGCGCTGTGAGCTCTTAAAATCCACTTCAAATAGTTTCTTAAATATACTGGGTTTCAGCATGAAGAGACATTTCAGGGCTGAAAATTCACTTTTTCCACAAGTAGCCCAGTGGTCCAAAACCTTCTGCCACACTGACGTTTCTGTGATATTTCCTGTATTTTTCCAAATCGAGATTACTCCTGTGGCGTCACAGATGGATGTGAACATAGGGATGCACGATAACTGTTTTTTAAAACCGATACCGATAACCGATAACTTTCAGTTCGTAAAGGCCGATACCGATACCGCTAACACACACATATACCTAAGATTATTACATCAATACTATGAACAAAACCAAAAACAGTTTTAACTCTTTAAATGAACAGATATTTATTTTTTCCAACAAAAAACTACTGGCAAGCCATTCAAACATTTTCATAAAGCTATCAAACAAACGTATTTGATATCTCACATCAACTGAAATAAGGTTAATTACAGACTGATATAAAAAATAAAGGCTCCTTGAACTGATGGAAATACATGCATCAGAATTACAAACTGAAAAAATGTATTCCAGAAGTTTACAAAAAGTAAATATACATAGAAAATTAATGCACTGACACAAATTAGATTCAAACATTTCTACCTTCTACCCATTTCACCTTTCACCTTTGCCTGTGGATCAATTTCTTGGATTTTTCAAAAGCCTCGGCGATGTGTTTAAGTCCCAGTGAGTTCTCTGCTGCTAGCTTGCTCATGTTAGGTCACGTAAGCACTAGCTCACGTTAGCTCACGTAAGCATGATTTCAAAACTTTCAAAAGTGATGGTTATGTTTCAGGTGGCTAACTAAGGTTTGACTAAGGTTTAATTTAATAAGGTTTAATACAAACTAAGGTTTGACGTATTAAAGCTTGTGCTATTTTTCCCTCCTCGTGGAATTCGCTTGGAGCCTTTTTCCACAAATAACCAGCGAACTATCTTCTTCGGAAACTTTAAAGAAGTTCCATATGATCGCCACCATTTTGTTTTTATTTTTATCAGCATGCTGTGCTACAGGCTGCATTCGAGGTGTAACGTAAATTCCTCCGTTCCCTCGTTTGCTAGTCGTTCTTTCGGCCTTTTCTATTTTTTTTATGTGTAACATGTAGGAAAATACTGCAAATATCAATTCAAGTCAGCAACTACCAAAATTATGACCGAGTTAACAAGATGTTTTGGGAAATGAGGGGGTATTCTTGAGTTTCCTTATTGAGAAATCGTTTTTCTGATTAAGCTGACGTCACTTGAACATAGCATTCACTGCCGGTTATTTGGGTTTTCAGAGGGAGCGAGGCACTGCCTTGTTGATAAAAATATATATTTTATCGGGGCTATTCATCATGATATCGGACTTATCGGAATGACGTCATAATTTCCTGTTATCGGGCCGATAATTATCGTGCACACCTATGTGAACGATCTTTTCTTTTGACAAAATGCACCAGCAGCTCAGAGGGCCGAGTGGCAGCCTTTACCAAGGAGGCTGCTCGATGGACGCCAGCTACCTGGTGGAAGGGTTGTTGCAATTAATGGTGTTACCGTCTACCTGTCATCACTTCAGCTACTTAACGCTTAGCACTTTTCAATAACCACAGATCTGTGAAAAAAGACCCAACAAAGCAAAGACAACATGGGTCGTTGTGCTGTTAATCATGCTAACTAACCGCTATCGGCTCTGGGTCGGCCTTGAAGGTTCCATGGATGAAGCTAAGGCTAGTAGCTGAGGCTAACTGGAGGACTTTGGACATTTTTTTGTTGGTTGTAGTTGTGTAAACGATGACCCTGCAGGATCCCCAATCTTGGCAAAATCTGTAGTGTGTGCCTTAAAATTCAGTCTTCTTGTCTTTGGATGTGACAGTTGCTGCCAAGTCACTACAGTACTGTAAACGCTAGCATATCGTTCCACCGCCTCAGAGCCTATGATTGCGTGATAAAAAGCGATTCTTTCCTCGTCTTCAGTGTGTTTCATAGACTGTGTCTTCCTCTCAGGTGGACGAGGGGATGCACCTGTTGATCACGGGGCCTAACGGCTGCGGGAAGAGCTCTCTGTTCAGGATCCTCAGCGGGCTCTGGCCCGTCTACGGCGGCCGACTGCACAAGCCTTCTCCAGAGCACATGTTTTACATCCCGCAGAGGTATAACACGCACACACTCAATAATCTAATGCACCGCTGTTGTTGTCTTGAAACAAGCGCAGGGTTCGAGCATCGTACCATTGACCCTCAGCAGTAATCTAAGCCACTGGTAACAAAACCTGAATGTGTCGCTAACAGAGAAACCTGAGCTACAGTTGGTCAAATATTTACCATCTAGACAGACTCGAGCTTCTTTTAAAGTCCATATTGAACTGAAACTAACAGAAAGAAAGAATATTTGAGCTTTACGCTGAAAAAAAGTGGCTACTTCTATTGTCATCTACGTTGACATCTCAAGTATTCAACTTCCTTGAAAGGGAGATGTTGTTCATGTTGCCTCCAGAACATGCACATCTCCTGTTGCCACGCAGGAGCAGAACACAGAGCTCCAGACCAAGCTGCAATAAGCAAAACTCATGTTTCCAACAATGACCAACCGACCCAGCCGTTCACATCAAAGCCAGAATCAGATCTGGCGAGTGACGGTCATCAACTAGAGAAACTGCATCAGCAAAGACCACCTGCTGACATCTGCTCGTCTGCTGACGCTGGAGGATGTTCGCTGCATCCTCCCGACCAAATACACATTTCTCCCAAGACGTTATGGAAACTAAAACAAGAATTACTCACAGAAGGGCCAAGTATTTGTCTGGAGGAGCTTCTGTCTTTTTTCAACTTTGTCGTTAACTTATGTAAATAAATACCTCATACAAGAAAGAAAAAGCTCCCCAACATCACAAGTAAATAATTCGTGCTCATACTTTTTTTTTTTTTTCTTTTGTTTCTCTGAAGATGTGTCTTGAAAAAACAAGCTGGGGTCATCCCATAAGCAGGGTCGCCTTGTAGGCGTTTATCTGTCTGTTTATCTGTCTGTCTGTGTTCAAGATAACTCAGAAAGATATGGATGGATTTTGATGAAATTTTCAGGAGTTGTCAGAAATGTGAAAAGGAAGAACTGATTTCATTTTGGGTGTGATCCCTAAGAAATCCTGGATTCTGGATCACTTTCAAATTTTCGATAACATTGCGGTCAATGGGGCCAAAAATTTTGTTTCTCAATATCTTTTTTTATTACTTATTGCCCAAAACTAATGAAATTTGACTCAGGGATTGACAATGGGGACCTCTATCAAATTTCAAAGGCTGATCCAGATCTGATCCAGACGGTGGATTTTATCTGTGAATCACTATATGGGGGAATTGTTGAGCTTGGCGGAAGTCTGCGCTCTCCGAGTGCTTTTCTAGTTCTTTTATATCTTCGTTACAAACAGCCTAGCGTCTCTGGATTTGACTTTGATCACCAGGAGGCGCTACTAACGGATGCAGAAGAAACTATTACTAGTATTACTAACACCAGACATCCATGACAGCTGTGCACATCTGCTGTAGGAGTCTGGGTCCTAAACTGGCCTGCCTGCAGTCCGGACCAGCAGCCCGACGAAAACCCTATCAGACGAAAAGTCCAACATGGCATACACCTGCCACAACTTTATTGAAGCACTTTCCTTCCATCAAATAAAACATTAATTAATTAAAGCATGAACCCCTAATGTTTGAAAGTAAGACTTTACCTCGGCTTAAAATACTTCATGAAGCAAAGAAAGAAGCAAAAGGTCAGCTCAGCAGAGCAGACTCAGCAGACTCCCCCCTGCAGACCAGTGAATATTTTATACTCAGGGTGGCATGGCCACCTGGTCGCTGTAACACAACCCAGCCGAGGAGAAATGGCAAAATGTTAAAGTCTGTAAAAGCTGTGTCCCTTTGTGCAGAGCAGTCCTGTTTATCTGGTGTTTTCGTGCACGTAATGAGATAAGGGCATAACAAAGAAGCACGCAATAGATAATTGGTGTCTCTGTGTGTTTTCTGCAGGCCGTACATGTCGATAGGTACGCTGCGAGACCAGGTCATCTACCCAGACTCAGCGGAGGACATGGCTGCCAGAGGGCTGAGTGACAAGGACCTGGAGGCCATCCTGAGCATCGTCAACCTTAATCCCATTGTCACCAGGGAGGGAGGTAGGTGTTAAAACCAGCTTTACAACAGCCAGTCAGTTCAGTTCAGTTCAATTTTATTTTCTGTGCTCTCCGAGTGCTTTTCTAGTTAACTAGGGAATGAGCTGGAGGAGTCAATAGCCTTTATCCTAATATATCCATATAAGGACAGAATTAGGAGATTTCAGACTGAAAATCAGGATAATTGCCTAAAATATTGGTGGGATTGACAACTTAAACTTGCTTTGAAACTCAATGAAGTAGCTGTGGAGCAAATGACTAGCGTTTAGATATCCGTCCATCCTGTCTGGGACCGTGCAACAGTTGTCCCTGTGGCACCGCCGCCGCCTCCAGCTCTGCCACAGTTCCCAAGCCGATCCAGAGATCTAATCTCTCCAGTGAGTCCCGGGTCTGCCCCGAGGCCTCCTTCTGCTGGAACGTGTCCAAAGCACCGAGCAGGCATCCCGACCACGCCAGCTCCTCTCAGTGTTTTAGCAAAAACTCCCTGGTGGTTTTTAATCTCACATGAGGCGGTGCTAGCATGAGGCGCTCCTTTGGACCAGATGCAGCAGCATAGACTGTCTAAACGTTCCCCTGAGTGCTTTTGAAGTGTCTTTCTCCTTGACTGTGGGTTATCTGCTGTGGCAGCGTCACGCATCTCTTTGTGACTCATTCAGACAGCCGACCCTTGAATCGATCGCTGCAGAACTACGGCGCTTGTGTCAGAGATCAGACGAGGTCGTGTACTGTATTGCTTAAGCTTGAGTGTGACAGATTGGCCGCCGCTCTCCACTCGCCGGCGAACAAACGGGGCTATTGTTTGAAGCCTAGCTGCCGGACCGGGCTTAGCGCTGCAAGAGGGTTTTACTGTATGAATGGCTTTCCTGTGAAAACGTTGGGAAATGCCTCGGTTTCACACAGAAATTAACCCAGTTATAGATTATCGAGCGCGAGCAGTTTGATTGGTTTCTATTTTCTGATCAGTGACTGAAAATGTTTTCCACATGTTTTCAATAGAAGAGAAGGACTTGTGTCTTTCCAGAGGCAGGAGTCAGTTTAGACTGAAGTACGACTTCCTCAATCTTGGCCTTCCAAAGTAAGTGTAATTGCTATCTCGTGACTTTGAAATGGGACACCCCTTGAATGCAATTACATCTTCAGACTGTAGGGGGCGGCCTTACACCAAAGCTACGTCAGGTCTGTCAAGAAAACGACGACAACGAAGAAGAAGTAGAAGAAGAAGAAGATATTATAAATAGATATAACGAAGACAGTAAGATAGTTTCGTAACATTTATATCTTTATTAACTACAAAAATACTTACATTCGTAGCTAGCTTTTTTCGGCGCCATCCTTTTCGAAGACGTCTTGGCAAAAATACGCAATGCCTTCTGGGTAGCCCTTACTAAACGTACTAAACTTGTCCCTCAACTTGACTTTCTAAGAATCAGGACAGCACTTGCGCTTAGCGGGGGTTGAGATTGAGGGTTAAGGGAGGAATTGGAATTCACCCAAAGTTGTCGACCCAGCACGGCCCGCCAAGTCACCAAATGCATCATCAGTCTCTGTCACGGTTTCAAAGCCTCAGCTGGTATGATCTAAAAACCGCCACAATAATAGTCCCACACCCACAACAAACTCTCGACATCAACGTACTAAAGTCAGGAAAGCAGAACAAGCCAAGGGCCATATAAACCAGAACCACCACTTGTTGAAGGTGTTTTTGCTTGTATGTACTCCAAGAGCATGAAGCAGAGCACGTTAACCTCTGACAGAGCAGAAGAGAATGTTTCTTATGTAGAAATGAAAACATAGTTTGTCTTCTTCTCCTTTTTTTGAGGATGGGATGCTGAGCTGGACTGGAAGGATGTGCTGTCTGGAGGCGAAAAGCAAAGGATGGGCATGGCTCGCATGTTCTACCACAAGTAAGGAGGAGTCTGACTCCCATTGCACCTCCCACCTTCCACCTGTTTGTGCTCATGAACGCGTTAACCTCAGTGAACATGGACAAGCGTACTGGACCTTCGACCACGCCGTTTCCTGGAACGAGTCGAGTCTGAACCACGTTGACGCACCCACCTTCGCAGAACCTGAATTTCTTACTGTCGCCATGGTTGTTTCCTTCATATGGACATCTGCATTAAAATAGACTCATTAACGATGCTAATTCTTTTGGTGTGTTATATACACGCAACAGTGTTCTGACTGATCAGGTGACCTTTCAGAAGAAAAGCTCCCTTAAAGCGGTGGTTGTCAAACAACACCCCCCCCCCCACTGTGCCATCGCACCGCGCCCCCCTAAAGGGTCGCACCCCTCCTAAAGGGTGCACCCCTCCTAAAGGTGCACCCCCCCAAAGGGTCGCACCCCCCTAAAGCCTAAAGAGTGCGCCCCCCCACTAAAGGGTGTGTCCCCCTGAAGGGTCGCACCCCTCCTAAAGGTGTGCCCCTCCTAAAGGGTTGCGTCCCTGTTAAAGGGTCTGCCCCCCCAAAGGGTCGCGCCCCTCCTAAAGGGTTGTGTCCCTACCAAAGGGTGTGCCCCCCCAAAGGGTCGCACCCCCCCCAAAGGGTTGCACCCCTCCTAAAGGTGCACCCCCCCAAAGGGTCGCACCTTCCTAAAAGGTTTCGCCCCTCCTAAAGGGTTGCGTCCCTGCTAAAGGGGGTGCCCCCCCAAAGGGTTGCACCCCCCTAAAGGGTTGCGCCCCTCCTAAAGGGTTGCGTCCCTGCTAAATGGGGTGCCCCCCCAAAGGGTCGCACCTCCCCCAAAGGGTCGCGCCCCACTGTTTGAGAAGGACTGGGGTAAAGAGACAGCGTTTCAAAGGGTGACGAGATGTACAGCTACAATGTAATAAACATATTATTGAAACAGTTTATTACCACAGAGTACTTTTTGTTCAGTTTGTCATTCCAAAACTAAAACCTAAAAGTAAAGTTAGAGAAAAAAAATGACACGAATTACTGATGTTTGTTTTCTTTTTTTTTTTTAGCATCTTATCCTGTTCATGAAAACTTGAATTTCGTTTAGGGAAATTCATCCTCGTCACTTGAAATCTCATAAACTCATCTGAGCTAACATGTCCACCCCTTTTACCTTTACCGCCGTACATTAGTTTTTCTCAGTAACACATCCAGCCTCATCACTGGTTGCTGAGCAGTGAATGAAACCATCTCCTCTCCCTGTCAGGCCCAAGTATGCCCTGCTGGACGAGTGCACCAGCGCCGTGAGCATCGACGTGGAGGGAAAGATTTTCCAGGCTGCCAAGGACGCCGGCATCTCCCTGCTCTCCATCACGCACCGGCCCTCGCTGTGGTGAGACTCCGTTCAAACCTGAGGGGGAGGATTTACCCTCTAGAGGTGAAAACCCACTCTCGAAATGAAGCAAACTTCAAACCGTCCTCTGTCTCCGCCCGCAGGAAGTACCACACCCACCTGCTGCAGTTCGACGGCGAGGGGGGCTGGCGCTTCGAGCAGCTGGACTCGGCGACGCGCCTCACCCTCACCGAGGAGAAGCAGCGGCTGGAGGCGCAGCTGGCCGGCATCCCCGAGATGCAGAACCGCCTGGACGAGCTCTGCAAGATCCTGGGGGACGACTCTGTCCTCAAAACAGCCGAGGAGTGAGAGCAGGGGGGGGGCGTTACTGAGGCCCCGGGGGGGGGGGGATTGTGGAAGAAGGGGGAGGGGGGAGTGTGGGAAACAGGGAGGCGAAGAGAGAAAAACTCTAGCATTAGCCTGTTAGCGCTGGATTCTTTCTTCTCTTCCTAAAGCGTCTGAGCTCTTGAAGAGCTCTGCCATCTCTCCTCCCTCTTCTTTTCTTCCTCTCTCTCTTCTTCACTCTGAGAGCTGGAGGAGAGGAAGAGGCGCGATCACGTGTTTCACTCTCCCCCCCCCCTGATCTTTAGCTCTCGGTTTTACCCTCCTCATGAGGACCGGCTCGTCAGACCACCAGAACTGATGAATCCAGATCAGTGACGACGGTTATTTTGTTGGTGATTTTAATAGCACTTTACTCTGCTTTTTGAGGGCTGTTTCTGTCTGTCGCCGTCGATCGTGGAGGCTCGGACGGTTAGCCGTTTTCCCGGCTCCAGTACGTTTTAAATTTGATTCGACTTTTTATTGACCTCAGTGAAAGTTTTGACACAAAAGACGACATTTTTAACATTCGTCAGACCGGTCCTCCGTCGGGTCTGCGTACAGTCCAGCAGCTCAGGCCTCGCCGGACTGATACTCTGGACTCTGTCGGGGCTATTCTTAGAGCGATTAGTGACGCAGGCCTGACTCCCAAACTGCAGGTTTCTGGTTTGCTGAACAAACACAATGAGGTCCTCTTCAGAGGGCAGATGAGCGGGGACGGGCTGGCGCTGGCCGTCTAGTCCGTCGGATGGCACGAATTCAAACCGGCGGACGGACGGTCGGACACGCAGAAACCACTAGAGGTGTTTCCATGGATTTCAATTTAAATGCATTTCCATAAACTTTCCATGGGAAGTTCAGGTCGGGAATTTTATATTATTCAAATGTGGAATGAAATTGCGTTAGAAACCTAAAGTCAAAACTCCCATTTGGCTTTGACTGAAAGGCACTTAAGTTCGTCTCAAATGAGAAACTGTAACTCCAGAGTCGCACACATCAGTGTGACGCTCGTGCTTCTCTGGAAAATAAAACAGTCAAGGTACAGGTGACTTAAAGAGGAAGAATGAGAGAAATCTCTTTGGAAATCCCGCTCAAATATTGAATTGGACAGCTGATAGGGTTTCTCTGATTTGGAGGCTTCTAAACTATCAGTCTGTTACATCGTGAGAGAGACGACAGATTTTCCTCTGTTTTGATGAAAAAATGATGCCTATTCAGTAAAAACTGGTCTTTTTCTTTTTTGTTTCTGCGTCCTCCAAAATTCTGTTATTACCTTTTTGTAGAAACAGTTCAACATACAAGTCATAGAACGCATCACAAACTCAGTCCAAGCAGCATTGCTACGTTGGGACATGGCGGGACGAGTTACCAGACAAACCAGGCTGAGGAGTAACTGGACCAGTCGATTCCTGGAGAAATGGCGGTGGGATCGATGGTTCTGTCCGTCCCTGGTCTCTGCAGTCTAGAGTATGAAACAGAAAAGCTGCTGATCTGGTCCTGAACTCTGATGGATTTCAGACGGAAACAACCACCGTTCACAGGGAGACCGTAGCCCTGAAGGAGATTTCGTTACCAGACCCACAAGACGTTCCCGCAAAGAACGGTGTAACATTTGTGTGTAACATTTGTGTTGACATGCTGGCGAGTTTAGAAAAGAGTCAGTTTTGGTCTTCTTTAGACTAGGGGTGAGTATTAGCAAGGACCTCGCAATACGATATGTATCATGATACCAGGGTCACAATACGATATTATCAGGATATCGCGATATCATGATATATTGCGGTATTCCACCCACTTAAAATCAAAATTAAAAGTAGAAATAAAAAATCAAGTTGCTGTATATGTTCATCAGATGATATTGATCATTCAGAGGACAAATTGAGTCAAAACTATTTGCTTCAAAACAACCTATTTATTGTTTATTATTAGTGTTTTTGCACATTTAAGTTACCATTACAACATACTGACAGCACTGTAAAAAAAATTGATATTAGGAGCTGAAAAATCGATATTATATTGGAAAATTGCAATATATTGCCAAATTGATTTTTTTTCACACCCCTACTGGAGACGTAATGTAATATTGATAATATCGATACCAATGCCGATATAGCTATCGAATGATACCCGTGTAAAAGGATCGATACTCAAGTTTTTTTTCTTCCCCACAAGCACCGACTGAGTGTGAATTCATTGAAGTCACTGTGTCCTCCTCTCCTCTCGTCTCGTCTTTCGACGTAGCATCGTCACGTGGCCCAGCTGCGCCAAAACAGGATGCAGATAGACTCAGCCTGGCTCCTCCCCCCGGGCCCACCCACCCAGCGCTCTCTCTCCCCCCTTGTTGACACAAACAACTCACTAAGAGAGAAAGAAAAAGAAAAAGGAGCGCGGTTTGGCTGTATTTTAATCCCAAAAACAAAATGGCAGGTTGTGTAGTTTGTAAAAAGGCTGTAAAATACAGTGGAAACACTACAAATGTATTTAAGCACATGAAAAACCATGAGCAAGACAACAAGGAGCTGTAGAAATGGATAGAGGAGGAGAGACATCCAGGTAGATCAGAGTGGTCATCTTCAGCATCAGTTTATATTAACTTTCAAAGTACATGTTACTTTAGTCACATGTTACTGGAGCCAACTAAATAAAATCTAATTAAGACCTTGAAATAACCCAGTGCATGTCATGTATCCCATTGAAAGGTGTTATCTAAGATAAAATAACATTAGCCAATCCTTTATTTAGTTAGTTAAAGAAAAGGGAAAGCATGCAAACAAAATTACACAAGTGTTGATAGATATAATATAATAGTTGGACTAGAAAAAAAACATTATGAACAAAACAATTCAAGCAAAGAATATTTACACAAAAAAAGTTAATTGTGATAATAAAATATTTTGCTGTCACCTATAAAGTTTGACGAAATTCTATCTTAGGTTTTAACAAAATAATCCAAAGACAAAAATCACAAAAACACCAAAAGGTCAGCAGTTTCACTATAGATCAAGCTTATTATGAAAAGGTATCGGTATCGTCAATACTGCCCCTGTATTTACTTGGTATCGGATCGATACCCATAATTCCCAGTATCACCCACCTCTACTGCTCTGATTTTGGGTCGTAAAGTACAGACGAGATGAGCAACTTTCTGTCAGTTGGAGGCTTCCAGCGGGAAAACCCGAAGTGCCTCAGACGCTGCACGATTTCTGTAGGTCTATGAGATCAGAACATCTCACACTAACCTTTTTGCATTGATTGATGCATGATTTCAAGTTTTATTTAATTGGCTAGTTTGTAGACGAGTCTTGGACTTGGACGAAAGATGAACGATATCACGGTTCTTTCACGACGCCAACAGCCCACAGTCGTGCAGTGTACAGGGGTCTTTAGGGGATAACGGTTTGTGAGGGAGGACAGATTTTCATTTTTATTGGAATTTCTGCTGATAAATCGTCGGTTTTCTCTGAAACACGGGCCCGCAATGAAGATGGTCATTTTGGGGTTTGAACCGCGTTTCAAATGCCACCTGAACACCAGTCCCGCTGAGATGGTTCATGTCTGAGACACCATAAATCAGTTATCTCTACCCTAGTAGTAACATCTGAAGTTAAGTCAATCCTGAGTTTAGTCCTCTGACTCCAATAATGTGGCTTCAGTAATCAGTGGCTTCAGTGGCGTTGGCGTTGGCGTTGGCGTTGGCGTTGGCATTGGCGTTGGCGTTGGCATTGGCATTGGCGTTGGCGTTGGTGTTGGCGTTGGCGTGCTCCTGTGGAGGATGAAAACAGACAATCAGGTACGAGATCGGCAGGAAGTAACGGCCGGCTCTGACTGCACACTCAGACGCCTAAACGAGGTCTGATTTTAATCGCAGGAGGACGGCGTGGACGTGTCTGTCGGAGAACATATAAAGCACGTTGTTGCATCTGCATGTCGAGGTTTAGCAGCTCTCTCAGGCATTTTGTGAAGCCTTTGTTTGATTGCAGTTTTAAACCTTGAAACTTTTGTCTTGGATATTAGTAGACAGTGACGGCTGCCAGCTTACTGACTGACTGTTCCTGTTTCTCCAACACAAGATAAATTAAGAACAAAAATAGCTTCTTATATTTTGATAAGGCAGGGTAGTCATTTTATATGTAAATGAATAATCACTGGTATGCTCTTATAATATATTCTGGACTGCAAAAAAGATTATAACGCTCTCATTTGGTATGCGAGAGAGCACCATGGGCTTGATGAACCCTTTATGATTATATGATGTTTTCTGCTGAGACTGTAGCGTCTGAGCTGAGTGGTGACATCACTCAGAAAAGACGATAAGAAGTGATGAGGTGCCATCTCCCTGGTACGATACTGTTCCTGTCTTTTTGTGAATGTTCTTTTGTCTCTTATTACAAAAATATCAGACAACGCCCAAAGCTGCTGTTGAGGGATGTTACCTCTTGAATTAGACGTAAAAATAAAAACAAGTTAATCTGCAAGCTGGAATCCTTTCGTCAGTAGCCTGATTGTTTCTGCTGCCCCCCAGTGGCCAGAGACGCTCTCTGCAGAGCATTCATATTACCGTATTGGCCCGAATATAGGACGACTCTGATTATAAGACGACCCCTATTTTTCATATATCATTTTGGGAAAATAAAAATATGATGAAGGCAATAAGGTTATTCATAAAACAATTTTTTATTGTAAAATTACTATAGAAAAAAACTCCCACAGAGATAACATTCTGCTGTATTGTTAAACATTTTATTTATTTCATCTTTTTTAGGAAGTATGGCACCATACTTGCGTGTCAGATTTCCATGTTATTTAAGATCATGGTATGGTACTATTTTAGAAAAATGTGTTCTCTTCAAATCTGAGAATATGACTGAATAAGCTACAACGATGTAGTTCAATAACTGCCAACTGTTGAATTATTATATATATTATTCAAGAACAATATAAATAATTTAGTCTGTAAAAAACTACTTCTGGACTTCAACAAAACTTTTAAAGCCCTTTGCTCGAGTCGGCTGCGTGGTTCCTCCATTCTTACTGGTTATCTAGGTGTGGGCTCCATCTAGTGGCGCAGATGTGTAATTACAATGGAAAAGTCTAGTCCTCGACTATAAGACGACCCCCATTTTTGATTCCTAGAATAAAATATCGTCCTATATTCCGGCCAATACGGTATATCTAAAGCGGCACGACCTCTCCTCTCTTTCGTGGCACCTCATCAGTTCTCGTCGCCCCAGAAGACGAGTGAAGCTCAGCCTGCATCTTTGCATCTTCGCTCACCACAGCGCGAGTTCTCAAACGTCGTCCACTTTTCTAAAAAGCTGAATGTATTCGTTACGCACAACAAATCAAATCCTTAGACGATGAAGGCAGCGAATACACGTGATCAGTTAGGTTTCTTTCATTTCCATCTGAAACCTGGTCATCGAGTCAATGATGCGTGTTACATTACGCTGTACAAGCTGCAGCGTACATTTCAAATCTGTCGTATGTTCGCTGCGCGGGAAAGACTAGCGGTCAAATCGATACAAGTTAGTGTGAAAAGCGAAAGGTTGAGATTGATTAACGCGTCGTTACTCCGTCACAGTGTTGGCGTCGCCCTGAACTGAGAGCCTTAGCTGCTGTGCTAATGAGTGGGGACTGGAGATACGCTGCCCCCGTGTGGTCAGAAGTGGCGTTACGTGGGGCGGCTTTAAAGAAAGATCCTGAACATGTAATCGCTTTGTATTTCTGAATGTCATTTCCATTAACCCATGTTTCCCTCAGTAGACTCTTATAGTGTAATCTGTATCTTTTAACATCATCAAGGTGCACATAACATGTAGGTTATCTGTTCAGAACTCACGTGCTGACGTCACTTTATGTCAAAACATGAAGATGTATTTTCTTGTAAATAAAACAAAACAATGCGACCTCATGAAATGACTCGTGTTGCGTTTCTTCTCTAGTTTGATTTTGTTTGTGATGTTTCTCTCCTACTGTGTTACGTCATTGTTTCATGTTTGTAAGAGGTTTAGGTTGTTGCAAAAGTCCACATCAAAGGGAGTTATTTTCTCAAAGATCATTCTCTTGAACTGCAGAAAATAATCATTTATAATCAAGCTGTTTATTCCTGAAATTGATGACGTAACAGTGAAATGCTCTTGCATAGTTCCTGTCTGCAGACTTATTTATTGGCACATCTTTAAACCCAGAATGGTCCAATAAGGGCAAACTGGGCCTTTAAAGGTAGGGTAAGTGATTCTACATGATTTCCAACCCAGATCACTTTTTTTGTAGCGTTCATTGAGTGTCATTTTACCATCCAGTACCTGCCGATGTCATGAGTACGCTAAAGAAAACCACGTTTTTCTACACAGCCCTGGCTCCGTAAACTGGAAACAAAGAGAGGGGGACTGGGCCGACCCCCCCACACACCCACAGCCATGACGAACATTGCTCCAGCCAATCACTAATCATGCTTGTGAAGGGGTGTGTTTTCTCAGGAGGGAGGGGCTAGCTCTTTGTGTTTTCTTCAAATTTCAACAGATGTAACGTCATCCAGAACTTGCTTACCCTACCTTTAAAGACACAAACGCTACAGTTGTGAAAAAGAAAGTGCATCCCTTTTACACGCTTCAACTGCTGTTCTGTTGATCAGGATTTACAAAAGAAATCATCTCACCCTGCGAGTGAAACCGCAGATGAACGACAACACGAGGTCGTGCCTTTATTTATTTAACTAAACCTGAGCCAAAATGCCGAAGGAGTGTCTGAAAAACTAAGAACATCCAGTGACTCAGTTGTACAGTCACTTTTAGCAGCAGTCAGTTGAAATAATTGTTTTCTGTGCGTCATATTCAGTCACATGTCCGTAGAGTAATTTCAGCCCACTTTTCCTCTGCTTAAGTTTGCTGAGACATTTATATTCAGCACCATTTAGGCCCAGTTCTGAATTTCTACCATGTTGAGGTTTGATGTGACACCATTAGATGTGTTGGTGCACTTGTGACCGTTGTCCTGTTGCACGACTGACTGCAGCAATGACTCAGTGACTGAGGTGTTCAGGTCCAAGACAAGCCCAAACCATCACCCCTCCACCACCGTGCTTGACAGTTATCATGAGCTGTTTGTGATAATACTATCTGTTTGGTCTGGTTCCACACACCACTACTAAATATGGATTTCATCTGTCTAAAAAGGTATTTTCTGACTCTGGTTTGTAATCAGTGTTGCTTCCAAGATACCTGCTGGTAATTCTGGCACATTTTAACATATGTTATGATGAGTAACTATGACGACAGGAAGGCTGAAGCATCTGGAACCAGGTGAGTGAGCTTTTAAAGCCCAGATCTGTTTGGGTTGAAGGCTTGATGAGGAGACATCAAGTAAGCTGGACATGGACCTGCACATGGACATGGACATGGACCTGGACCTGGACATGGACATGGACATGGATGAATAACAACTCAGATGGTGTCTGTCTGTGTGAGGCACAGTTTAAGTATATACCTGTTCTTATTTTAGTTGCTGCAAAAACAAAGAAAAGTGACTGACCTGTTATGTTGGGGGCCCTCTAGTGGCCATGTGTGTGTGTGTGTGTGTGTGTGGGGGGGGGGCTGTATAGAGCTTTGTTAGCATTTGCACTCATATGTTACAGCACAAGTACATTGGGAAGCTTGTGCATTTCCTCAGTTAAGCTTTCATGTGCAAAAGAGACAATTATAAATCACAAACAGGAGAAAAAAGAAAAAATACAAACTAAAAATTGTAAATAAATATAGAGGTGAACATGTTTTTGGAAGGTATTGTATATATTGCAGATATTATGTTGCCCATTGATCATAGAGTTTGTACTTACAACAGACATGTAAAAAAAAAAATAGAAATGATGAAAGATGTGTTTCAACAGTAACATATTATTAACATCACCTCAGTGTTTCAGAAAGGAATAGATGGACAGATAGAGCTCATATAATAATAATGATAATAATAATAATAATAATAATAATAATAATAATAATAATAATAATAATGAACATTTTACAAATAGTAATAACACATTTTATAATCATTAATGCTTTTTTTAAGTAGGATATCACTTAACCTTAGACTATTTTCAAATATAGCCATTTTGGAAAAAATAAATTGTAATATCTACTGATGTCTTTATGAACAATTTTGGTTGAGAAGTGATTGATTGGACTGCAGATAATAACTATTCTTCAGAAAAAGATAACAAGTTATCACAAGTTATCACTGGTGGTCATCTAAAGCAAACCAAAGAGAAAATGTATTCACATCAATGATTTTAACCATTTAAAAATAACTCTCTACGTTAGGACAAATATTTAAGTGAAAGAAGATAAAATCCCACGTTTGTGTGGACAGAAAAATGGCATCAATGCTCACAGTTGAAAAGAAACAGGTGCGATGGTAGTAAACCACCGCTAGATGGCAGCATTGATCATCAGCGCCGCTCACAAACTCATGAGTCATTTAAATACATAAATAAACACAAAAATAACACTAAAGCCTCAGTCATGGTGTAGTTTAGTTTATTTTAAGCTCTTAAAGTATTTTTGAGTCACTGAGTGCTTCTTTTTAAGTCAGTTTATGATCTTTTCATATTAATATTGGATCTAATCGTCCTCAAGCTGGGCGGAGCTTGGGCCCTCCCTTGTCCTGATTGGTTGTCGCATCTCGGGAGGGGGAGGAGTCAGCTGGGCTCCTCAACACTCACACATGCACACACACCTCCCTCCGCCCGGACTGGAGGCTGATACGATGCCGCAGCAGAGGTGACCACCGCCGGGTCCGTTCAGGCTCATTTATGGACATTAAACCACAACTAAATTTTTGTTTTTTACTCCGTCAAACTGATAAAAATATGTCGCGTTTCCTGAGGTGAGAGACGCCGAAGACAGACAGAGAGAGAGAGGAGGGAGGAGGAGGAGGAGGAGGGAGGCCGAGGCGCTCTCTCGTCTTCTAAGAGGATAAAGAAAGAAAAGCGAAAGCGGGCTATTTTTAAACCGGACTATTCGTTTGCCACCATGAGCGGCGGACCGGATGAGAGCTCGGTGCGCGTGGCCCTGAGGTAAGGATGCAGGCTGGTCTGGGAGGATGCTGCAGACGCGCACCTGCCGGGGATGTGCACATCCAGCAGAGCTGGTCTGTTGTGTTCTGGCTGCACGAGCCCTCCTGTTAATACCTGCTGACTCTGTAGTGGATTTATGAATGAACATCCAGGTGGTTGAGGGATTAGGCCGAGACAAAGCCTGCTGCACTTATTCTCAGACTGCATTTCATCTCCTTTTTTTATGTTTTCAGGCTTTTAGGTGCTCACCAGAAGCTCAGATTCTATACATATCAATAAAGATATAAATATAAAGGCGTAGAAAGACAAGTGCTTGGCTGTAAACATGTGTGTGTTTGTGTTGGCTGAAGGGTCATGTGAGCTCAGAGGAAGACAAGAGGACAAAAGCAGCTCCCTCTCATGTTTCCCTGCTCCCCTCTTCCCCGGCTCTGCCTTGTTATTGTGCATTCAGACTTTGACCCAGAACTCTGTTTACCGAGCCAGCTCAGTTTACAAGCCTCATAGATAATAAATAATCCATAACAAGCAACCTGCCCGGGCTTTGCTGACGTCTTACCTGTTATTGTACGACCGTGGCCTCTGACACAAACTTTATTTCCATTTTTATGAGCAGGCACAGATGTAAAAGTCTCCTTCTATATATGATATAAGAAATGATCATAAAGACGCAAAGATCTCTGCAGCGTGACTCTGCATTTAACTGCAGGAGGATTTGCTGACTCAAAGTGGGCGTCGCTGCCCTCTGAGGTCAGCTGTGGCGCCTGGAAGTGCTTCGTCACTAATCTGCGCACACACAATCCGCTTCACGTCACCCTGACCCCACCCTGAAAACTCACCCGCCACCTTCCTCTGTTTTAAAAGCAAATCCAGACGGGATGTATGGGTGGGAATGCGCGGACGCATTTCAGATTTAGCTAATCTAGAAGAGCATGGAAGTTCCATGAAGGTTTTCTTCTGCGGTCAGCCATGATGGAGTCCTGGACGTTGTGTTTTTATGTAGATGATGGATTAGAGCGTCGCCGTCCATCTTTGAGCATATGCCTGCATGTTTAATGCCATATTTATGTTTCCACATAGAAACTACAAACACAGCCTACGCACGGGACAAACAACGTTGTCGGCATTCATGCTTGTCCATTGTCGTCGTCGTCACTGTAATTACATCTAGGGATGTTCCTGGCGACTAATTTCCCTGTCGACTAAACGAAAATTTTAATTAAGACTAGTCTAAAAAGAAGGACGCAAGAACACCGTCCTCGGGTAAACAATGTCAAATAGGCCTGAGTGTGGCTAGCACCGCTAGCATCAGTAGCCGTCGTCTCGTGCAGATTAACATCCAAATGCTTGAGTTGAATGTGGTTGCGCATTGCTCCAGTCGAGTGATTGTATGCCAGTTGTTTCTGACACAGTCTACATACTACCTTGTTTTCATTTTCTAGATTAAAGTACCGCCAAACCGCGCTGGTTTTGCAAGAAGCCATCTTCCCACCGTGCTGTTTTAAAACTCCAGTCTACTAGAGCATTGCCGCGGAGAGGGGGGGCTGCTGTCTGACGGCTCTGTAGCCCCAACTAGTGGCGGGCGGCTGTATGACAGTTAAGCGGCCTTGTACATGAATAAAACACAAATTGGTTTAAACGACTAATATTTCTGGTGCCGACGAGTAAGTGGGCGGACGTTTAATCGTTTAGACGACTAATCGCGCGCATCCCTAATGTAGATGATGGATTAGAGCAGCGTATGTCTGCATGTTTAACGCTCCATTTATGCTTCCACGTAGAAACAAACAACGTTGTCAGTCCATTCATGCTTGTCCATTGTCGTCGTCGTCACTGTAATTACATCACCAAACACTAGGGGGCGTGTAGGTTCTTTCCTGTGCTAAATTTCTGTTCGCTTCCTGTATGTAGCTCAGACAAAGCAACGGAGCAAACATCAGAAATCTCTCGTGAGTTGGAGCTGATAAATATTGAGCATCGCAGCAATCTTATATTTCTGCTAGGGATGCACATGGTTAACCGTTTAACCGTTAACTGATAACAGTAACTCTAACCGATTAATACGAACGGTTAAATTTGTTTTTAAGCTACGTAATTCAATCAACTCATGGGGGCGTGTCGACAGGTGCAACAGGCCTCTGATTGGTCAATTCTACATCCGTGTAGAAAAGAGCGCGTCATCGAAAAAATGAGGAAGTACCCACATCTGTACGATTCTGGTTCTCCACACTACAAAGACAGCACATATTCTAGTAATTCATGGAGGGAGATTGCGATGAATGTGGGTCTGGATACGGCCGAGACGGTGAAGAAGTGCTAGGAAGTGTAAGCTAGTTCGTGATTGTCGCTCTTGCGTTGTGGCGTGGAATAACATAGCGGAGACCGCGCTAGTATAAATCAAAAGTGACGGCGGCATCTCTGCGACAAGCTGATGGCGACACATTGCTGCGAGAGTATACGCGGTGAAGTGTCCGCATGCGTTCCATGACAACGCGCGCAAAATCGCGGCAGCCAAACCCTCCCGGACTTATCGGTTAACGGTTATTAATCGTTAAAGGGCGTCGGTTAACGGTCATAAAAAAAATCCAAAATGTGCATCCCTAGTTCAGAGAGGTGCAGGTTGAGGCTAGGCTTACGGCGTAGGCTTGTCCGTTTGTCGCTGAACCATAAACCAGACTTGAATGGGACCAGAACGATATAGTCGAGTGTTTTTCTCATCCGCTTTTTAACTGTGACTTAAAATATGCTACGTTTACCCAGGGCTGAGAAACTCGATTCTTTTCTGGTGTCAATCAGATTTTTTCAATACCATCGGTACTGAAAACTCAGTGTTCGATAGCTATTTACGATAAGATCAGCGACACCACCACAGGTACAGCGCTCCAGTCGTCCAACCCTGATGGGATCTCCCTCCGTCATGGTGGTAGAGTTACTTCAGGTGGAGGTGATTTCTTTTTGCTTAATTGGCTGCTGTCATCTGCTTCATGGTGGCTTTTAATCGCAGATATCTGGCTCAGTACCGGTTGACAGTCTGGTTCTGTGAGCAGCCACCTGTTCAGGGTCGGGGGGGATCTATTGGAGCTCATCTCAGCTTCCTCTGGATGAAAAGGCACCAATTTATCGTTGGATTTTACAGCACCTTTTTACAAAAAAATGTTGATGTTTTTTTAAAAAAAGTAGTTTGATTGTAGAAATAAATGACTATAACTATAACATGTAGTACCGTATTTATATTATATGATATTATATAGTAAGAAAGTGTAATTTAACTGAGTGTGTCTTGTTCTCAAGTGGACAAAGACATCAGTTACTACAGGTGCAAATAAAATCAAATGGTAATTTATATCCTCAAATTTGCTGCTACTGCAGTTAAATTATAGTTTTTTTTTTGTGTATTTTGACTCAAAATGCAGCTGAAACTTGATAATCCTTCTTTCTGAATCTTTAGATCCGCTCAGTTTAGTGTTTTTGTAGTTCGAAGTGATTATATCATTCACACACCTGTCCAACATGTTGTTAAAGCAACACACAGTTGAAACAGAAAATCCAAATGTGACATATAAACAAAGAACAACGGAATACAAGCTGCCTTCCAAAGTAAATATTTGCACGCGTTTCTCTAAAGTTGTCAAGGAATTATTGCTGACAAAGCGGAACTGAGCAGTCGAGCCGTTTCTATCCAATCAGTGAACCGCAGGTTCAAACCACAGCTTTATGTTGGTGTTTCCAGGTCAACTAATCGCCGTAGCAACATCATAATTATTATGAAGCTTAACGGCTGCGGTGAAACTGATCTTCGCAGCATCTGAATCGTTAAGAGCAGGAGGTTCAGTCAGCAGGTTTACCTGCCTCAACCTGCGGGACTGATGAGTTCCTGATCCTCATCCCAACAGTGATGAAACACTCTTATATCATCTGTTTTCTGCCCGCTAACACAACAAGAAAGAAAGAAGTCAGGAGCCTCCACGAAGGGATTGATTTATTAGTGGAGAGATGATTGAACATGAAAATCTGTTTGCTCTTTAAATGAGGAGCTGCCTCTTGGTGGGTATCAGAGGTGCTTTATCACCACAGACGTAGCGCCTCAGCGCTACGCTGCGTTCGCTGGGAACCAGGACTCTTGTCTTATGTAATTTACATGTTCCTGCACGGTCACGTAAAAGCAACACAAGAAGTTAACGATTTGTCAGTGAGGAAAGTCGTGTGTCAGACGTCTCCTGAGGTGAACACTGAGGTGATTAGAGCCCTTGAAGAGCAGCTTTAATGACTCCCAGCCTGCAGCTAGCGTCAGCTAGCTAGCGTCAGCTGGCAGCAGGGATTCAGGTTTCGTTGATAGTTCATAAATTATCAAGACGCCGCTTTTCCTCTTCATTTAGATGCATTGAAGTGTTTTTGCTCATGATAGATATATACTAATGCTTGTCGCCAGTAGGGCTGTAGTGATACACGATATTTGGCTCACGATACGATATATATCGATATTCATCTTACAATACATTTACATCATTTTCTGAAAAATTTTAAAGCGACAAAGTGATTTTGGTGACATCTTGAGTGTTCCAATGACTTTATTTGAATTAATTGAACTGAAAGCATCAATTACACATTATTTGTTACGAAAAATAGTTTCATTTGTTTTTGAAAGAAGCTTAGACTATCGATACTCGCGTCTGAAAAATCGATACTATAAAATATCGATATATATATATATTGCAGAATCGATAAAATCGCTCAGCTCTAGTCGCCAGGTGACTAGGGGTCGAAGACAGATGAAGTTCGTTGCGTGGATGTCATCCGATGATCAGGGGCGTTTCTAGTCACCTTGGGGGCCCTGGGCAAGAGTGAGCATGGGGCCCTACCGGTCCAAAAACACCAAGAACGTCATTCAATCCAAAAATCTTTTATTTTAAATAACAGAGGTGCACAGTGATGTAAGAAAACTTAAAATACAATATAACATAACAAACACAACTGAAACGTGCAAAGTTTAACAAAAACACAATCAAGTAAAAAAAAAATATCACATGACATGCAGAAAATTCAAGAAGACATATGATATCACCCTCTTCCAAATACAAATTAGTTACTGGTTAGCTAACTGTTAATTACTGTTTAAATAAGCTAGGCTAAAGCGCAGTAAACATGTCATGTGGAGTTGTGCTTCGTGAGACTAGACTGGGACAAAGTGGCATCATAACTTCTTTTTTTTTTAATAATGCCAGATTATACACGTTTGAACTTAGCACTTTCCCGTTCTCTTTTTCCTTCATCTTCTTACTTTTTTTTTTCTTTTTGCGTATCCTGACAGATACACTTGCTTCATTTTGAGTTTGAAGTACTGAAGAAAGCCGGCCACGGGCAGTCGGGGCCCTATTAGGGGGGGTTCCAAATATCTGGCTGCAGTATCTGTGGAGGTTTCAGGTTGTGTCATTGATATGGATCGATATTAACCGTGTCTTGGGGGTCCCTTAACACACTAGGCAGTGACAGCTAGTGGGGACCTTATGTGGGGGGTTTCCAACCTATCGTCGTTGCAGTGTCTAAAGCAGTTCAGTCATTTTGTCATTGACAAAAGAACCAATGTCACCGCTGTCCTGGGGCCCCTTCCAGCTCAGGGCCCTAGGCAATTCCCTAGTATGCCTACCCTGTTGCGGCGTCTCTGCCGATGATATCAGTTCTTTGAAAATGGGTCGTCACTTTGTTCTCTGCTCACCAGCAACGTCGTAGGAAGCTTGTTTTGCAGCTTTAGCAAAGTAAAGACAGACATGAGCGCATCGATGCAGATCAGCTTTGTTATTTTTGTGGAAACATATTCTCCCATCCAAGGGAAAGTCTTGCTTATTTCAGCAATGCCAAACCACATTCTGCGTGTTTTATAAAAGGCTCTTTAGTAAACGAGCCTGCCGGCAACACAGAAGTCCTCGAACTTTTGAAGGAGATTGTTTGTTCTGCTCACAGAACCAGACAGTCACCCGTCAGATGAATGAATGGACCTGAATCTGCTTAGACCTGGCATTAAAATGCATTCTAGGAAGTCTGATCACCAGCGGCCAACGCTGAAAGCCCGATCAGCCGCACCCATACACTCCCATTTACACCCATTCCCGGACGGAACTGGGCAGGGAGCGGGCTTTACGTGATGACTCATGGAGTTCATCAGTGGCGTTCCTGCTCTGCTGAGGCCATCTTGGCCATCTTTTGCTGATACCAGCCTGGTTGTCGCTCTACCTACGTCACAAGCTTAGCTTAGGCTGTGTGCCTGGTGTTCAGAAGCACCGTCCTCTTCCTTCTGCATGCGTTGCTCCCTGGAAGCTGAACCCAGAGGATCCAGACTTGTTCTTTTCTTATCGAGAAGTGAAATAATCGGGATGGCTGGCCGGGCGACGACGCGAACGTGGGGTCTGAACACATTCCAAGACGGATTCGTGGCGGATCAGTCGTGGCGCGTTCGAAGGTTGTCTGGGACACTCGTGACCACGTTCTCTTCAGAGTCTGAACATCAAAGCATCCTGGGATTACTGGAGTCAGGAATAAACTCATGTCATTGGCGTAGCTGATACTAAGGGTGTGAAAAATAATCGATTTGGCAATATATCGCGATTTTCGGCCACCCAATATAATATTGATTTTTCAGCTCCTAATATCGATATCGTCAGTATGTTGTAATGATGATAATGATCAATATCATCTGATGAACATATACAGCAACTTGATTTTTCATCTCTACTTTTAATTTTGATATTAACCGGGTAGAATATTGCAATATATTGCAATATCGCAATATCGTGATAATATTGTGACCCAAGTATCATGATACATATCGTATTGTGAGGTCCTTGCCAATACTCACCCCTAGCTGATACGTCGTTTGATTTCTTCCTGTTTCTAGACCTGTACAACCTGATTTGTATTGTGCATATTCTTTATTCAATAAACGTTTATGTTTTTTTTAATTGGGGGGGGTGTGTCTTATGTGATCATCAACACTGTCATCATCAACGTGTGATTGCAGCCTCTTCAGGTTGGATGAACTTACCCTGCAACTGTTTTATGACCTCATAAAACAGAGCTGACTGTTTTGATGAGACCTTCCTGTTTCAGAACTATAAATGTAAAAACCGTTACTGTTTACATAATAACTGAGTGTACAGGTGCACGTGGGACCCAGACCCACCAGACCGTCGGACTTCTGTGTCCAGCTGGCACCTCTGTAGACCAGGTTTGAGGGTAAAGGCCCGTGCGCCTGCTGCCCTGACACAAAAACACTGTGTTTGCTCATGTGTTTCACGTGTACACGCACGAACCAGAGTCCATTCAGGTTCACGATGCGCCTCGAGTTTACTGAGAAACTGGAGCAAAACAAGCTGCTTCCCAGCTGCTGCTGTGGGATATTCTGAGATAAACCCTGAGACGTTCAGCAGCTTCTGTCTGACCGGACCGGGCAGAGGTTGGTCCAGTTCTGTCTGACCAGACCAGGCAGAGGTTGGTCCAGTTCTGTCTAACCAGACCAGACAGAGGTTGGTCCAGTTCTGTCTAACCAGACCAGACAGAGGTTGGTCCAGTTCTGTCTCACCAGACTGGGCAGAGGTTAGTCCAGTTCTGTGTGACCAGACCAGACAGAGGTTGGTCCAGTTCTGTCTAACCAGACCAGACAGAGGTTGGTCCAGTTCTGTGTGACCAGACCAGACAGAGGTTGGTCCAGTTGTGTCTGACCAGACCGGACAGAGGTTGGTCCAGTTCTGTCTGACCAGACCGGACAGAGGTTGGTCCAGTTCTGTCTGACCCGACCGGGCAGAGGTTGGTCCAGTTCTGTCTAACCAGACCAGGCAGAGGTTTGTCCAGTTCTGAAGTCTAGACCAGGCAGAGGTTGGTCCAGTTCTGTCTGACCAGACCAGGCAGAGGTTGGTCCAGTTCTGTCTGACCAGACCAGGCAGAGGTTGGTCCAGTTCTGTCTGACCAGACTGGACAGAGGTCGGTCCAGTTCTGTGTGACTAGACCAGGCAGAGGTCGGTCCAGTTCTGTGAGACCAGACCGAGCAGAGGACGGTCCAGTTATGTCTGACCCGACCGGGCAGAGGCTGGTCCAGTGCTGTGTGACCAGACCGGCCAGAGGTCGGTCCAGCACTGACGCTTCGCTGTGTTTCAGTTCTGCTAATCTCTGTACGAGCCTTAATTTGGGAAAATAAAATATCTGCGCTGCTGCTATCGGACCATCTACATTCCTGCTGCTTTCACCTTGAGTCTCCGTTTGACTCGCGTATGTGTGTCCGTGGTGGAGGACAGCAGCGTGTGTGTGTGTGTGTGTGTGTGTGTTTGTGTGTGTGTCTTCTTCAGCCGTTATTCAGGACAACAACCACCACCCTCGGCCCTCCTCTCAGCCTCGTCCACCTTCCTGCTCAGTAAAGGGACCTTTGACTCAGGAAGCAGTCCGAACTTTGATCAGTGATCCAGTAAAACAAGAGAGCCTGTAACCATGGTAACGAGTCCTCACAAAGGGACGGCGGTCGGTGACCATGTGAAGGACAGAGGTGCAGGAGGGGAGGGGAGGGGGGGTTGGGGACTAAAAGGCTGAGTCAGCAGCATATGCTCTCTGTCTTTGTTTCTTTTTCCCGCTCCGACTCTCTGGAACCCCCCCCCCCCCCCTTCCCCCGGGTCCTTCCTCCAGATTCCCTCTGTGGACGCCGTTTCCAGGCCGGACTCGGAGAAAAGACAGATTCAAGGTTGCTGTCCTGCAGAACGTCTTTGTGGGTTCCTGCAGAGCGTCGTCTCAACGGGACAGAGAAGTGTCCTTTACCGAGGCTGACGGAGCAGAGACAGAAAAACACTGAGCTCACATAAACTTGAGGAATATAAATATTTAAACACGTATAAATACTCTAAATCAGCCTTTCTCAACCGGGGTGTCGTGGCACCCTGGGGTGTCCTCTGACTGCTTCAGGGGCGTCGTCAAAAAATTACCTATTTTGACATTTCATATATAAATATATGAATGCATACATAAATACATTGTTTTGCCTATGAATGAATAAATAAATAAATAAGATAAATAAATGAACATGAAATGAATAATAAAAATATGTCTCACCTGCCCATTTCCCAGTGTCAAAAGTCAGTAACGTCAGTACGAAGTCAGCATAAGGTCAGTGTGATTGCGCAGTTAGCTTGCATCAATTTATCATTTAACAGCTGGAATTTGATTTCACAGACAGCAAAGAGAACTATTTAGCAGCATCATGGATTGTTTTTTAACTTCTTCATGCGAGCCTTCATCCAGCAGCTCTGAGTCTGCACCAAAGGTAGCGAAGGTAGATGTTAGCAGTAAGGCTAAAAAGAGACAATACAAGGATGACTACCTTAATTATGGATTCATCAGTAGTGGCGATGCAACATGCCCTCTCCCTTTGTGTCTGGTATGTGGCATGAAATTGGCAAATGAATCAATGGTTCTGAACAAACTTGAAAGACATCTAAAAAAAAAAAATCATCCATCACTTGCCAACTGAATATTTTGTTTCGGTGAAAAGTCAACATAGCTGTCAAGAACAAGTGATGATGAAGACTACGCCGCGTCACATGCATTTACAGTCAGAGCGATGCAGTGTGGTTTTTGATTATATTTTACTCTGGGTGTCGTGAGATTTTTTTCACTTTTGAAAGGTGTCGTGACTGAAAAAAGGTTGAGAAAGACTGCTCTAAATAACCTGTCAGGATCAATGCATTGATTATTTAAACATACTATTGTGAAATAATCGTCTTATTTATCTGGACTTAACAAGTTGCAATATTCGTTTGAGAACAGGAAGCAAATATTTAGAGCAGTGGTTCTGAACCTGGGTCCGATCCAACCCCAGGGGTCCAGCATTCTTCTCAAGGATGCTGGACATAAAAACAAAGAAAAGGATCAGGCTTTGCTGTGAAAATGACATGAGAGTGGAACTTCCCAAGGTGAAGCCACACATTTCTGACCTGGTCTCTCAAAGGCAACAGCAGACGTTTCACTGATTTACCGTAAATATTTATTACCTCCGCCAAGGAGGTTATAGATCTGTCTATCTGTCTGTCTGTGTTCAAGATAACTCAAAAAGTTATGGTGACGTTTTCAGGAGATTTTCAAATTTCCGATAATTGTTGCGCTTGGTGGAGGTCTGCGCTCTCCGAGTGCTTTTTCTAGTTCTAACATTTCTTACAGGTTTTTATGTCATTTCAAGTATTATTTATAAGTTATAAAAATAATATGTTTGAATTTTGTCGGCCTTGGAACGGATTAGGGCATTTAGATGGAAAACACGTCTCTACTTACGAAAGTTTCAAGTTACGAAACTACTTACAGAACCAATTAATTTCTTAAGAGGAGGTACCACTGTACTTCCCATACTTCATGTCCAGGAGGATCGGCGAGTATTTCCAATATTGGAAATTATGATACCAATATTGGTATCTTAATGAACGAAACCAATACCAGTATTGGTATCGTTCATTACGATACCAATACTGGTATTGGTATCGTAATGAACGATACCAATACCAGTATTGGTATCGTTACGATACCAAGTCATTACGATATTCATTACGTATTCATTACGATACCAATACTGGTATCGTAATGAACGATACCAGTATTGGTATCGGAATGAACGATACCAATACTGGTATCGTTCCACACCAGGGGGCCGTGTTCCTGGAGCTCCTGGACAGAAGGAAACAACACCCCGGTCATCTTCACTCAGCTTCATCAGTCCAGTGGTGTTCAGCGACCAGCACGACGAGGAACTTGCCCTGCGAGCCGTTAACGCTGAGGGGTTTGTGCCTCGTGACTAACCCTAACCATGACCTCAAGAAGTCAACAATCGTCTCCTTTCGGTTGTTCTCACTTTAAGCACCGGGTTGTTGTCTGTACACCGCTTCCACCCTGTAACTGGATTTATCCCCCCTGCTGGGGACTCTGGCTACTGTCTGTGACGGTCTGGTTCGTCTCGTGTCTGGGTTGCACATGCAGGAATCAGACGTGTGAACAGCAGTGGGCTATGCACACAGACTTAAGGAGAACTGGCTTCTTTTCGCGGATTAACCCTGGCTAGAGCCAGTGTTGCGTGCTCTACGTGCAAAGAGCAGCCCCTGCTTTCCCCTTTTAAAGAAAACGTGAAAGCGCATTTCAGTGACACATCACTAGGGGCTTCGACAGCGAGTCAGTTTCCATCGACCGCCATGTTGTCCAACTCAGTACCGGGCTGAAAATATGTTGATTTCTGCTGTAAACAACAGTTCTGATCTGCATCTCTAGATTTCACATCCGTGACAGCTGCTTGGTGGGCGGATCTCTGGACCCATCAGTTAAGATTATATAAAGCCACAAATTTATGCATAATCACGGGCAATCTTCAAGGGCTCGAAGGAAACTGGACTTCCCTTTCTTGGCTCCAGTTGCCTTAATTCAAGCCCTAGAGGCTTAGCGTGACCTGGATGACTGAGAGTCTACACCAGCGTATAATTACAGGCATGTTCTTTTGTCATCATTGATGACAGTCAGCGGTTTCATCACTTTGGCTACTCAGCACTTTTGGAGAACTTCTGACCTGTGAACAAACCAGCTCTGAGTCGGCCTGGAGGGCAGAGCTGCAGGTCCTTCCCAAATGGGGTCAACCAGAGTGCCAACAGCTGGCCTTGAAGCCACTCTTCAGGAAGCCGTGGGTGACGCCAACGAAGAGACTGTCCAGTTCTATTCATGCAAGCTATGGTTTTTCCTTTTTATTCTGATCCTTTCACAGGTGAATTCCTGTTCTCAGTTGGCTGTAAAGGGCTTGTTTCAGCTTGCTGCTTACACAAGTGCACTTGAGAGAGGGAACCAGTGAATTGGCTCTTGATGCCAGGGCCAGCTGCTAGACAATAGCAGCTGTTACTAAAACTGCAGTGCTGCTTTGCTGTGGTGAGTTACAGCAGCAGAGGCTCATTGTGTCGAGGACTGTATTCACTGTACTGAAGATTTACTCTCAGTCTTTGTGTTTGTACCCTTCTATCAGGTCTGTTTCTCCTCTCTCTTTCTCCTGCTCGGTGTGTCCATTAGACGTCAACACAGTACACACAATATATGCGAGCTGAGCCATAGTTACGAGAATTATGTGAACAGCTCAGGAGCAGTTGACCTTGTGAGTGCTCAAAGACTGTTCAGACTACTGTTAGCATGTCTGTAGCCTCTGGGGACCAACATCTCCACCTTCAGTCCACAGTTAAGGCCCCTCAGGTCCACGTCTCCACCAAGCACCGACATTCCCACTTGCAGGTCGATGCGATCCAGGAAGTAGGTTTCTGTTGCAGTTCCTTGTCTGCTCAATGGGCGGTGCTTCCAAAATCAGGTAAACTTATACAGAGGAAAAAGCTGACCAGTCAGACACCATTTGATTGACAGCTGGCCACTGCTGTAATCATTTTAGCCACTTAGCGCTTAGCGTTAAGCCTGATTTATACTTCTGCATAGCACAGCGTTGGTAGTGAACTTATGACAAGTTGGCAGGAATCAAACAGATACCTGTACTAACAGGCCTTACTCTGCATTTATTTGTACACATATATGGTGTGTACATACTTGTGTTTGTCTGTCGGGAGCCTATCTACGCTGACACCTAAGTGGAACGACATTTCTGAGTCTTGTTAGAGGCTTAAAGCAGCTGTTGTGATGTTGTTTCATAATCAAGCTGTGTTTGCACAGAAAACAGAAGCACTGTGGTTTGGTTTTTCAGTTTTTCCTCACAGAGGACATTTCAAAAGTTGAGCACTTCTGAGCGCCGCTTCTTTGACTGTATTCTTGAGATTCAGAGTTTACCCAAAGGTTTCAAGATGAGAATAGATCCCTTCTAAAACCCTCTGTTTTAATGTTAACCCTATGAAAACGGCTTCAACGGGTTAATGGAATATCGATCTGAGTCGGAGCCCACTCGTGGTGTTTTTGGGCCAATTCCAATTCCTCTCTTAACCCTCAATCTCAACCCTCGCCCTTAACCCTCAATTTTTGGCCCTCAATCTTAACCCTCGAAAGTAAGTGTGAGGGTTATCTTGTGACTTAGAAATGGGACACCACTCGAGTGTAGTTACGTCATCAGACTGAAACGTATCAGAGCCGTGTTGTCTCTGTATTTCCTGAAATTACTCAGGGATAAGATTGAAAAGAGCGCCGTATATTCTCTAAATAATATTAGCAAATAACACAATAGAGGATTCATTATTCAGTCCATCGTCGCTACACAACAAGGTATACAAGTAACGTGAAGCCGCCTGGGACCGCTGACGGCACCGGGACCGCTGACGGGACCGTTACGGCGGAACGGGACCACCGACGAGTACAAGTAACGTGAAGCCGACCTGGACCGCTGACGGGACCGGGACCGCTGACGGGACCGAGACCGCCACGGACGGCGGACCGGTCCCGTCGGCGGACCGGGTCGGCTTCAAGTTACTTTGTTGTGTAGCGACGGAGGACTGAATAATGTACCGGGACCACCTACGAGTACAACGTGAAGCCGACGGGACCGCCGGTCCGGGAGCAAACATCGTAAAGTAAAAAAAATAAATGTTACGCGACAACGATGTTAATCCATGAAAAAAATCTCAAACAAACACAATAAAATGGTTTCGTAACATTTATATCTTTAAGATATACGAAGATACTTACGTTTGTAGCTAGCTTCTGGATAGCCCTTTACTTCCAAGGGTGGTGTCGGAAAATCTCAATTTTGAGGGCGATACAGCCCTCAAACTTGTCCCTCAACTTGATGTCCCTTAGAATTGGGACACCACTTGCCCTTAGCGGGAACGTGCATTTTTGAGATTGAGGGTTAAGGGAGGAATTGGAATTCACCCTTTATTTTAAAAATGATCAGATTCTCTATGCCAATCTCATGTCTGACTTCCTGCTAGCTTGTTCTGCTGTCTGTTAATTGAAGTGGAAATATCGTCTCGTTACGTATTTTTAGCAGAGCAGAGTGGTCGGTCTCTCCTGGGACGCTTCTAAACAGCTTCATGGCTCTTTTGGTGCAGCTACTTTCATCGACTAAGATCGTTTTCACACGTGCTGGTTAGCGCCAAATTACACAGCGTTACATTATGCTACATTTACATTTTACGTTCTTTTGTCATGTTTACGTGCTCCTTCACGACCAACAATGCACCGTCCAATTACGAAGCCTCTTTGGCTCAATCATGTGCTCTACACCCTGTAGTCGGGTCGGCCCGAGGTCAGAAGCTTCCACACCTCAAACCAGAGTTCGCCGGTACTGAGACCGCCTCTTCCGACTGCTCTCGGCACAGCTGCTTTGGTGTGTACTTTCATGTTGTTTTGATCCTAAACAAAAGTTTCCACACCTACAGATAGACATAGAGTTGTTTCAATTTTGAAATGTTTATCGTTCATGATCTGTAAATTATTGCATTTAGTTTCTTTATTCACGTGTCACAGGATGTACTTCTGGGAACACGGTCTTCTCAGTATTTGCTGATGTATTTAACACACCATAAATGGTCATCTGTTCTGTGCACTCATTACCCTAAAGTATTTTAACGTCTAAAAATATGGCGTGATGATATCAGGTGATGATGTGCTGATGAGTCTGCTCGTTGGCCCGGAGACTTCCCTTTGGGTTCAGATGTTCTGTGTCTATTTTCGGCGCCCAGCTGATCATGGCGTCCGAACATGAAAACATTAAACTGCAATAAAAGTTAGACTGAAGAGGATCAGAGTTAGAAACACAGAAGTTAGACCCAGAAAATGATTGTTCATGGGATGCATATGAACGATCGGCTCCATCCCCTACGGAGTGATCCGATCAGCTGATTGTCAAGAAGCGTGATGTCAGCAGTGATAGGAGGCTCTTCAGGAAGGATGACATCAGCAGCAGCAGCTGCACTGACTGACCTCTTTTTTTTTCATTTTTCATCTTTCCTTCTCCTCTTCTCATGAGCAGGAGGCAGTTGATGGTCTTAATTGCAAAGTAATGAAGTTAATGTCCTGCTTAAATTGTTTGTGGCAGAGCTTTGATCAGCTTTTGTCCAATGTTTCTAGTGGATTTCTTTGCTCCAACGTCGAGGTGAAAGCTGATGGTGATGTCTGGGCTTTCTTCACTTGTGTGTGCACGTCTGCCAGTTTTTCTCAGGCTGTCACTGTAATCGCAGTAATGAGGCTGGAAGCCAAAAAGGACTCGTCTCACAAAGGCTCTCTGTGTGTCTGCAGCCTACTGTGCGAGCGTTTTAATAGGTGTGTCTGTATACGGGCTGTGCAGTGAAAGTCTTGAGCTTCTTTTTCATCCGTCTAAAGGTTCAGTGAACTCTGTTCGTCAGTCAAGACTCCTCTCATCAGTCAACGCCAGCCCAGAGACTTCCCTCGGTACCAAAGCTAAAGTGCTGCTCAGTACGCTTTTGTATCTTCAGTCATGTTGGAATAGAGCACTCCATCCTGGCTTTCCAGCTAAATTACTGTTTTTCAGTTCCAGAGTTGACAGTGTTCCAGTAGCGAAGGTAGAGAACGGTGCGCCGCTGCCTCTGCGAGCCGTTGTTAGCAGTACTAATCTGTAACAGCGCTGTACGCAGGATTTAGCACACGAACAGCGTAACAGGAAACCCTATCCTGTATCCTGATGTAAACCTCCCCAACAAATGTGACTTTTTCGCCTGTTAGCATCCTGTTTCCCACTGGGGCAGCCATTCCCAAACTTCAGAATACCAAGGCCCAATTTGAAATGTGAAAAATCTCTGTGGCCCACCGAAACCTTTAATAACAACTGTGATCAACATTCAGGACTAGAAGCTATGTTCTGACATTAATGTAAGGGGTCAACAAATAAGGTGACACTTGTCATATTCAGTTAAGATGATGGTAGAGTAACACTTAACTGGTTTGTTTTGTTACTTCTTAATGTTTTTAAATCATGTCGTTAATATTTTACAGTAATTAAAAACATATTTAAAAAAGATCGAGGATTTAAAACATATTTGTTTAATTTTAATGACCTCTCACGTCCCACCTGCAGTACCGCGACAGCCCACCAGGGGGCCGCGGCCCACACTTTGGGAATCACTGCACTAGGGAATCAAATCAATATCATGATTAATTGAACATGTTACCTTGCCCTATTTTGCTCCTACTACATCTTCTTTGTTTTCAAGACATATTGCTGCAAAGTCAATAAAAAAGGCCATTTCTCAACATTTATCAGATACATGTTTACATGTGATACATAAAGGAGGTAAACAAAAGAAAAGAGCCCACACTGCCACCTAGTGTTCAGTTGTGTAATTACACAGCGACACAAATAATAGGAATAAAAGCAAGCTACGACATCGACCTGGTGCATAGATAACATGTGTAGTTGATGAACTCTTTCAAGCTAACAATTTCTTTTTTTAATTACCCATCACATTGACAAAAAAAGTAAAAAGTATTCAGAAGACACAGTTCGTGAAATAGTAAACATTTAGGCCTACGTATCCATAAACTTCACTTTAGATTGCGAGTATTTGTTAAATTAAGTCCGTTTTACATAACAATACTTTCAGAATATACAACATTTTAGCTTAACTTATCTTAGGTCAGTGAGTTAGTGAGTTAGTTTGTTTCTTAACATTGTGGGACTGTTGCTAAATATCTCTGGTGAGATTAAGCTTGCGTCACTGTCAGAGTTATTCCTGGCAAAGTAGGTAGTACCACTACTCACGTAGCTGTCAGTGCTGAACTTTTCCTTGTCGAAACAACAGGAATGTTTTTAGACGTTTACTGACAGTCTTCCCTGTCTTGTCCGTCCCTTTTCGCTGAAGCAGTGTCTTCCATCTTCTCTGATAGATCACTCGGCCATGCCTCGTCAACCGCGAAGGGATAGATGTGTAGCTTCTTTGCTTTGGAGCTAGGTGATTTACACTCCGCAGCATCGCAGTAGTTGTTTGAAGGTAGAAAATTATGACAAATGAATGATCAGTATCGCTTGTTATGGCTTGTCGCTTTCTTTACCAGAAGTCGTTGTGTCTGCAAAAAGTCCCAACTGCCACCAAATGGGTAAAAATAGCATCATTTCGCTGTACTCGGTTAGCCTCAGTTCCTAAGACATCATCAGACTGACAGCTCTTGTAACAAGGTGGTAGATTCTCCTCACTCCTCAGGTCTTTGTAGAGCTTCATGAACCCATTGTTGTTGTTAGTTATGGTTCTTGGCATGAATGGGCTTAAAGAGAGTTTTTTATTAAAAGGGTAATTGATACATCATCCAGTATCATTTACCTTTATCAAAAATAGAGGAAAGTGTGAGGAAAGCTTCTTTTTTGATAACATGTGTGCCAATGCAGTGAATATGAAGCGACAGTCAAGATGTTTTGAGAATGAACAAGGCCGTGAAAGAGGTGGTCCCTGTCATGAACAACGGTGACAGTACCCAGGTCACTACCATGAAAGAACATTCGTTCAGGCCACGTGTTGATCTCCATGTTCAATTCAATTCAATTCAATTCAAAATACTTTATTAATCCCCCAAGGGGGAAATTCAAGTTTCAGTACACCAGGAAAAATCTGGTGTACTAGGGGAGCTGCTAGCGTCCAGCGCTCCTTTCATGCCAGGTCCTGTGGTCCGAGTGCTAACTCCAGATAACAGCCGTTAAAACAGTTAACAGCCGTTAGAACCAGTATATCTCCAAAACGATGACAAGTGAGATATCTCAAGGTCAGAGGAGGAAACACCGATGAACCAGACCGTATCCCCTGGGAAGACCGAGCTCCATTCAGTCCGGCGAGCGACGGAGCCGTTCATCATGCGGACCGGACCAGGCCGTTGTAGTCTCCCCCGGCGGTGCTGGGCCCCACCAGGTCACCAGACGGCCCCTGCCAGGTCACCTGACCCATCTGGCGTGTAGACTGCTGGACGGGGGCAGCATCATGCGGACCGGCGCCGCTACGTCGGAGGCTCCCGTCCCGGTTCCGTGACGCTGCAGCCCGGATCCAGTGGCGGTGGTTGCCGCGGGTAGCAGTTCAGGGCTACTTAGCTTAGCTAATATTCAATATTCCTCATGTCTTCTTCTTTCTTCTGCTCCCTAGTTGGGGTGGTCACAGCGGAGTGATCCGGACTGATTTGGCACAGGTATTATACCTGATGCCCTTCCTCAGGACTCAAACCCAGACCTCCCACAGGGGAGGTGACAGCTCTGCCATGAAGCCACCAGGAACTCCTCAATATTCCTTATGTTCTTCTACTACAATCTGGGCTTTTATCCATAGAAAACTGTCCCATTTGCTTTGTATTCACAAACTAAAAGCTTTGTTCTCCTTTCAGTTGATTTTCAGCTCATAGCCACGGTACAACTTTCGTCTGTTAATGTGTAAATGTACCAGCTGATAAAAACTGCAAAATTCACAAAGTATTTAATCCTCTGCACTTGAGGCCTTTTTAGTTTTTTTTTTCCTTCTTATTCCCTCAAACTGCCGTGAGGGATTAACATCCTGAAAAGTTGTTACGCAAAGTTCTCGACTTGGCTTTGGGGGGCCCCCGATCTCTGTTTGCATGATATTATATCACATTTAAGGAGAAACGTTGGCATGTGACCGAACAGTGGATTAGGACTGTTTGTGCAAGACCGTCTTAAGGCATGTGTGCGTGGAGTATGTGCACGCTAAGCACAGGTGGAGTGTAATTTCCTGCAGAAACAGCCTGTGGGGAGCCGGTATGTGTCACTGTAGAAGGTGGATTATCGCTCTAAGTCGTCACGGCAGTGGAGGGTAACCCTTATTCAGCCAGGAGAAAAGAGTGTTTTGGGTTTCGCCACAGAGGGAAGCTAAACTCGGTCGGTTCCAGTAATAATACACCTGTAGGAGGCTCCTGGTGCTTCACGACTTCCTTATCTCTTATCTGCTTATGGTAGTTATGAAGCATACACACCCACCGAGTAAACATAATAGAGGTCAGAAGACCGTCCACATCATGAATGTAAACTCAGAACTGCGTTCATTTTTTGTCTGAAGTCAGACGGGACGATTTATGCTACTTTAACATAAGCTGGTTAAGTTTTCAGACTGTAAACAACGGGGACGTTACAGTACTCACCTCTTAAAATTTGGTTTGTCCATCTCTCCATAATCTGGCACCACTTATACCCATTTAGGGTCACAGCGCTCTGTAGACAAAAGGCAGGGGTACACCCTGGACCTGTCATCGGCCCCCTGCAGGTCTGTGTCATACTTGGTTGGTTTCTGTTAGAAAGGAGGTGCGGGGGAATTTCAACACTGGCTTCTTTCTTTTTTGAAAGGGGAACTGTAAGACATGTTTTATAGAGAGTATGTTTTATAGAGGAAAAACTGAATTTACACCTGAAAAAGTCATTTTATATATATGTGACTGAGTCGTTGCGTAATGTGAGACGTGCATGATAAAACATACTTATTGGTTGAATCCTGATTTAAAATCAGCACCAAACACTTTCCTGCGTCTTAAACTATGAGTTTCAGTTTTATTCGAGGGGATGTTTGATTACGTTGGGAAGCGTCGCCCAGCTCGCCCGGTCTCCGTCCTCCCAGCCAAACCAGCTCCATCCTGGTGGTCTCGACGGCACGTCGCTACTGCGATGAAACCAGCTCACAGAGCTACAGGTGACAATCATGGCAGAGGAGGCTTGGACTCAAGAAAATAATAACGGAAGAGAAAATGAGAGGGTGAAAGAGAAAGAGGCGCAACAAATCTTGAAGTGCGCTAAAACCTGCAGGCCTGTAGGGGGCCCTGCTGAGCTGACGTTTCCTTGATCCTCCTTTAAATTTGCTCACCAGCTGTGTTTCTTTTCACCTCCACATCAAAACTGAATCTCCCAGAAACACAAACAGCATGAACATTTTGGTTTGTTAGCATTAGAACGGGCAGCATGCTAGCATGCTAATGAGGAGCTTCAAGCTTCACCAGAGTCTCAGGACAATAACGACCAGAAAGGCATCCTCATAATAAATGTGACCAGAGCACCGAGAAAAGCTGAGACTGTTTTTTGAAAGAAAGAAATAGTTTGAGGGCTTTGATGCCTTCGTTGAGCTAATCAGTTTAGCGAGAAGGTGGTGAGCGCAGACGGATAATGGGTTTGTGACTCTGTGGACTCGTTCTAATGCGAAGATTGGCGTCAGTGTTTTGTCTGGGCAGTGATTATAACGTCTCTTTCTCCTCTCTGCTGCTGTCTTTTTCTCTTCTGTATCCCAGACTTGGTCGCTGCATAAATGGAGGACAAACAGTGGATCACTTTGTGACGACCAGCACAGTCAGTTACACTGAGTATTTAGTAGCGCTGCTCTTATAAAGCCCCGTTATTTCTCTTCTTTTGAGGAACTACTGACTGATTTCATTATAGGTTACTGAATTACTGAAACGACCCTCTGTTTCAGTGAATGTCCTCGTACCTTCTGCAGAGAGTCAAAGTGAACAATAACCTATTGACTTCTCGTCCTCCCTGTAAGCAACAATGAGCGCCTCCATTCTTACGCTGGATTAATAGCTCTACATCAGGTTTTTGGGATGCTAGCCAAAGGGATTAAAGCAGACTCACTCCTGTGATGCACTAAACCCTTATAACAAATCACAGGCTGCTCAGATTAACCGAACCCTCTGACCAAACAAATTACATCAGTTTCACCTGGAGCAACCTCGGTGCTGCAGGATTTACTGCTCTGCACCTTTGTACAACATAAGGTTGCATTTATACATTATATTTTTAATTATCAATGTGTTAATTACTGTGTTTAATGTGAAGATTGCCCATGCCATGTTCTATCATTGGCTTTAGCTGCATTTTTCTCATGCTATAGTTGTCTGTTGGAAATGGCTCAGTGAGTCTTTGAGTTGTTCACACTAAAAGACTGAGAACCAAACAACTTCCTCAGACCAAACCCTTTAGCTTGATGACCGGGGGATCAGGGTTAAAGTCGACTCTGATTGAATACAGCCGGGAGGGTACTAGAGGTCTTTATTTAGTCACTTTCACACAGAGATCGTTCCTCCTTCACTCAACCTAGTCTGTTGTTTCTACTTGGCTGTTCTTCTGGGACGCTCAGAGTAGTTTAGCGATCAGTTTCACCACCGCTGCTGGAGTTCGCGGTGCTGCTGCAGCTGCATGGGAGATGCTGGCCCTGCTTCAGCTGGTGGAGGCCCGTCCAGGTTGCTGCTCGCGCTACCGAAGTTCATGATATGACCAGTCCAGCCGGTCCCCCAGATGTTCTTTGCAGCCCAAAGTATAGTCTTTACTGAGCTACATTTCAATCAAAGACCTTTGCATAATAACGGCTTCTGACTGATCTTAGCGCCCTATGAAATCCGTTTTATTTTTCTCAAATTCTGTTTTAATTTTTTTTCATTTTCAGTGTTTTTCGGTTTAAAATTTTTTTAAATTCCGTTTTAAGCATTTTATGCAAATTTAACCCCAAGACGGTATATAAGGTAACTAAATATAGACAATTTATGCAATATAAGAGTAAACTTTAATGTTTTTATACATACAAAACATTCTACAAAACGTCCTACAAAACATTTGTTTTGTTGACAAACAAACAAAAAATTCAAAAGTTCTTTTTGTGTAATAAATAACTAAGAAAAAAATAAATCAAAAAGGTAAAATCTATTTAAAGTGAAAAAAAGAAAGAAATGTCAACAGCAGTAAGCTATATAGTGGGTAGCGGCTTTGGGGAGCCAAAGATTGCATTAGCGGTTAGCGGAGGTTCCTAAACCCGCAGTTTGCGGGTAGCGGCTAGCGGGAAGTGTATGATCGGGACCTATATCTCTCCAGCGTGTCCAGGGAAAACATCTGGGTTTTTCTCAGATGAGGTGGTGGAGGCGGCAGGGGGGAGGGAGGTCTGGGACCCGACTCCGGACCAAGCAGGAGCTAATAGATAGCTGGAAGTGATCCTCCCACGTATCTTTTCGTGTCCATTCAACCGTGTGCTGGCTAAACTTGCAGAACATTGAAGCTCCAGACTCATAATAATCTCGGTTTTGTTTTTTGTATTTATTTTTTTTGTTTTTTTGTTGTTTTTTTTTTTTTTTGGGGGGGGGGGGGGGTGGGGGGGGGGGGGGGGGGTCGTTTTTTTGTTTATGAGGACAGCGGGGGCAGTAAGGGGCAGAGAAGCTAGAGTGTCCCCACCTTTTGGTGACCCCTCTTGGAACATTTTCTTGAAAGAAAAGTTCCTTTTAGTCCTGGAGAAAAAATTTTTTAATTTTCTGCAAATTGCCGTTCAGTTCTGTTATATTGCGCATTAAAAGTGAATTCAGTTTTTAATCTCCAATTCCACAATTCCGGATTCCATATGGCCCTACGATCTGCTGGCCGTCAGACTGGACCGTTCCCTTCGTGGGCCTTAAAGAGACCTGAGGTGAAACTCTGCAGTGGGTGGTGTGACATGGACCGATACCTCACTGCTAGCATGAACAAGCCTTTATCCCGCCTGCCTCCGTCAGTCCTCCCTTGGCTCTGGTTCTGTCCCGCTGTCATCGGCGCTGTAATCCCGGGGACAGTCTGCTAAATAGCTCGGATCTGATGTCACGCACACAAAGACAGCTCTGTGGATCCTCGCCACCGCGCTGCTGCAGCTTCACCAGCCTCCACTTTATTTTTCTTTGGGTTGTGTTTTCTTATTTTCCTGCTCTCTCAGAGACACACAGACTTTCTTTGAGGCCGTTCATTACTTCCATAGTCTCTGTAACGAATGTGAGTCTCCTTAATGCAAGATTTCCCCCGTGGCTGTGGATGAACTGATTCAGAGCCTAAAAGGTCCTTTTTTTATTCAGTTTCTGCTCTTCCAGTATTGTTTTTCATCGCTGTGTTTGTCTGGTATTTTCATCAGTCCCTGACAACATGTTTTTTGAGTATTCAACGTCCAAATATTTGCTCTTCAGGTGAACTATGAGTCCTGCGATGAAGACTGGAGGTGGAAATGATGTAATAAAATAGAAAAAAGAAGCGTGTTTATTTGAGGAAAGCAAACAGAGCGATACCTTAATGAATCCAGGGTGGGACTGTTTGCCCACAGCTCCCTTCGTCTCCCTCCATCCTGAACACTGGGAGCTCTGTGCAGCGTGTTCACATGCACAAACACATGCGCGCCGCACAGTAGCGACACCCGTCTCTCGCACCTCGGTGGAAAAGGTCTGCTGCGCCCTCGCCATCAGAGCCATAATCATCGGTCGTGCCGTGTCGGCCGCTTGATGCTCCGCTTTGCTTATTTATTTTATTCAGAAAAGTGCAGTTTAATCCAGAAAAAATGAAAATCCAAAACTTCAGATTCACATCTGGCCTCCAAACCAAAGTAAAGAGAAAGAAAACATCAGAAAGAGGCATCAAACGACAGTTTTTAGATACTTGATATTATTGAATAGGGCTGTAGCGATACACTAATACACTAATCTCGCGATACGATACACGATATTCGGCTCACGATACGATAGTGCTGGGCAATATGACGATATGTATCGTGGGGACAATATAAAAGTGTATATCGTGCCATTTCTCTTCTATCGTTTCTATCGTTTCTAACCTAATTTTATCAATTATTACAGCAAATATGTAATTAAATAACCTGCAATGATAAATTTGATAGAATCATATCTACTTCTACAAAGTAGCCTTTTATGTTTGCACTTTTATTCATGGTTAATGCCTTAAACAGAGTTTTCTTCAACCCTGATGTTTACTTTAGACACTTTATATTGGTTTGCAAACTTTGCACTACAAGGTTACAGATTTCAGAAAGTTGAAAAATAATTTTTGCTGCACTAAAATGTATGTTTGTGACAGTTCAGCTAAATATCCTTTCAAAATAAAGTTGAAAAGTAAGCAATGAAATTGTTGTCAAACTTTTCAGAGAATAACTGAAAACGTAGTTTATTATGGTATATCGTGATATATATCGTTATCGTGATATAAAATAGTCCATATCGTGATATATGATTTTTTTCCATATCGCCCAGCACTACGATACGATATATATCGATATTCATCTTACAATACATTTACATCATTTTCCGAAAGATTTTAAAGGGACAAAGTGATTTTGGTGACATCTTGTGAGTGTTCCAATGACTTTGTTTGAATTAATTGAGCTGAAAGCATCAATTCCACATTATATGGCTGACAGGCAGCTTGCAAATGCTGGACAAAATGAATAAAAGATGAGTTGAAGAAAAATAGTTTCATTTATTTAAACAGTGCAAATTGTTGCTTGCAAGCTTTTAAAGGTGGGACACGGGGGTTTTGGAAGAATCTTAGAATATAGATACCCGCGGTTGAAAAATCGATACTCGATAAATTATCGATATATATCGCAGAATCTATAAAAATCGCTCAGCTCTATTATTGAATGAATTCTTAAAATCTGAACGGCTCACTGCATGTGACGTTTTTGGACTCCAAGCTGTGCAATATTACGATACAGACCAGCTGAGTTGGTGATTTCATTGTGTTGCAGAATAACCGTGCTGTCGTTTGGATGTTGTTTTGCTTCTGATTTGATTTGATTTGCTTCTGATTTGATTTGAATTGATTTGATTTGATTTGAATTGATTTGATTTGATTTGATTTGCTTCTGATTTGATTTGATTTGATTTGATTTGCTTCTTATTTGATTTGATTTAATTTAATTTGATTTGATTTGCTTCTGATTTGATTTGATTTGATTTGATTTGATTTAATTTGATTTGATTTGATTTGATTTGATTTGCTTTGCTTCTGATTTGATTTGATTTGATTTGATTTGATTTGCTTTGCTTCTGATTTGATTTGATTTGATTTGCTTTGCTTCTGATTTGATTTGATTTGATTTGATTTGATTTGATTTAATTTGATTTGATTTGATTTGCTTTGCTTCTGATTTGATTTGATTTGATTTGCTTTGCTTCTGATTTGATTTGATTTGATTTGAGTCAGGGATTTGGTCTCAGATTTTGGACTGACTCAGCCTTAATAATAAGAGTCTTCGTTATAACTTTAATGACGTTGCTTTGCTTTGAAGCGGCAGTTGGAGACGTATGTTTTCTTGCCTCTTCTATAATACTTTTCTTTCTTTTTAAATTCTGCGAGGAACCTGTCTGAAGTTTCCCTCTTTGTTTCCTGCAGGATCCGACCTCAGCTGGCCAAAGAGAAGATCGAGGGCTGCCACATCTGCACGTATGTGATGCCCGGGGAGCCCCAGGTGGTCCTGGGTAAGGACAAGTCCTTCACCTACGATTACGTCTTCGACATGGACACTCAGCAGGAGACCATCTACACCCACTGCACGGAGAAACTCATCGAGGGCTGCTTCGAGGGCTACAACGCAACCATCTTTGCGTACGGACAGGTCAGCCAGCACGTCTGCACGCACTCGTTTAATCCAACCTGACAGAGCTTTGCAGCTTTTCTTCCTTTTTTTTTTTTTTTTATCAGCACGGTGCAATCGCAGGAATGTACGCACACACACCTCTCACACAGTCAGATTCAATGATGTCTCAAGTTTGCATTGCTCAAGGGAATAAAGCTGCTTGAAGAATCCGCAGTCCTTTTGGCAGCACGTGATACGAAGCTGGTTTTATTTCATATCATTTGGCAACTAACGAGGGATTGAAGACGCTGTATGTGTCAGAGCAGCCGACGTGCTCCAACGTGCTCTCACCACCACGGCTTTATATTAGATAGATTAACCCGAGAGGGAGAGATGTTGAAGGGGAATTTATCACCTAGTTGAAGGCAGGATTCCAGAGCTGGGATGCAAACTATGAAGTCGAAACATACACTATATGTCCAAAAGTACACACATATGAGCTTTTGTTCATCCCATTCCTAATCAATATGATGTGGCTCCACCCTTTAAAACAGCTTCAACTCTTCTGGGAAGGCTGTCCACAAGGTTTAGGAGTGTGTTTATGGGGATTTTTGACCATTTGTGAGGTCAAACACTGATGTTGGACCAGAAGGTCTGGTTCTCAGTCTCTGCTCTAATTCATCCCAAAGGTCTTCTATCAGGTTGAGGTCAGGACTCTGTGCAGGCCAGTCCAGTTCATCCACACCAGACTCTTCCATCCATGTCTTTATGGACCTTGCTTTGTGCACTGGTGCACAGTCATGTTGAAGAGGAAGGGACCAGCTCCAAACTGGTCCCACTAAGTTGGGAGCATGGAAATGTCCAGAATGTCTTGGTCTGCTGAAGCATTCAGACTGTAACTCAAAAACTCTCTGAGTCTGTTGCATCATGAATCTTCTATTTCTGTGGGCTGTGGTGAGCACACTGTTTGTGCTCCTCATCCCTCTGCTCCCCGCTCACTCTGCCGCCCTTCCTTACCCTCCTAAACCAATCAGACACGTCACTGTCAGTCACATGGCACAGAGACAGAGACAGTTGGGGCTGTTTCTTTTTGAACTGGTTGACTGTATCAGGGCGACTCTACGCTGCACAATTTTATGCTCTATGATTTGCATTTGTCTCGGGTACAGTGTCAGAATGGCATGTGCAGACTTTATGATGACAGGTCCTATGAAATCAAAATAAACGTAGCGTTACGTCATCAGCTTGCGTTGACAGTAAACAAAAAACACACGACCATAAACTGCTCTGCTGTAGCATTTATGTGTGCTGAAAATACTGGTGAAAGAGAAGAAGAACGTGTTCCTGGTCAGAAGAGGCCAACGTGAAATTGTTCAAGGTTGTAATTACTAGGGATGTCCCGATCACGTTTTTTGGGTCCCGATCCGATTCTGATCTTTTAATTTTGATGATCGGTCGATTTCTGATTTTTTCCGATCCGATTTCACTTTTTTTGAGTGGGCAAACAGAGTTTAATTTCCTGTGCATTTTATTTCCTGTGTACATTAATAAATAGGCCTGCATCCAAGCTGAGATTAATAGCTTTTATCATCTCATAAAATAAACAATAATTTATTTAAACACTCTTCTTTCTTTCTTTTTTGTTTGGGAGAATTATTATAAAACACATTTAGTTACAGAACAGTGACTGTTCAACAGTCTCAGTACTAAAGAACATAGCGCTTCCATTTAAATAGCAGCAGGTGAACTTGGCTAGCAGTTTAAGGCAATGAAAACACTAGCAGAAGTCTTTGCAATCACTGAAATCACATCAGAATAAAAATAACATAAAATATTAACTTAACTTCTTTCAAGACCCGCTGCACATGTTCGCGCACCTTTGTGTCCTTTGTCGTTCATGTAATGACGGGAACGAGGCTCGAGGTAATTAATGAGCCGGTTAAATGCCTTGTAAATGGGCTGGTCATCCTCGGTAATACATTCCGCGATTAGCTCGGTGATTTTTCTGTATTTCTCCGAGTCTTTCAGGAGTTTGTCCTTTCTTTTAAAAGTTTCACAGAGCGTTTGCTGCTGTAGTGCATCCGGCTTCAAAGCTGCTGCTGACGCCTGACAGAAGGCAACGTGATCGGTAGGATGGTGCTTTTTAAAGTGTCTGATTAGATTGGTGGTGTTGTAAACTCTCTTCTTACTTACCCCTCATGATATCTCAGCCTTAAACACGTTTCAAGTCGCAGTTTTATAGTGCTGCCACACTGCTGACATTTTTGCTAAAGTTTAGCCTGACACCGCCAGTCTTTAAACTTTTAAGGTGGATACAAGACAGCGCTGCTGGGAAACCTCATTTCAGTGCAAATGTATATAGTTTAAAAAATATTTTTGTTTGTGTAATATGATTACTTTATTAATTTGTGTTAATCATGATCACTTTTTGAGGAAAAAAATAATGAAAAAAAGATCGGCGTGTTATAATAATGTTGATCCGATCCACCTTAAATTTTTAAGATCGAAGGCCGATCCGATCAGGGGATCGGATCGGGACACCCCTAGTAATTAATATGTCATTTCAAGTTGCATTTTGATTGGCTAGTAAGTCGACGGAGTCTTGAGCTTCTAAAACCGTCAGAAAATCAGGTGGTCTTTGGTCACAAGATCAACAGGACAGCCATCGTCCAACCGTTCACATTGTAGGACAACGTAGGATTTGAATGAAAGAGGAAAAATATCCAACAGGGATAGGAGCCATAAGAAGATCTGGACAACCTTTGTGACGCTGTTGTAACAAGCAGGCCCTGAAACTGGCTGGAAGCCTCCCCCCTCAGTTCAGTCACTGCAAGCTAGGTGTTTCAGGTTGCGCCAACCCATGATGCTAACTGAAATGACTTTAAATGCATTCTGATCAAATCTGTCCAAACATCCTCATTTTCAACGTGGCTACCAAAACAACATCTGAAATGAGTGCTGCCACCGCTGAAATGAGGAGCTCCAGTGGGACCAGGCTAGACCAGTAGCCCGTGACTCGATGAAGCCTACTGGACGTGACTCATGAGTCTCAAGTCAACTGACTGCGAGTCCCAGTGGACTCGTTTCAGATATTGTTGGCTATTAGTCTGTTTATCAACTTGGAAGAGTCTTGGAATAATTTGAGGACCCGTCTGCCACAAGAGGTAGAAGCCGTAGAGCGGGAGACAGTCCAACTGTTGTCCTCTGGTTGGTCCCGCCCAGCAGACATGAAGATAGCTGGTTCAGGCTGCTTTAGTTCACCTCCAAACCATTGGAGACCAACCCCAAACCAGTCACAGCATTTCTGAGTACAGTTAGAAGCACAACAAGCTACGTTATCTTATTTAAAGATCACTGTGCTCTGTTGATCCTGCTGGCTCCGCCCCCTTTGACCAGCAGTGAAGACTTGAACAGGGATCTCCTACTACTGTGTTCACAGGCGTTTCATTAATGCAGGTTAATGACGCAGAGGGTGGTGGTATTGATGTTCTTCATCGCACCAAAAGCAACCAATCAAAGTTCTTCCTGCTCTATAAAGAGCTTTGAGTTAGTCCTGCCTCCACGTACGAGTTCCCTGGCCGCTCCAGCTGCGCCATCGATTGGCTGACGCATGTGTTTAAGTGAATTTACATGGATGTTCATTATTGGCTCAGAAAAAAAACTCAAATTTAATTTTTTTTGAGATACAGTGATCCCTTATTTTTCACGGTTAATGGGGACCAGCGCCCCTGCCATGAAAATCAAAATTTGCAAACTGGAGCCGTAGCCTATTTTTGGCTCGTAATTAGCGGCTAACATGCTAACAACAACAAAACAAAAAGTCCGGTTTTCTCTGCATGGAACGGGAACTTTATTCTGGCACTGCAGGAACTTGTAACATCACACAGGTTGTATTGTTGGGCTCCTGTCGGTTAACAGAGAATGTAAATCTATACACGCTGGGCTGCTGTTGATGCGCACTACACTTTTCATCTAACTCTGTTTTCATTCTGCCGTCCCACGACACACACACTACATTACCCATAAGGCTAATGATGGCACCTTCTTAAAGGGGCCAGGCTGGCTCACAACATTTCTTCGCTGTGAGAGAACGCGCAGAACATCCTGTGATGTTTCCGCTATTTATTCTTGATTTTTTATTATATTATATATTTCTGAAAAATCCGCGAATCATTAAACTGCGAAACTTAAAGCACGAATTGGCAAGGGATCACTGTATTTGGATTTTATGAAAGAGTTTGACGCAGACTTCCCATCAGCATCTCTTCTGCTGGTTTGTTTGTTGCCTTTATGGTTGAAGAGGAATCAGACACATTAGCATTCGCGGTAAACTGACACCAGGAGGACAGACAATGTTACGGCCCCTTGTTTCCATCAAGGTTCTCTTTTCACGTGCAAATTGAACTTGGAACTGAAAAAAAAAAAGGGTTCAATGTGAATTTGCAGGACTGAACAGCCAGACGGTGGTTTGTGTGCTCCTCCTCCTCCTCCTCACCTCCCCCCTGCTCCTCATTATTTTACCGCCTCTCATTGTCCCCCTTCTGTTCCTGTCGCGGAGCCTTTCACGGGCCGCCGTGGAGTCGCGCCCACGGAAACAAAGAGGCGGCGCGGCCGTCACACAGGTGCGCTGGTGAAGAGTAAAACAGTAAAAACGAGTCACGCCAACGCCCGTTCACGTGCACGCTCACCACGGGGGCTGCCGGGGGCTTTCTGAGGGGCTTCAGGGGGGATGAGGGGGGGCGACGTGGGTTTGAACCCAGAGTTGCATTCCTCTTTTTGTCACCATGGTGATCAGCCCATCTCCTCTGCCCCCCCTCACCCCTCCTTTTCTCCAAGACTGAGGACTGAGAGCAGCTCAAGTAAAAAAAAAAGTTTTTTTAAATGTTGGTGGGTATCAAGGGTTGGTATCTGTGTAAACGTTTGTGCATGTTCTGCCTCCCGTCCAGACGGGCTCCGGTAAGACGTACACCATGGGGACCGGCTTCGACGTGAACATCGGCGAGGACGAGCTGGGCATCATCCCCCGGGCCGTCAACCACCTGTTCAGGGGCATCGAGGAGCGCCGGCAGGCCGCCACCGAGCAGGGCAGGCCCGTCCCCGAGTTCAAGATCAACGCGCAGTTCCTGGAGGTACAAAAAAACTAAAATATTCAGGACAACAACGAGTTTTAAAAGCAGAAGCTCTCACATGTTTCCAGAAGCTGACGCCTGGGGTCTTGGGTTACGGCGCAGGGTCAGGCTGTCGAAGCGCCCAGATGACCCAGCGGCCATTAAACTGTCAGTTTGTCTCCGAGGTCGGGTCCTTTTATTTTTAACTGGCAACAAGTGGCTGCTAACAGCTGGAGAGGAAGCAGCTGAGAGGACGAGACGAGGCTGGGAAACAGGAATGACTCAGCGCGGCGCTAACGACAGAATCCATTTTCTTTTTATGTCCCTTTTCTTGTTTTTTAATCCTCTTAATGCTTTCAGCTCTACAATGAAGAGGTGCTGGACTTGTTCGACTCCACTCGGGACCTCGAGACCAGGAGGCAGAGGTCCAACATCAAAATCCACGAGGACGCCACCGGGGGCATCTACACGGTGGGCGTCACCACCCGCACCGTCGCCACCGCGGCCGAGGTAACGCGCCTTTAAAACCCGCCGTAAACACTTTTACTTTTACAGTCAGGCTACGATGTAGCATCACCAGAACCGTCAGTAGGGGTGAGTATTGGCAAGAACCTCGCATTATGTATGATGCATGATACTTGGGTCACGATATCGCGATATATTGCGATATTCTACCCTGTTAATATCAAAATTAAAAGCAGAGATGAAAAATTAAATTGCTGTATATGTTCATCAGATGATATTGATCATTCAGAGGACAAATTGAGTCAAAACTATTTGCTTCAAAACAACCTATTTATTGTTTATTATTAGTGTTTTTGAAAAAAATCGATATTATGGGGCTGCCCAGCTATTCAGCCATATTGGCAACAGATCACATGAGTAATACAAAATATTTTTGGTGATGAAATTAACAGCTCTTTCTCCACAATTTACCTGTGTAATGTCGCACCCCATATCCTGGGACGAGATGAATATCTCTTAAAAAATATTATTAGCAGCCAGTAAGAAAACTGTAACCCGAAGCTGGCTGCAGGCCACGCCTCCGGCAGAGTCTGACTGGATCAATATGGTGAGCAATATCCAAAACATGGAAAGAATTACCTTTTTGTTAAATCTACAGACTGATAAATATTTGCGCTATTGGGAAAAATGGATTGCGTACATGTCCAAATCATTGTATTTTACTACACCAGTATAATGTCTGAATAAATGTATAGGTGACCAACTGTTCGTTCCATGCATCTCTGTTTGTTGTCTATGTTCCTTCTATAAAAATAAAGAACAAAAAAAAAAAAGAAAAAATCGAAAATCGCGATATATTGCCAATATATATTGCCGATATATTGTCTACCGACTCCTTCTAGTCCTTCTCCCGCTGCTTCATGGCTGGTCCATGTTCAGAATTAACTGAAGGACTTTTCAGAAAAGCTCTGTGGAGAAGTTTTCTCAGGCCTCCAGCTGCTCAAGTCTGGTCCCAGTAATCTGAAGCCGTGGTCTCCAAACAGCTGGTGAGAGAAAAGTTCACATCACGGATGGCCTTGAAGCTCCAGATAGGAAGGACAGGAGATAGGAAAGACGAAGTTGTTTCGGTCAGTGAGGAAATTGAGAAGTGGTGGTTAGCAGGAATCTGGAAGTCTGGAAGAAGAGAACTTCTCACAAGAAACCCTTCACGTGTCTTTACCCAAAATTAAATGGTCAGGTTGAGCTTTTTGTGGGGCAAAAGTAAAAACCCGGTGGGCTTCAGTCGGCCCCCGTCTCCTGTCAGGCTCCTGTCTGAAGGTCTCCAGTATGGAGCCCCATTTGGGTCATAATTCAATGAATAAATTAGTTTATTATTATGAAATACGTATCCATTATTATGAAATATTTCCCATTATTATGAAAAAAATGTAATTATTATGAAATATATTTTTATTATTATTTAATCTTAGTTTAATGCATAATAGTTTATTTCAGAATGGCTTTTTTATTTAATAATTAGTTTTTACATAATGGCTTCCTTTTTCATATGAATGAGCTTTTACATAATAATGACATTTTGCCACTGGGCGGGGCCAGTGGTTGACCTGCACGCTCATTGGCTGATCCTTCTCCATTCTACGCTCTGACATTGACTAGTTGGTGGGGGACTCACATCGAGCCTGTTGGCTACCTCTCGGAGTAAGTCAGAAAAAGATCTTTCTCCTGTTGCCATGGCGTCAAAATCAAGTTTTCCCTACATTTTGTGCTACGTTTCTTAGTCGATGTCAACTTTTAACCGTAAACTGAGGTGCATTCTGCCCCCTACTGGCCTGGAGTATATACATTGCACCTCTCGCCCACTATCGATATTCACTGTTCTGTTGCTTATGCCTGAATGAAAGAGCAGCCAATCACATAAATGGCTCCGCCCTCTCTGCTGTGATTGACACAAAAATCATTCTTATGAGAAACAAAGCCATTATTATGTAAAAGCTCATTCTTATGAAAAATGAAACTATTATCATAATAATGGGAAATATTTCATAATAATAAACGCCTGTATTTCATAATAATAGACTAATTTATTCATTGAATTATGGCTCAAACGGGGCTCCATACTCCAGAGGCAGTATGGACCTGTGGAGGTCGACCTCTCTGACCTCCATGGCGGACCGTCTTTGTGAATATCGTACCGTGACGGGAGAACCCGCACGTCGTCGTAACTCCGTCCGTCTCCTTCTTCTCACCTCCCTCAGATGATGCAATGTCTGAAGCTGGGCGCCCTGTCTCGCACCACCGCCAGCACCCAGATGAACGTCCAGAGTTCACGCTCCCACGCCATCTTCACCATCCACCTGTGCCAAGTCCGAGTCTGCTCTCCGGATAACAACGTGCGTACGGCGGTCAGACGCCGCGCCGCCTCCTCCGCCGAGGGCTGCGTTTCCTCCTGTTTACCTTCCGTCGTGTCTTCTTCTCTTCCAGGACAACGTGACGGATAACCGGCTTGCTAACGACTCTGAGATCAACGAGTTTGAGACGCTGACGGCCAAGTTCCACTTCGTGGACCTGGCTGGTTCCGAGAGGCTGAAGAGAACCGGAGCGACGGGAGACCGAGCCAAGGAGGGCATCTCCATCAACTGTGGCCTGGTCAGGAAACACCGCTGCTGTCATAAGTCACTCAGCTGAGCTTCAGTGTCTGTGTGGGCGTTTGTTGGAGCGAGAGAGACCCCTGCTGGCCAGATTAGGAATTACACCGCTCATTTAGCCTGAACGTTTCTGTTTTGTGACGTCTCAAAGCTCCTCTCTTTCCTCAGCTGGCCCTGGGAAACGTCATCAGCGCTCTGGGAGACAGAAGCAAACGCTCCACCCATGTGCCTTACAGGGACTCCAAACTCACCCGGCTGCTGCAGGACTCGCTCGGCGGAAACAGGTTCGTGCCACTCAGCTGTAGTGGAACATAAAAAAAAAAAGATTCCTTGAAATCAGTGACATTAAAACTTGACATCATCAATGTCATGAAAACCATCAGTCCTGCCTTCCAGCAGCTGGAACACATATGATGCCCCAGCAGCAGAGGAAACGTTAAAGGGTTTATGGATCATGAGAGATTATGGATCTCTAGTCTTTAAAAAGCTAAATAATGGAGGTACTGATTCATATTTTAAAAGACCCCTGGATGGAATCAAAAATGGTGCCATCCTGTCATTTCTTTTGTTAGGCTCATGTCGTATGAAAACATTTATTTGCGTCCACACAACGTGGTTTTTAAACACCATGTGGTCAAACAGACTAAAGAACACTGATGGTGGTCTGATCTGCTTTTTGAACACATTTTATTTACCGCAGTTTTTACTTTACAGCAGACCACTGGAGATGTATTTTTTACTAATTTTTTATTTAAACTAGTCCTGTAATGATACATGGTGTGATTATGTGTACTGATGTATTGATTTACATCGATACATATCAGTTTAATGATGGATGATACAAACTGAAAGTATCATCAGACATCAGAGCATGTAGGAACATAAAGGAACTAAACGTCATTGAACCGTGTAGCAGATCAGAGAAATAGAAATGTAATATTTTAGTGACTGTTATTTGAAATCAACATATGACATCGTCGCATATCGACTCCTTCATCCAATCGAATCAAAATCGTATCGTGACAGACGTCTGCAGACATCAAATTACCATCCAGTTAATGGATGTAGCATCATATTTATTTATTTATTTTATTTGTAAAGCATCAAGTATTGAGATGAGACTTGTGATTTTTACCCCTAAAGCTTTCTCTGGTCTCTGGTCTCTGATCTGGTCTCTGGTCTGGTTTCAGGTCTCTGGTCTGGTCTCAGGTCTCTGGTCTAGTTTCTCTGGTCTTGTCTGGTTTATCTGGGTTTCTCTGGACTGGTCTCAGGTCTCTAGTCTGGTCTGGTTTCTCTGGTCTAGTTTCTTGTCTGGTTTCTCTGGTCTGATCTCAGGTCTTTAGTCTGGTTTCTCTGGTCTGGTTTCTCTAGTTTCTCTGGTCTGGTCTGGTTTCTCTGCTCTGGTCTCTGGTTTCTCTGGTCTCTGCTCTGGTCTGGTCTCTTGTCTCTGGTTTGATCTTAGGTCTCTGGTTTCTCTGGTCTATCTTCTGGTCTGGTCTATCTAGTTTCTCTTGTCTGGTTTCTCTGGTCTGGTTTGGTTTCTCTTGGTTTCCCTGTAGAGATGCGCGGATGCCGTATATTTTAACCCGCAACCGCTTCTTAAAATCTCTATCCGCCCGCTATCCATTTGCAGGAACGTTTTTTCACCAATTTTCAAAACCGAACCGACCCGCCACCCTTTTTAATAATATGTAAAATATTTTTTCTTATTATTATTATTTGAGTGCTTCAACCGCAACCCGCCCGATTTTAATTAAAGTATTATTTTTTGACGAGTCATCTGCCCGATATGCGGATTATCCGCTCCGCCCGCGGGTGCGCGGTTCAACCGCGCATCTCTATTTCCCTGGTCTGGTCTCTGGTCTGGTCTCTGGTCTTGTGTGGTTCCTCTGGTTGGTCGGTTGTCCAACGGCGCCCTCTTGTGGATTCAAAGTTTCCTCCAGAGGATCCAGACCAACAGGAGGCTCAGACGACTGTCCAGACCGTCAGTTCATCTGTCTCAGACAGTTTCTAGCCCTCTTTAGTGTTTCAGTATCTCCAAGTGTCTTTGGTTCTTCATGAAGTCCAGTAATTTCCCCATTTTGTTTTCTGACGCGGTTGTTTGCAGAATGAGAAGCTGCATCACCAGCTGAAACATGTGAATCACTGCAGTTCTTAAAGCAAAGCTTTTACCTCTCTGCTGGGTCAAATCCAGGCCCAAATTCTGGGGGGTTAGACTTGAACAAAAACCCATCTGGATTCTGACCGACTCTCCGGGTCTCATCATTGTTCTCCATTTATTCTCCAGCCAAACGGTGATGATCGCCTGCATCAGCCCGTCGGACCGCGACTTCATGGAGACCCTGAACACCCTAAAGTACGCCAACCGGGCCCGGAACATCAAGAACAAGGTGGTGGTGAACCAGGACAGGGCCAGCCAGCAGATCAGCGTCCTCAGGACTGAGATCGCACGGCTGCAGATGGAGCTGATGGAGTACAAGACGGTGAGAGGAAGATGAAGATGAAGATGAGGACACCAGAGCAGATGGCACGGTGAGAAGAAACGATAACGGCTCTGCTCCTCCACATCCAGGGCAAGCGCCTGGTGGGGGAGGATGGCATGGAGGGCATCAACGACCTGGTCCACGAGAACTCCATGCTGCAGACGGAGAACAACAACCTGAGGGTGAGGGTGAAGGCCATGCAGGAGACCATCGATGCCCAGAGAGCCAGACTGACGCAGGTCCTCAGTGACCAGGCCAACCAGGCTCTGGCCAGAGCAGGTGGGACTCTGCAGGTGCATTATTTCCATCTTCCACCAGTTTAAATGTTCCACGTTAAATACCTCATGGGACACCTGCATCATCTAAATAACCTGGTGGTGTGTCGACTGTTTATTAAATTAGTTATTTAGGGCTGGGCAAGTTAATGCATTATTATCGCGTTAACTCATGAATTTATTAACGGCGACATTTATTTTATCGCACGTTAACGCATGTTGCTCACATGCTTTTGTTTTGAAAAGTCTGTTTCTGGCTGCTGCGGAACCGGAAAAGAATCGGCAGGTAAACATGTGGAAAAGCTAAACGGACATGGAGAACGGTAAAAATCTGTGAATTATACAGTTCAGTTAGCAACTCAGGTAGAAATATTAACAATTCTGTCCAAAAATAATAATTCTAGACTGCATCAAAACTTTGGCGTCATTCCTCCATGTTCCATCAGATCTGCTCCATGTGTTCACTGTCCTGCTGTTCTCTAGCTGGTTACTTGAGTGCGGCTCCATCTAGTGGCACTGATGTGTAATGACAACAGAAAGTCCAGTCCTCCATTATAAAACAAATTCAGTCCCTGAGGCCTGTTTTTTAAATTTCGTGTTTTTGATCCAAGTCCAAAATTGAAATATAAAAAAAGAGGCATTATTTTATTTTTTTGTGTTAGATTAAAAAACAAAAAATGTAATAAAATGTCACTTTTTAATTTTTTTATATTTTTGATTGACAATTGAAAATGGAAAGAATGAATGATACACAGGTTGATAAAGTTACTGAACTTTAACATGGACATTTTCATTTTAAAGTTCTCCCAGACGGAGGATTCAACAGAAACAAGGTTATTTGTAACAACTGACAAGTTGAACTCCCCGTTAAAAGTTTCTGCTGTTACCTCAGAAATGACCTGTTTTAATGTTCTGATTGTGGCTCAGGATTTTGTTGGTAGACTTTTTTTTATCTTTCATTAAAAAACAGGATGACATTAATGTCCTGGCAGTGGCAATTAGCTTTATTTTATTTTAGATTTTTTAAGATGAGATTTACACTAAATATGTGTTACTGACAAGTACTGATGTTAAAAGTGTTTTAACAACAAATGTTATGGCACTTTAGTTTATATGGCAGCAGAACATTTCAATAAAAGTGACCTTTACATTACTTTTGAATTCATTATATATATTTATATATATTATGCGATTAATCGTGATAAATCAGGGAAATAATGTGACTAATCGCGATTAAAACATTTTATCGTTGCCCAGCCCTAGAGTTATTAATTTATGATCCAGACCAGAAGGGACTGGGACACACAGAGACGTCAGACATGTCCGACCTCATCGTCTTCGTTTTATTTGTCAGCACGCGTCCACTTTCATATTTAAGGCTTCCGACACATTTAAGAACATCTGGGACTGATGTTAGAGGCTGCAGGGCAGCGGAGCAGTTCTGGTCCGGTCTGGTCCGATTCTCCCTGGAAACACGTCATTTCAGGACTTCAGTAGTTTTTCTGCTGAGTCCTTTGTGACGTTTACACCAACTTAAATGAACATCCTCATTAGTTAATTTTCTTAATTGCCCCTGTAGCAGTTGGAGGTCCTGAGGAGACTGAAATAACTGAAATGTTCTCCCAGTCTTCATTTTTACATCTTTTGTTCAGCTTTAATGGAGCCTTAACTGTGTGAAAGTTGATAATGGGATATAACTCCACACTGCTGAAGACGATGGCTTTGGAATTGATCGCTGATTAGAAGCTAAAGCCTCCAGATCAGTTATTTATTTCTAATTCAGTTCTAGAAATCAGCTTTCCTCAGAGGAACTTTGGTTCAGTTAAGGTTCCCGTCGTTCTTGATCTTGTTTGGCTGTGATTTTATCATAAAAACTTTGCATATTAGTTAAAAGGTTGAAAAGCAGTTATTCCTTTTTACAGGTGAAGGCAGCGAAGAAATTGGGAACATGATTCAGAACTACATCAAAGAGATCGAGGAGCTCAGGTTGGTATGGAAAGTCTTTTCCAGAGTGATGTTGCCTTCACAGGCCCGAGGTCTGGTGATCAGCCGTCTAAAACGACGTCTCGATCGTTGAACTCAGAGCGAAGCTGCTGGAGAGCGAAGCCGTGAACGAGAACCTGAGGAAGAGTCTGTCCCGGGCCTCCACTCGCTCCTCGCTCTACGCCGGCCCCGGATCCTTCCCCGGCCTCCACGCCCCGGAGAAGGAGTGCAGCGAGGTCATCCAGATGGCCAAGAAAGACCTGGAGAAGCTCAAGAAGATGGAGAAGAAGAAGAAGAAGAGGTAGAGTGCTGGCAATTCTTTTTTCTTTTTTTGTTGTTGTTATAGATTGCAACCTCATTCTGCCTCATTTCCTGCCAACAAAAGTGATTTTAATCTCAACAGGCCGTTTGTTCAGTAGGAGACGCTGGGTAGTTTTAAGGTTTGTGTGTTGCCTTGGTGAGGGCGTGTTCGGAGGAAGTATCTGCTGATTCTCTGCATTAACGTGTGCTGGACTGAAACAAACTGATGATGACAGATGTTACTGGTGACAGATGTTCTCTCACGAGCCTCGGCACGCTGTAGCGCCTTGATTATTTTTCATTTCGCTGCGAGCGTGGCACATACGGGTGTAAACGTCTGCGTGTGTGCAAATAGAAAACAAATCCTCTTTCATTCTAAGGTTTACATACAAGTGTTGACTTTAAAAAAGAAAAATCCCAGGCCTTAAATCAGTTAGATTTAAACTAAGCCGGTCCTGAGCAGCCAGACTCAGTCACTTTGTGAAAATTCTCTTGTTGGAAGTCAAAGTCAGATCCAGAACCACCAGGCTAATCCTTTGTATCAAAGAAGAAAGCAATAGAGGCTCCACGAAATGGTGTTATTTTTATCCACTAGGTGGCAGTAATGCATTACATTTGGAGCTTTTTGCAGACGCGACCACCTCCCATAAACAAAGCAAAAAAAAAAAAAAAAGCCAAAACAAGTGGGGCAGATCATTTATTTTCTACCTTCAAACAACCATCATGTTCTTCTGTAATGGTGCTCCATATCCATCCCTTCATGGCTGATGAGATCAGCTGCAGAAGGAGGCAGGAGGAAGAAACGGCAAATGTGACGAGGAGCCGAGCAGAAACCAAGACACAAACCCACTGGGTGATCAGAGGATGGACTAAAGGGGAAGAAGGGATACACAAACACACAAATACAAGAACAAACAGGCCTTCAGAGTAAAATGAGAAGTAACTAAGAAGTGCTAAGGAGCACAAAAGCAGACCAACATCCTAAACGAGTCTCCAGGTAAAGTTCAGATCTTAACCTGGCTGAAATGCTGTGGTGGGACTTAAGAGAGCTGGTAAAATGTAAAGAAGAGTCGACCAAAACTCCTCCCCCATGACGTGAGACTCATCACAGAAGCTTCAATCATGAAGTCTTTGTAATTCTTCATAAACGCTGCAGAAAACTCTAAATTCCAACGGATTTTCAGGCTAGCAGCTCATTATTTAGCACAAACCCCGCCCACAGACCATTCACGTGATCTCGAAACGTCCGGGTAAACTCATAATCTCACGAATCCAGCTGAGGAGGCGGCGCTGGCAGGCGCTCCGCTTTTGAAATGAAATCAGGTCAAAACCTGGAGCGCGACTGATTCACGACTATGAAACCAGAACTTAATGCAGATGTGCATTTCTTTGAATCTAATCAACCCGCTGACACTTTAAGAAAACATCAGAATTACAACATTTCGGTTCATCTCGATTCATCTCGTCTTAGTCTTTGTTCGGTAAATAACGACGCGGTGGAGTATGTTGTTAGAAAAGAGGGTGCACTTTCTTTTTCACACGCCTGTCCGTAACAGGACCAGAGCGTTTTTAAGAGCTGATGATTGTTTTTGGCGGGAAGTCGGTTTCTCGTCTCCTCCGTCTCCAGGAAAAGGATTCACCAGTGATCGTAGTGTCTTTGTGAAAGTCTCTTGGTCTTTCCTGCTGCTCAGTCTCACTCTGTCTCTGTCCCTCTGCTGTCTCACAAACCTTCTGCACTCACCCCGAAATCTCTGGCCCGTCTACAACCCCCCCGTCCCCCGTCCTCCCCCCACCTCCTCCATCCCTCCCTCCAAAGACTGAGGCGATACGAGGAGGATCAGGACCATGAGGTTGAGCGTGACAGGTTTGACTCTTCCCGCCCAGGAACGAATCTAACAGCAGAATCACTCACCAGCAGGGGGCGTCCTAATTTAATTACGCGTCCTTGTGTCCACTAACACAAATGAGTTTCAGATCAACTACCATTTTCTGTCCCTGTTAGCGGTTAAGAGCTCCTTCCTCTTTCTAACCTCTCGTTCCAGCAGAAAGTCGGTTGTATTTGCTCAGCGTATCACAGATACACGTTTCAATCATTTCACTTTCATTCCTTAATCGCAAAATCTTTGACTAGTCATGGATTAATCACATGTGCTGCTGATCTGTGAGGTGCATGTCCCCTCTGTCTGTTTTGGTCCTGATTCAAACCTGACGCTGTTTTCTTGACTTCAGCGCCGTCAGAGAGGAGGTCCCAGACAACGACCAGGAAGGAGCCAACGAGGAGGCCGAGGGGGTAGGTGGAGGTTCGGCCGTAAAACTGCTGGATTTCTGTCAACGTCCCGCTTCAATGGTTACGTTTCCACCTTCAATTCACCAGGAGAGCAGCGACCACGAAGACGGCGACGACGCAGACGGAGAGGACGAGGACTTCGACTTGGAGGAGACGTCCGAGTCCGACTCAGAGGAACTGGACGAGAAAGGTAAAGTATTACGTGAGTAAAGTCATAGATCGAGGGTGGGCTCGAAGTCGGAGCTGGCTGATGTGTCGATGCGCAGAAAACGTCCAGGCCGACCTGGCCAACATCACCTGCGAGATCGCCATCAAGCAGAAGCTGATCGATGAGCTGGAGAACAGCCAGCGGCGCCTGCACACCCTCAAGCAGCAGTACGAGCAGAAGCTGACGATGCTGCAGAACAAGATCAGAACACGCAGCTGGAGAGGGACAAGGTCCTGCACAACATGGGTGAGGAGTGTTGGTTTTACTGGATCTCAGCGCTGCATTCGATACAGTTGACCACATTATATTGCTCCAACAACTGGAGAACTGGGTGGGTCTCTCTGGTGCTGCACTAAACTGGTTCAAAGCGTACCTGGAGAACAGGAAGTACTTTGTGTCAGTAGGCAGCTTTACATCTGACCAGACAAAAATTACATGTGGCGTTCCCCAGGGTTCCATCCTGGGGCCTCTTCTGTTTAACATCTACAGTCATGGAAAAAATTATTAGACCACCATTTTTTCTTCACTTTCTTGTTCATTTTAATACCTGGTACCACTAAACGTCATCATGTGACTAAAACAGACAGAAAAGAAAACACTGAATGCATAAAAGCAGTGTTTTTGGCAGTGATTTAGGTGTCCAGTGATTTAGGTTATAATCAAGAAAACCATGGAAAATGGTAAGATATCAGCTCTTAAATAAAACTCTTATGAGCAATCTTTGTGGTTATCGTTATGTTTGTCCAAACAAATGTACCTTTAGTTGTACCAGGCATTAAAATGAACAAGAAACTGAAGAAAACAAGGGTGGTCTAATAATTTTTTCCATGACTGTACATGCTCCCACTGGCCCAGGTTATAAAGAACAACAATATTAGTTACCATAGCTACGCTGAGGACACACAGGTATATATTACAATGTCACCAGGAGACCGAGGTCCTGTAAAGGCTCTCGGTAAATGCATAGAGGAGATTAATGACTGGATGTGCCTTGACTTTCTACAGCTGAACAAAAACAAAACTGAGGTGATTGTTTTTGGAGCCAAAGAGAAATGACTGCAGGTCTTCACAGAGCTTGAATCTATAGATCTAAAAACCACCAATCAGGTCAGAAATCTGGGTGTAGTGATGGACTCAGATCTAAACTTTGAAAAACACATAAAGACAATCACTAAATCAGCCTACTATCACCTGAAGAACATCTCGAGGATAAAAGATCTGATGTCTCAGCAAAATCTGGAAAAACTAGTCCACGCATTAATTTTCAGTGGCTTGATTATTGTAACAACGTTTTTACTGGTTTATCTAGAAAATCAGTTACAGCTGCAGCTCATTCAGAACTCTGCTGCCAGAGTTCTCACTGAGACCAGAAGAGTGGACCACATCAGTCCAGTTCTGAGGTCCTCACACTGGCTGCCTGTCCATCAAAGGATAGACTTTAAAATTCTGTTGCTGGTCTATAAAGCTCCAGAATCCATCAGTGACCTCCTGACCCAGTATGAACCCACCAGACCCCTCGAGTCATCTGGATCCGGTTTGTTATCAGTCCCCAGAGTCAGAACCAGACATGGAGAAGCTGCGTTCAGTTTCTATGCTCTTCTATGAAGACTCACCTGTTCTCACCTGTTCTCAGCTGCCTTTAAATAAGATTTAATTCAGGAGCTCAAATCTGCACAGCCTTTTTAAAACTATTTTTTTCTGTTTTCCTTGTTTTTATGCTTTAATTCTTTTACTTTTTAATGCTTTCTTTTTCTGCGATGCTTTTAATGTTTTATGTAAATCACTTGTAAGTAAGTGTAAGAAATGTGCTATATGAATAAACTTGCCTTGCCTCCTCCTGCCTTCCTAACCCTCCAGGCTCAGTGGAGTCGGGCTCGGAGGAGAAGGCCAAACGGATCAAAGTGGAGTACGAGAAGAAGCTGAGCTCCATGAACAAGGAGATGCAGAAGCTGCAGTCGGCCCAGAAGGAGCACGCTCGCCTGCTGAAGAACCAGTCGCAGTACGAGAAGCAGCTCAGGAAGCTCCAGCAGGACGTGACGGAGATGAAGAAGACCAAAGTAAAGCCCGTGAAACGCCTCTCTCTCTCTTCAGACTGGCAGCAGTGCTGGTATTTAATTCCTGCTGTGTCCGGTTTGTCCACCAGGTGTCACTGATGCGCCAGATGAAGGAGCAGCAGGACCGGAGCAGAGCGAACGAGTGCCGGAGGAACAGAGAGATCGCCTCCCTGAAGAAGGACCAGCGCAGGGCGGAGGTACGTTACGGTACAAAGGTACATTAAAGTTACGTATTATTCTGTTATTTTACATTTTATATCTCCTCCATCTCCTCTCACAGCACCAGGTGAAGCAGCTGGAGGCTCAGAGGAGACAACAGGAGCTGATCCTTCGCAGGAAGAATGAAGAGGTTGCAGAGACTCACCTGGAGGAGCTCAGACCAGGTCTGCACCTGCTCCTTTTATAACCCGTCTGTCTGTGTCCAGGTGAACGCCCTCCGGCGCCAGGTGAGGCCCGTGTCTGGGAAAGTGACCAGGAAGGTGAGCTTACCCGAACCTCTCCAGGAGCCTTCACACAGAGGGATCCCGGGAAAACAGCAGCTATCGGGGGCCAGCCCTTCCAACGGCGCCAGGTGGACCGTCCGGACCTCGTCTGCAGCTTCCAGGTCCGAAGTCCAGTCCGAGCTCTGACGCCGTCGCCTTTTCCTTTTCAGGAGCTCTCCGGTGCGGATGGGAAGCATCTACCTCAACAGGACAGCCAGGGCTAAGTGGCAGTCGCTAGAGAGGCGCGTCAGTGACATCATCATGCAGAGGTTGACCATCTCCAACATGGAGACGGATATGAACCGTCTACTCAAGGTGACTGACCCATTTTAGAACATATTCTCAGTCGTGTTACGCTGAAGGTAAAGCACATGTCAAATTAAAACTCTCCTCGCCGTCCCCGCAGCAACGGGAGGAGCTGACCAGGCGGAGGGACCGGGTGTCCAGGAAGAGGGAAAAGATGGCGTCGGACGGCGCGGACGCAGACCGGTCCCTGGCTTCCCTGAACGAGGAGCTGGAGTCCCTGAACGCCAACATCGATTACATCAACGACAGCATCGCCGACTGCCAGGCCAACATCATGCAGATGGAGGAGGCCAAGGTGCACGTTTCCCTCCTAAACATGGCAGCCGTTAAAACTGATTTGCAACACTTGATGAATGAAAGTAAGCGTGAAAGCGTGTGTTTATGTAATCAGTTCCACCGCTGGCGAGCAAAGAAAGTCCGAAACGACATGGGTCCAATAAAAACTCTACAGCCGCCAGATCATCCCATTAAGAAAAGAAAGAAGGAAAAACATTGTGATGTTTTCAGTGATTGATTGACGCCACTGAACTGAAAGTGTTACTTTGGGTTGCAGGAGGAAGGAGACACCGTGGACGTGACTGCCGTCATCAGCTCCTGTAACTTATCAGAGGCCCGCTTCCTTCTGGACCACTTCATGACCATGGCGATCAATAAGGTACCGGCCGTCCTCCTGGACTCGGGTCAGTCGTCTGCCATTTAGTCACATCTTTTTTTTTTTACAACCTATGGAGGTTTTTTGTAGCTCCAGTGGCCAGTATTCAAAGTAAATGGACATATAGATTTAGATCTCTTGGAGGTTCTCATCCTGGCTTCTTCTCACTAGACTGAAAACTGCCCCAGTGCATGCTGGGGGATCACATTTCAGCGAGTCAGCGGACTGAAGATTTCTATCCAAAAAAAAAAACAAACAAACTACTTCAAATCTGGTCCTGAACCCAGTAGAGCATCTTTGGAGACTCAGGGCCCGATCTTCCGTCAGATCTCTTAAAGCTGCTATTTAGGGATAGCGGGTAGCGGGAGAGGTGTTCCCCCACAAAGAACGCAATCTTCCACCTTGCTAAACCCGCTATCCCACCTGCGCTACCCGCTACATTATCTGTAGGAGTGGTTAGGGCGTTCCACCTGTTAAACCAATCAGTGCGTCAGCAGCCATTGCCTTTAAGAGCAGGTTGTGCTACCCGCTAACCGCTATGGAGCATCTTTTCATCTAGACAGGGTAGCTCGTCTGGACTCTGCTGTAGAGCTTCCTCCTCTCTTCCTTCCTCCTCCTCCTCTGCACTGATATAGACATATAATATTTTCTACACAGACAATTACCTATCAGCTACCTGAAAGTCCCAGATAGTCGGTGTCCTCCCAGTAAACACGCTCTGGTCGTCTATGGTTTAACTGGTGAGCAAGCCGTCTAAGACGATCTCTGCTATTTTCTCAGGGGTTCAACTGAGGCCAAATCATGCTTTTTATACAAGAGTTAATTCCAGAGGTAGAGACGTTTGTGCACGTCCACATGTGACCAGGTGGACGCACATTGATGCCATTTGGACACGCTCTTGTACGTGCCAACATGCAGGTTGCACGTCGTACAGAGTTTGTGAAAAGGGCAAAAGACACGCCCATTGCCACACCTACAAAGTGAGTAAGGGAGTTACGGGTAGCAGCTTTAGCGAGCGGAAGATTGCATTAGCGGTTAGCGGAGGTTCCTATATCCACAATTTGCGGGTAGCGGCTAGTGTTAACACGTAAGGGGAAGTGTACGATCGGGACCTCAGTGTTCAAAAAATAAAAAACAAAAAAATCCGAAAGGAAAATATCATGAATCATTGCTAAAACTGACCTGAATATTTAATTAAATGATGCATTTCAGACTTAAATGTTTCATAGATTATCAAAGCAGAAGAGCAAGTTTGAAGATGAAACGGTCTAAAACTCACAGCTCCACTCCATCATACTGATTTATAACAGCGCGTCTATTTTATCTACGTTTACCTCAGTTGTTTCTATTATAAAGCGCTGCAGCAAGTTATTAACAGTTTATCTGTTTATCTCAGTCTTGCTTCCTTTGTCACCATGGCTCCTGGCTCAATTAAACGCAATTAGACTTTAAGTGGAGGAACCTGATTAAATTTAGCCCTTATTAGATTACACAAGATTAGATTTGATGATAGCTAACTGGTCTAACCGAGAGCAGAAATAAAATCAGCGAAGGACGTGGAGGTAACGCTCGTTTCTACGGGTTAAATGAACGAATAAAACAGCTGGATCCTGCATCTGCTCCACCAGGGCCTGCAGGCGGCCCAGAAGGACTCGCAGCTGAAGGTGATGGAGGGCCGGCTGAAGCAGACGGAGATCAACAGTGCCACCCAGAACCAGCTGCTGTTCCACATGCTGAAGGAGAAGGCTGAGATCAATCCGGAGCTGGACGCCCTGCTGGGCAGCGCTCTGCAAGGTCGGGAGCCCCGGAGGATCGATGCCGCTCTCAACTCGTCCAGCACAATCGCATTTTCATTTTTTCAATCATCTTTTCTTTTACAAAGTGGCTGCACTTTACTTCACGGGCTCCGGTTTTCTCAGTGTGTTCGCTTAATCGTTTATCACCGGGATGAACTTTGGAAGTCCACAAAAAAAAAAAAAAAAAAAAATGTCGCTTGTGAATTAAAGTGCAGCCGTTTCTTGTTCTTTGGGTTTGATTTTGATTTGATTTCTGTTTGTTTTCTCTGTTCTGTTGGGGTGAACTCAGAGTTAGGGTACCTGTCACCTGGTGAGTAAGAGACGCGTAGCTGTCTGTGTTTGAGAGAGCGAGGTTCATGCACACTCCATGATTTCCACCATATTGACTTCCAGCTTACGAAACCTGAAAGAATCCGTTAAAGGGGACATATTATAACCTTCTGTGTGTCTCATCACACACTCACCTGAGGCCTTGATGAAGAAGAAAACCTCAGAAATGTGGTAGAAAAGCTTCCGTTTCAAACATGTCTTTACTGTTCATATCAGCCCGTTTTAGGGGGTGGAGTCAGCCACTTTACTCCGCCCCCTTCAACGTGGGAACGTGCACAAGTGGCAACCGTCCCACTTCTGATTAGGCATTTGCTGATTGTGCTAGTAAAAGTGGCATATTATGCTAGTGGCAGTGCTTGTTTTTTGCCCAAATTATGCTCAAATTATGCTCGGATTTCAAAATTGTGCTACTTTTTAAAAAAAAAATTATTTTGTGCACAAACTTCACAACTCACAAGACAAGTTTGAAAATGTATTTTATTAACCCTGGCCTGACGTTCTGGGCCCGGTTGTTCAAAACCTGGGTAATTTTATCCGGTGGTTAGGCCTATACGGCGGATAAATCTGCTACCCAGCGAACAAAAATAGGTTGCACAAAGCCTGGATAGTGTGGTGGATAACTATCCGCGGATAGCTTGCTAACCACGTGTAGCAGAGCGTGACACAGTTTGCCCAAGGTTTTGCACTCAAATGGCCTCCAGTTACCATGGTAAAGTATGCAAATTTCGAGTAAACAACGAACTGTGCGTGCGCTAGCAGCGCGCGCTGGGTTTCAAAACAAATAAAAACAAATACAGTGAAAACTAAACCATGCAGTTTCTGACAAAGCCCTGGATAACAAATTTAACATTGAATAATCTCACTCGTTTCTGAACCATGCAGTCCGGCTTGACTTCTCTAATTCATTCTCTAACAGTTAATTAGCGCTTGTTATATTGAAGCATCACACTTGCAAGTAATGGAACCAACTGTTAATAGTAATCTATCGTTTTTAGTAGCTGAGATCTTCGTTTTCCTTGAATTATTCTAAAATTGTGCTATGAAGACAAGAAAATATACGAATTATGCTAGCAGTGCTACTTTTGGAAAAAGGGCAAAAAATTATGCTCAATTCCTCAGATTATGCCAAAAATTATGCTAGCACAATCGGCAAGAGCCTACTTCTGATTAGTAGTTTTGATGCATCTCCTCTACTGACCACTAGGTGGTGGCTCCAAAACAGAGTAAATCCCTGCTGCATGAGTGGGTGGAGCTAAAGACGAGGAGCCTGAATGATTCTGTCCTTATCTGGGTCTGTGATGTCACTATTATTACCTTTATTTAAACTCGGAGATACATTGAGGTTAGAGACCTCATTTACAATGCAGCTGAGTGAAACAACATAAATAAGGGCACTTAGACACAAAAAAAAAGCCAAAGAGAAACTTACATAAAAGTGACGACAAGAATTTAAAAAACGCAATAAAATTACAATTAAAATAAAAACATGAATAATTAAAATTTAATTTAAATTTAGTTAAAATGTAGAAACAATAATCAGGTAAAACAGGAACAGCTAGAAGTAAAATGTGATACAGTTAAAGATTTAAATTGACCTATAGATAAAAATGATGAAAAAAATGATGACAACTAGGGCTGTGGCGATACACTAATCTTGCGATGCGATACGATACAATAAAACAATATCAGCTCACGATATGATATATATAAACAATACATTTACATCATTTTCTGAAAGATTTTAAAGGGACAAAGTGATTTTGGTGACATCTTGTGAGTGTTCCAATGACTTTGTCATTAATTAAACTGAAAGCAACAATTACACATTATATGGCTGACAGGCAGCTTGCAAATGCTGGACAAAACGAATAAAAGATTTGTTGAGAAAAATTGTTTCATTTATTTAAACAGTGCAAATTGTTGCTTGCAAGTTTTTAAAGTTAAGGGCACAATGGAGAGTTAAAGAACAGCTAGTGGCCTTCTTTGGCAGCTTTTTTGGCTCGATACTGAACATATGAGGTAGCTGCTAGCCATTTTAGCCACCAGGTTAAGTAAAAACAAACCATGGCAGCCAATAATTCAAGTCTATTGGAGCAACATTTAAGCCATCTTAAAATCTGAATCTGAAATCTCACTGGATGAGCAACCTTCAGACCTGAACCAGCCCAAACTTCAAAGATCTAAATAAAACTGCTCCATCAGGGAAGAAGTCATTCTTTTCATAATATGTCCCTTTTAAGAAAAAAACAACTACAGTTGTATGTAATTTTACAACTTATCTTCAATGCACGGATATTCAATTTAGATGCATTAACACATTACAAATCACACTAATAAAGTGACTCTTTTCTCACATTTGTTCTTGTCTCTTGTACCAAAGTTGACAGAGAAAAAAGAATATTTAGATAAAAAACAGCAACACGTATGTGCTGTAAACGGTCAAATGGATGAAATCTTGCAGTGTGCATCCCTGTTGAACTAACCCAGGTGGAGTAACTGTGCCGTGATGTGCATGATGTGTCGCCCCACCTGCTCGTCAGCCCCGCCCCCCTCCAGCAGGATGCTGGTCACCGAAACTAAACAGCAGTAAACGCCTGAACCAATCACAGCTCAGCGCTGCAGCCCTGCGCACACAGCAGTCTGTGTTTGTGTCTCTGTGTCTCTTTCATGCTTTCTCTGTCCCCCCCGACCCGTCTGTCCTCCCTGATCGTTCACTAGAACCAGTGATGGACTTTTGTTGTGAGCGGCTGCAGCTGACGTCTCTGTTGCGCGCACGAGCTAACGTCAAGGAAAGACGAGCGAAGCTTTTCCGAAGCTCAGCGGGCGTTGACGGATGTGTGCGTTTGTGTGCGTTTGTGTGCTTCCAGGTACCGATAACGGAGACGACACAGCAGCAGCGACGAGTCCAGTCCCAGTCCAGCTGCAGACGGCAGGTGGATACTGTCACACTCTCACATTACAAAAAACTAGAAAAGAAAACTGCAAATGGTGTTTTTAGAAAAGCAAAGCAGAAACATTCAGAAATGTAGTAAAGCCATTTGGCCTTTGGTTGTTGCATCGTCTTCGTTTGACCTCCATCAGTCCAGTACGTCCCCAGAGTTTAGTGCTTTTCTTTAAGAGGAGCAAATTAAAGATTTCCACTCATGTGTCACTTCCTTGCCGTCACGTCTCCGTACTTACCTGCTCGGGTCTCGGTGACCTGGAGGAAGCCTTTGTTCGTGTTATCAATAACAGGCGTCCTTCTCCTGCGTCAGTCTGACGAGCCTGAATGTGGAAAAAGGGTCAAGCTGAGTGACGGTTTCGTGCTTCTCAGAACCAGCAGCACTTTTTTCAGATATTTCAGCTCTGCTGACACTGAAGTTGAACAAAATTATACAAAATGACCGGTCTGTAAAAGGTGGAAAAGTGGGCACAGGTCTATGGAGCCCCGTTTGGGTCATAATTCAATGAATAAATGAGTCTATTATTATGAAATACAGGCGTTTATTATTATGAAATATTTCCCATTATTATGATAATGGTGTTGTTTTTCATAAGAATGAGCTTTTACATAATAATGGCTTTGTTTTTCATAAGAATGATTTGTGTGTCAATCACAGCAGAGAGGGCGGAGCCATTTATGTGATTGGCTGCTCTTTCATTCAGGCATAAGCAACAGAACAGTGAATATTGATAGTGGGCGAGAGGTGCAGTGTATATACTCCAGGCCAGTAGGTGGCAGAATGCACCTCAGTTCACGGTTAAAAGTTGACATCGACTAAGAACCGTCAAGGTTTCCCGTAGCTCAGTCCAAGCTGCCGTAGCTACAATCGGACTAGGAGCGCACCTTGATGACGCCACGGCCCGCTGCTAACGGGACCTCATGGGCAAAACTAGTCGATGTCAGAGCGTAGAATGGAGAAGGATCAGCCAATGAGCATGCAGGTCAACCACTGGCCCCGCCCACTGGCAAAATGTCATTATTATGTAAAAGCTCATTCTTAGATAAAAAAAAAAAAAGCCATTCTGAAATTAACTATTATGCATTAAACTAAGATTAAATAATACTAAAAATATATTTCATAATAATTACATTTTTTTCATAATAATGGGACATATTTCATAATAATACACATATTTTTCATAATAATGGATACGTATTTCATAATAATAAACGCCTGTATTTCATAATAATAGACCCAAAAGGGGCTCCATACAGGTCACATTTTTATCAGGATAATTGATATTTTTGACCCAGTCTGCTTCTTCTGCTACGAAATCTCTATCAAATCAAAAACTCAAACGTAACACAACCCCGTCACTTTAATCTGGGCAGCCCGACTCATCCAGCTTGACCACAAACCCACAGGACAGATTTGAAAAAAGGCACGCCCAGCAGAAGCGAGGGGTGGAGTCTAGTCGGTGGCTGACTCCTCCCCCTGAAACCGAAAGAGGTTATAAAGACATTTGGATAAAGAAGCTATTTAACTGTAACTCTGGGATTTGTTTTTTTGGTGTGAGCTTGTTAAAAGAGTTAATAAAATGTCCCCTTTGATACAGAAACATGCTAACATGCTATCGACCTGATATACTGGATGTGTCAGTAAGAAAACAGTCCTCGAGGCTTCAGCCAAGATCTCTGCAGTGGTACTGAGCAACTTTTAAGACGTTTAAAATCTCTGCCTTCAGTTCATTTATTGTGTTTTAAAACACATCTAAAGAAACCAGCTCCTGAAACAAACTTAAAGGCCTTTTTTCTTAAATCATGGTGCATCTTTGAAGCTGTCAGTAAGAGCGAAGGCTGTAGTTACCTGATTGGTTTTTTATTTTTTAGAAATATAATTGTCTGAAGATGTGATGGTAGCAAACCCAACGTAGATGTACTGATAAAAAACATATAAATGTTTCAGACAAGACAAGGCCATCCATCCAACAGCAGTGTGTAGTACAGGGGTGGAAAAGTCCAATCATCAAGGGTCAGTGTCCTGCAAGTCTTAGATGTTTCCCTGCTTCAGCACACCAGATTCAGATGGACGGGTCGTTAATGGTCTTACAGACCTGCTGTCAACATTTACCCTCAAAGTAAACGCACGACTTAACTCTCAAGTTAAAAACCATGAGCCACAAAAATGAGAGAATCATCAATAAAAATCCCAAGATACCAGTCTGAGACTGGATAACAGAACCTCTGACAAATGATTTCAGATTGTTATTGAATTTGAAGACATCATGAGCTTTGTTTCCCAGCAATTGAAACAAGTTTGGGATGAAGAAGGTTGGTCTGGATGATGCTGAAAGCTGCAGCTGTGAATTATAGCCGTAAATAATTCAGTCATCTGCATAAAAGTTAGGTGAGAGTCAAGGAAAGCAGCCTGATATGATTTTAATAGATAGATATAGATATAAAATTATCATCAGCATAAAACCTGATTGGTGTGGAGCCATCGAAGCCTCTTTGAAGGGACGTCAGCGTTGGGTTTCCCTCAGGGGAGCTTGGCTGAAGCCTCCGGGACTGTGGAGGTCAGACAGGAGAAGGGTTTCTGAGAAGAAGTTACTATGAACATGCTGCCACGCAGCGGATCTAATTAACCGCACATGTTGTGTTTCAGCTCACTGGCGTCAGATTTAATGAAGTTATGTGGTGAATCCAGACCAAGAAGTAAGGTACTGTGCTAACCAGCTTAAGTACATCATTTCTTTGTGGACGCGTCTATGGTCCAGTATTTTCAAAATTCATTCCATTTTCTCATATCTGAAGTTGCATAAAGTTACATTTAGTTCAAAGTAAAACAGCGTTTACAGTTTTACTTTTGTTTTTTCAGATTAATGAATTGATGCTCAGTGATAGCCGTTCCAAACTCTTCTGCTCCCCCAGGCTCGAAGGCGGACCACCACCCAGATGGAGCTGCTGTACGCGAGCAGCGGGGATCCTTCCTGTGAATCTCCCACCGGAGACTTCTCGGCCTCCCCCCTGCCCCCCGCAGAGCCCCCCGACGGGCTGGCGGACCTGCAGGGTCAAGCAGCTGGTCCTGACCGCGAGCAAACCTTTTCACCGTCCGCACTGTCTGCCAGGCCAGCTGGCATGTAAGTGTCCAACACAACACTTCTCTGTTGACATCAAAGCTATTGATGTTGAACCCCGACCGTTTGGACGGCTGCAGGTCGGGATCCAGGTCGCCCACGGGGATCGAGAGGAAGCAGCTTGAGCGCTCACCGCTCAACCGCAGGAGGATCCAAGAGAGAGGAGCCACCGTGTCACACATCCCAACTCTAACCCAAACGCCTCTAGGGGGCACAGTCGAGACGAAAACTAAAGCCAGCGACCACAAATCACCGTGAGTGAGCCGAAACTGGCTTTAGCCTGGTGCCAGAGCAGTTAGCCGAAACCAGCTTTAGCCTGGTGCCAGAGCAGTTAGCCAAAACCAGTTTTAGCCTGGTGCCAGAGCAGTTAACTAACGGCTTTAGCCTGGTGCCAGAGCAGTTAGCTGAAACCGGCTTTAGCCTGGTGCCAGAGCAGTTAGACGAAACCGGCTTTAGCCTGGTGCCAGAGTAGTTCGCTGAAACCGGCTTTAGCCTGGTGCCAGAGCAGTTAGCCGAAACCAGCTTTAGCCTGGTGCCAGAGCAGTTAGCCAAAACCAGTTTTAGCCTGGTGCCAGAGCAGTTAACTAACGGCTTTAGCCTGGTGCCAGAGCAGTTAGCTGAAACCGGCTTTAGCCTGGTGCCAGAGCAGTTAGACGAAACCGGCTTTAGCCTGGTGCCAGAGCAGTTAGCCGAAACCAGCTTTAGCATGTTGCCAGAGAAGTTAGCCGAAACCGGCTTTAGCCTGGTGCCAGAGCAGTTAGCTGTAACCAGCTTTAGCCTGGTGCCAGAACAGTTAGCCGAAACCGGCTTTAGCCTGGTGCCAGAGCAGTTAGCCGAAACCGGCTTTAGCCTGGTGCCAGAGCAGTTCGCCGAAACCGGCTTTAGCCTGGTGCCAGAACAGTTAGCCGAAACTGGCTTAAACCTGGTGCCAGAGCAGTTAGCCGAAACTGGCTTTAGCATGGTGCCAGGGCAGTCAGCTGAAACCGGCTTTAGCCTGGTGCCAGAGCAGTTAGCCGAAACCGGCTTTAGCCTGGTGCCAGAGCAGTTAGCTGAAACCGGCTTTAGCCTGGTGCCAGAGCAGTTATCCGAAACGGCTTTAGCCTGGTGCCAGAGCAGTTAGCCGAAACCAGCTTTAGCCTGGTGCCAGAGCAGTTAGCTGAAACAGGCTTTAGTCTGGTGCCAGAGCAGTTAACTAATGGTTTTAGCCTGGTGCTAGAGCAGTTAGCCGAAACTAGCGTTAGCCTGGTGCCAGAGCAGTTAGCGGAAACTGGCTTTAGCCTCGTGCCAGAGCAGTCAGTCGAATCCGGCTTTAGCCTGGTGCCAGAACAGTTAGCCTAAACCGGCTTTAGCTTGGTGCCAGTCTTTGTTATTCGTTTGCTGACAAATAAGTCACACATTTCAGAAATCATTTGATTCCTCTCATAGCAAAGCTAATAAGTTCCTGGTGAACTTCATTTTATTTCTTAGCAGATCTTAGCATGCTAAATCTCTGAAATTTATTTTGATCAAACTGAATCTACTTTCAATAGTTTGTATACAGTTTTAAATATCAAGTATCATACCAGAAATATATTAAAGCTGATTTTTATCTGTAAATTACGCCAAATAAGGTACATTTCTAGCAATAGCTTTGCTGTTTAGCTGAAACCGTTTGCTAACTTTCAACAAGACTGTTGACTTTCTTCTGTTTTCTCAGGCTGGAAGAGTCACCAGTCTTTGAAGGTCACAGGTAATCCAGATCTCTTAATTCATTTTCATTTAACTTTAGCTTCTTTCATTGTACTTGTGGGTGCATCTGATAAAATACATCAATTAAAGTCCTATTTTATCCGCCACTTTAGCTTCAGTGATGATTTAAAGTTTGTGACCCTTCAAGCATCATATATGTCTGCCCCTTCACATTTCCTCACAGACGTGATTATTTGATACATACGTAGAACATATGTAAGTCAAACAAATGGGCATGTTTCTAATAACGAGCTGAAGATATTCAACACTTCCAAATGTTGAACAGTAATCAATGTTTATGTGTATGACAAGGTTCTGGTCTATAACACAACAGCAGAAGAAGAACGCTGCTACTGACAACAAGAG